>JAHRHZ010000009.1:38354218-38430663 GCA_024137785.1 Ginglymostoma cirratum
GTTCATCCAGCTCCACACCTTGTTATCCCTAACTGTGGTGTTGGGTTTACCACCATCTGTTGGAAGGTGGCGGTATTTGCTAGTGGTGCGTCAGCTTTCTTGATGTATTGGGCTCTATTAAGGATTACTGTCATGCTTCCTTTGCCTGCTAGTAGAATTATGCTATTTCTGACTTTATTGAGTATTTCCAGGGCTTTGTTCCCTTCTGTGTTGAATGTATCCTGCTAACCTTTTATGCTCAGTGTTGGGACTATCGTCTGTCTGATCGTCTGTTGTATTTCCTCCATGAGTCGATTGGTCTTTCGTGTCGAATCTAATGCATCCAGGATGTCAGTTTTTTTTGGACATCTCTGTAGTTTTAAATCAGTCCACGTATTAGGATGGTCTTCTCAGTATCTGGAAATGATTGGTCTGAGATGCTCTTGATCCATGTTTCTGTGTTGTCCGTGTCATTGTTGTGGGTGAGTTTGGATAGTTTGTCTTGTAGGGCTATTCTTTTCTTTGTTCTGGTCTTTTGTTGTTGTATGGTGATGGTTTGTTTCAGTGTGGATGTCCATTCTTGGTCGGTTGCGTTGGAGTACAAAACATTTTGACGCACAATTTCCCGCTCATATTTGTGGAGGCGGTTGTGGGCATCGTTGATTATAACCCTTATCCTTCTGTGGATGTTCTGTGCAGCTGTTCTCCGTACTTGTGGATTGTTGATAGATGGTTTATGTTTTAAGCTTTGTGGTAGTGCTTGTTTTCTGAGGCATTCATGCAGGAAGTACAGTTGTTCGCTGAGGAACAAAACTGGAAGTAATACCAGCCATTCCAACAAACCGAGGCATATAAATAACAAGTGGGATGGAACACCAACGCTTCACCGGAGGTGCACTGAAGATGTTACCTAGCAGGCTGACGATACGTCTGCAATCAAACACACTGGCTCGGCAAGCAAGTCTACGACCCCATCCACAACCAGAGCAGCAAATCTTCTCAAAAACTTTAGGGTCAATAATGTCTTCATCATGTCCTTCAGCGTGTCAGCAGCAATCAGGCAACCAAGCAAAAGTGTGTTTGAGGACCCAGATCTCAAACTTGAGACTATAGTCATGGCTTGCTGAGCAGCAATGATCCCTGCACTCCTAAATGCTTTCCAACCAGTGATGCACTAGGCAAGAGTTACTCGTAATCGTTTCACATGACCGTCCAAGACAGATGGTCCAACAGCAGCATCCTCTACCAAACCATTGTGCCCAGTAGTGAAGTGCCAATCACTCAGAACCAGTTTCCGTAAGCATGACATGTCATCCATATACTTGACACCAGACTCCCAAAGGTAATGCACATTTTCAGAACTCATTTGACATAAGAGACTCCCAGGAGGAAAATAAAAATGCTTTATGTGCACCAAAAACATACCCGTGAAGGGAAAAGTCATCCCTGCAGACTCTTGGGAGGCCCTGGATAGTGACCCACTAAAAACAAAGGAAGTATTTTGAAAGGGCACTGAATACATTGAGTAACTTCATCAGGACCATGCAAAAGTGAAGTTGATGCATTGTAGACAGTTTATCTTGTTAGGAGTTTCATTTGTAGACCCTTCTGTGTTTCAGTCAGACAGGCTAAAATTACACGTAAAAGAGCTTTCCTTACACTCACCAGTATGACAGGGACCACAGAATTGCTGTTTGCTGTAGAAGCTAAAAACTCAAGAAGATTTGGAGCAGTGAAGCATGTACCAAATGGTACAAGATGTTCAGACTGACCAATTCCTGTTAGTGTATTTCAAGTGAGTCACAGTTACTGAAATGAGAATGTTGAGAGAAAGATATTGAATTTATATTTGGTGTCAACCAAATTTTTTTGAAGGGGTGGAATGCAAGTTAAGTTGTTACTTTATTCAGTTAGTAGTATTGTAAATGTGTAATCATCTTGCTTGTAATCTTTCCTGTTGGAAAGGACCTTTTCAGAAGATTATTTCAATAATGCAACACCACTGGTGACAGGTTTCCAGTCCAAAAAGCAAGCCTCCACCACTACTCTCTGTCTCCTGCCATTAAAATAATATTTATCAGAACCAGTTCCCGTAAGCATGACATGTCATCCTAATACTTGACACCAGACTCCCAAAGCTAATGCACTTTTTCAGAACTCATTTGAGGTAAGAGACTCCCAGTAGGAAAATAAAAACACTTTATGTGCACCAAAAACATATCAATGAAGGGAGATGCTTGCCCTGAATCCTATGTGATCTAACTTCACCAATTAGTCTATGATGCAGAAACTTGTTGAAGGCTTTACTGAAGTCCAAATGAACAACATCTCCTTCTCTGCTCACATCAATCTTTTTGGTGACTTCCTCAAAAAACTCAATCAAGTTAAGTGCTGCAGATTGTTTTCTTTGCAAACATATATCTAATTTTATCTGGAGTTGCTATCTGTTTTCATTACCTTTTCAAGCAATCATTCCATATTTTTGGGAGATTGGTAAGAGTTCTGGGGTGCATAGAACCTGTACAATTGTAGCTACAATTATTTGGAAAAGCACTATTTTGATTAGAAATTGTCAGCATGGCTTTGTGAGAGACAAGTCATGCCTCACAAGCCTTATTGAATTCTTTGAGGATGTGACAAAACACAGGCAGAGCAGTTGATATGGTGTATATGGATTATAGCAAGGCATTTGATAAGGTTCCACACGGTAGGCTCATTCAGAAAGTAAGGAGACATGGGATTCAGGGAAACTCGGCAGTCTGGATTTTAAAAAATGGCTGCCAAATGGCTGACAGAGGGTTGTATGAGATGGAAAGTATTCAGCCTGGAGCTTGGAGGCCAGTGGTGTTCCATAGGGATCTGTTCTGGGGCCTCTGCTCTTTGTGATCTTTATAAATGACTTGGATGAGGAAGTGGAAGTGTGGGTTAGTAAGTTTGCCGATGACACGAAAGTTGGTGGAGTTGTGGACAAAGTGGAGGGCCATTGTAGGTTGCAACGGGACATTGACAGGATGCAGAGCTGGACAAAGAAGTGGCAGATGGGATTCAACCCAGAAAAGTGTGAAGTAATTCATTATGGAAAGTCGAATTTGAATGCAGAATACAAGGTTAATGGCAGGATTCTCAGCAGTGTGGAGGAACAGAGGGATCTTGGGGTCGCTGTTCATAGGTCCCTAAAAGTTGCGACCCAAGTTGATAGGGTTGTAAAGAAGGCATATGGTGTGTTGGCTTTCATTGGCATGGGCATTGAGTTTTAGAGCTGCAAGGTTATGCTGCAGCTCTATAAAACTCCGGTTAGACTACACTTGAAATATTGCGTTCAGTTCTGGTCACCTCATTATAGGAAAGATGCCAAAGCTTCATAGACAGTGCAGAGGAGATTTACCAGGGTGCTGCCTGGATTAGAGGACAGGTCATATTAGGAAAGGCTGAGGGAGCTAGGGCTTTTTTCATTGGAGCGAAGAAGGATGAGAGGTGACATAATAGAGGTATACAAGATGACGAGAGGCATAGATAGAGTGGATAGTCAGAGACTTTTTCCCATGGCAGAAATGACTATTACGAGGGGCTATAATTTTAAGGTGATTGGAGGAAAGTATAGGGGAGGTGTCAGAGGTAGGTTCTTTACACAGAGAGTGGTGGGCGTGTGGAATGCGCTGTCAGCAACGGTAGTGTAGTCAGATACTTTAGAGACTTTGAAGCGACCCTTGGATAGGCATGTGGAGGATAGTAAAATGTAGGGTATGCAGGGTAGATCGATCTTAGTAGGATAATAGGTTGGCACAACATCGTGGGCCGAAGGGCCTGGACTCTGCTGTACTATTTATGTTCTATTTTCTTAATGCAGGAACTGTCAATCAAGATACAGTAGTTTTCCTCCAGCAAATTTGTGAAATACAGACGATATACAATTCATGACAGAACAACAAGCAGTAATGCCTCATTTACAATAATGATCATTCCATGCTTCACAAGCACTCAAATTGGCACATAACCAGGAAAGTGAGGAAAGATGCATCTAATCAATCCATTTATTGAGAAAACCCAAAGCATAATGAGAGAACAACTCAGGGAATGCTCTGTGGCAGGTGGGCAGGATGGTAGCAGATTTGGGATAATAGGAAGAAAGAAGAAGGAAGAAAACAGGAAACCCAAGAGAAAATAATTCAATGAAGATTGAACAAATCCAATATTTGACCTGATTGTTAATATGATCCCTCATGAACAACCTGAAACCCTCAAACAACAGCAGGCCTCTAAACCAAATAAAGACTTTTCTTGTCAACCTTACATACCTGGCTACTCTCACACCGAATTAAGTGAACTTGCACTTTGCATGTATGCCCTGGAAGAACCTTGACAGGAATTGACAACTGAATTGCACCTACGTATTTTAGATTGGCCTGAAAACATGTGACGTACTCAGACATTTCAAAAAGTGAACTTAGAGTTTCCGTATCTGTTGACATTAAAACTGCTGAAGTCACTTTGTAAAAGTAACTTACTGATTTAAACAAATCTAACCAGACTGGGGCTCAAGTTCCACGTGTAATTATAAATGAGGCACAGAGTCAAAATGGAGAACAATGCAATGTTCATGAAATCTTGCGCCTGAGCTGAAAAATTACAGAAAATGCTCGTCTAATATCATGAAAATTATTTTGATCTTCAGATAATCTAATAAATATTTAGTGTCCTCTATAAAATGGACATTTCCTAAAGAAAACAGGGATTATAATTTTTCATACAATCATTCGCTGTCAGCACAAACATTTTTGAAATGTAATTATTTCAAATTGACAATTCCATCTTTCAGGGTTCAATACAGTACAAGTGACAGATAGAAGTAAAACACTTCTGTATAATCATTAATACATCTCAATGATGGACAACAAAATCTTGCTTTTTTCTACCATACACAGAGAACTCAAACTACTGCGTGTTTGAACCATCTCCATCTATAACAAGCTGTTTAAAAAGGGAAAGGAAACATTAAAACAACATTCTATCATAGCCAGTAGCTGTTGCAAACATCATTGTCAGCTACCTCACATACAGACTTACCAATGCTGCGGAACTGAACTTTGAGGACTCTATGCCTGAGGAATCTTAGAGATTGTCGGTCTTCTTGATGGATATCATGATTAAAGGAGTTTAGAACTAAACAAGGAAAAAAAAGTACACATTTTTGGAGTAAAATTGCTGCTGGAAATATTCTCGTGACTTTTCAGATTTCTTTCTGCAAGTGACAGCTAATAACATTCGTAATGATTAGATGTCATGGCCGGTGTACACCAGGGTCTCTCTCCTACTCTAATTCAGCCTATCTTTAATCTTCTGTTGTCATTGGCATCTGCAATAATCTCATTGCAAAGCCATACGGTTTCCAGCAGGTTGATATGTCACTACCTAAACAAAGAAGATAGAGTGACAAGTTATACTTCTTGGGTGCAGTAATTGTCTAGTTTTGGCAACCTGTGACGGATGATGGATATAACTATTGTTAATTTGTTTTACTGAAAGCTGTCCCACATGTGCCTGTGTAACAGCGATATGCCCAGAAAGTGCTGCAAGCAATTCTCCAATGTTACAAAGTTGCCTTCATTAGCATCAATCTAAATTAGCATTGCATGTGGGGAGGTCATGCTATACTTTGTGGAAAGTCAGTGCAGTGTGAAAGAAGTCCAGCAGGGAAGCATGCACAAAATATCACACAACAGCCAAATGCAGCAAATTGATTTTTTTTACCCCTCAGTCAATACAGGGAACTTTGCAGGAGACAAGTGAATGCAAATGGATCCAGTGTAAAACTGTAGAGCGTCTGAAATTATACCACAATTTACAAGCATTCTAGTTGATTTAATTGTTGAAAAAAGTAAACATTTTGAACCCAAGATTTCCCAATGTAATTGAAATTCTCAATTCATTATGGTTTCACCACAATTCTGTCGATAAAGTATTTTATAGACATTATACTTGTGAAATAGTAAATTGAATTTAATTAACTCAATGAAATTTGACAGGGTTGTCACATGCAATGCAACATGGAATTTATTATGCCATTTCTGATGAGCCATTCTCATTAGAGTGGTCCCTATACATCCATCTATTTCAGTCTGGCCAGGTAGAGTAGTGAGGTAATCTGCTTGCCTCAAAGAAGAGCAGAAATAGGATCTTAAGAATGTGACCAGAAAAACACCTTAAGTCTGCAGACACTCACAAATGACAATCCTACATGTTATTTCTCACAGCCTCTTACTAGTCATCAAGCCCCCATTGTCAGCTGATTCTTACCTATAGATCAGTAACTGAAAGAACTTGGCACACAGTGTTTCTACTTATACAGTCTTTGACGACTATAATTTCTGATAAGCAACTTCTGTTTATTAAGTACGTTTAACGTAGAAGAGTCCCAAGTGACTCTCAGAAGGTTTAAAGAACAAAAGGAAGAATTGGATGCTTAGCCAGGGAAAAAGACAATAGGAGGAATGATCAAAAGTGGAGACATGAGGACCTGTCTTGAATGAGTAGAGGTGGGAAGACAAAAACATGGAATAATATAGGAAGTGCTCAAGTTCACCATTTAAGGAGTTGCTAGGTTTTCCAATAATAAAAAGAAAGACCTTTAAACCAGGAAAACTATTTGCTGTGCTCCTTAGATTCCTTTTGCTACAAGTATAAAATAATGAGCTATCTGGTTGAGTGATATATTTTAGTAAAGAAAATTTTCATCATTACCTATTCTACCATTGGTGTAACTTCAAACCCAAAATAACGTGATTGAATCTTGAACACACAGAAACAAAGAACTGTGGACACTATAGATCCGAAAGTCAAAAAACAAAAATTGCTGGAGAAACTCAGCAGGTCTGGCAGGATCTGTGGACAGAAAACTGAACCTTTTATGTTGAGTCCGATGACCCTTCCATTAACTCTGTCTTTTCTCCGCAAATGCTGCCATATCTGCTTAGTTTCTCCAGCAAATGTTTTTGTTTTTGGAGTGTTTCAGATCTCCAGCATCTACAGTTCTTTGTTTTATTTTAGAGATCGACTCTTGACTGCCTTTTGAAATGACCTACCAAAGCATCAATTTCTGAGGGACAGATAATAATATTATCTTCGTCTCAAATTACCGCATCCCCTAACTAACTAAAGCAAAATCTGAAAACTGCAAATGGAGAGATAATTCTGGGTAGAAAATGTTGTTCAAAGCTGAATCTCTCAGAAGACCTCAATATACATTACTTCTGATTGTTTTATCATCAGTTGTAGCTCATTGTCACCTAAGCTCAGGAGTGCCAGCACTACCAACAGCACTTCAGCAACACCTGTCAAAAGCTCTCAAGGAAGAGGGAATGAAATCCAGCAAATGACATCATGGAAAATAAATGTCAGGTTGCAACTGGTGAGACTGTGAGCTCAAAGCAATTACTCACTGCACACGCATACATACAGTGTCAATGCCTACGCTGTAAATGGCAGTGACTTGAGGCAGCTTCCTGTATTGAAGATTGTGCAAACCAAACAAGTGCTAGAGAGAAACATGACATGCCCAAAGTCAGACCAGCAGTTGAAAGAAACAACACCCCTCCCCAACATCCCCCATTTCCTTCGCCACTCTCTTCATGGATTCCTGTCCTGCTCCTCTTGCTGCTTCCCCTCTGCAACCCTCACAAGTTCCCTTCCTTGTCTTCTCCCTATTCTCCTTTCCCACCTGCACCCTTCCCTACCCAACCCTATCCAGGTAAATGCTGTAGAACTGTTCAAAGTATCCAAATCTAACTCAGAGTATCTCCCTGTTGGAAGTTCAAACTTCCAGGGCAGTTCCATGGACCAAGTGCACGCCGACTAATGACGCAAGACTGGAACATCTGGACCGTACTCTGCAATCCAGTTCCTTTTATCACGTGGTAAATAATCATCTGAACACAGGATCAGTGCAACCATTGAGCACTGGATGGTCACTTGGTGCGGCAAAACTTAGAGAGTGACAAAAAACTGAATAACCCATTCATGAAACTATGTACATAGACAAACATGATTCAGCAGTCAGAATGAAAGGATCAGATTTACTGACACACATCCATATTTACTGGCAGCCATATAGACTTCCATGCATTAACATTTCATTAAATTTCTAATAGATTCCTCTGTCTGTTTATGTAAGAATGTTACAAATTTGTACATGTTTGTGTGACCATTCCAAAATTGTGAAACAGTAGATAATATAAAAGTCCTTTAATCTATCCCATCTATCATGTTTGTTGATTATGTAAATTACACATAAAATCATCCAGTAACTGTTGCAGGAACACAGTATTACATCTTGTGAGTCATATTATACATTAGAATATGCAATTCTTTTAGATCCTATGAAAAAAATTGAACAATAAGAATCTATGGATGATTCTCCTTTTTCATATAATGTGAATCATCAATTATAAATGCTAATCTTTTTATTCTACTGATACACAATTTTATTTTTTGAAATTTAAGTGTGGGGGTGGGCACTGCACTGAAGGTTCACCTAGTTTGCCTGGTGCATTGGTAACCAGTCCTGTACTTGCCACAGTGAATCAGTGCCAATCTGCCAGAATCTGTCTTTTAATGGAAGGAAATAATTATTTTACAGTATTTGTCCAAAGTCATGCACAATAATTTAGCTGGTACAATGCTTGATTGTCACAATAAAAATATCCACCACATAATTTCCACTGAGTGATTATACTGGCTAGCAAGTTACAGTGCTATTGAGCATTTCCTTCCAGAACAATTGTTCACTTCAGTCATATTTTATTGCAATAGTGAATTGTTACGCACTTCACCTAACTGAACAATTTCAATTAAACTGACAAATTTTGGTTTGAGGGGCGTACTTATGGTAACTAGAGTGGCCTGCAGCACATGCAATATGATGGCATTGTCCAAACAATTCTCTAGCTACTTGTTCTGGTATCCATTATTAAAGTTGCATGCTGGAAAATGCTCTTGTTCAACAATCCTTACCTTTTCTAACTCTGAAAGGTGATTAATGTTAAACTATGTGGTGTCATGATCTTACCAAGCATGGCCTCAGGGTGGTTGGTGCGCTGAAATTTTTTTATAGCTCTTGTTTGCTTCCTTTTAGTTTACTTGTCTTCCAATTTTAAATATAACCAGCCGCAAAGCTTTATGCTTTAAAATGATAAAAGGTTAGTTTTTTACACACTATTGCTAGAATCTCTTTAAGTAAAAAGAGATATTCTTTGTAGCTAAAGTACAGATGCAGAAATTGAAAGTGGCTAAGATTAAAAGATGCCTGCAAAAACAGAAACACGATCATTGTATAAGATCATCAAAGGCCTGGCTGAATAGAAGGCTCCGCTGCTACATGCGAAGGAGTTGACAACATGAAGATAAATTCAGCAGCTACTATGACTTCTAGGCTCAATAGTCAGTATTTGCCTGTACATGCGGAGTCAACAATTCAGCAGGACTCTTTCAGGGGCTGGATGATTGAAGGAGAGAGAGAAAGAAGAGAAATGATGTAGAGAAGCCGTTGTTGGACTGGGGTGGATAAGGTCAGAAATCACAAGACGTCAGGTTATAATCGAACAGGTTTATTTGAAAACACAAGCTTTTGAAGCTTTGCTCCTTCTTCAGGTGTTGTCAAATGCAAAATTTATTAGTAAAAGATCAAAGGGTCACACCACTGATGAGGATGTATTAAATAAACCTAGGATGCTGTTAAATTTTTAATCATTTAGAAGGGTTTAATTGATTACTATTATATGTAAATCCCTGAATTCCTTTCAAGTCACTTCCCTGAGAGAGCGCTCGAAAGCGACAGAGAGAAAGAGAGAGAGAGCAAGATAAGTAAAAAGGTTTATTGTTCCTCAAGTTGTCGACTTACGACACTAGTGGATTGCCTGTGCTCTTTCAACTGATGTCTGTATGAATACCTCCCTTTGGCTGAGAGTCATCTCTCATTGGTGTCTCTCAGAATTCTTCCTGGGGTATGGGGGTGGATCGATTCTACAAAAAAAAAATGGTGACCCACAGCCCATTTTTTTTCCTTTATTCATTCACAGGATGAGGGCGTCACTGGCTAGGCAGCATTTATTGCCCATCCCTAATTGTATGAATACCTCCCTTTGGCTGAGAGTAATCTCTCATTGGTGTCTCTCAGAGTTCTTCCTGGGGCATCGGGGTGGATCGCTTCTACAAAAAAAGGATGGTGACCCACAGCCCTTTTTTTTTCTTTATTCATTCACGGCAAGAGAGCGTCACTGGATAGGCAGCATTTATTGCACATCCCTAATTGCCCAGAGGACAATGAAGAGTCAACCACATTGCTGTGGGTCTGGAGTCATGTGTAGGCCGGACCAGGTAAGGAGGGCAGATTTATTTCCCTAAAGGACATAGATCTTATAAGGGCATTAAATCTTATATAGGTAAAGACTTAATACAGCTGGAAAATCATGCTTCTATATTAGGTACTGGATTTACCAAGGACTGGGACAGAGCTTTCTTTTTAAACTGATCAGGCATTAGGTTAGATTGTGTTCATTGTCAATTTTTTTTTAATTTGGTGAGCTAGGAAGAGCTGATCATACTTCCTAGGTATCTATTATCAAGGGATTTCTGTTTGCATATGAAAATTTTCATTAAATTTCAAAAGCAGTTGTGATTTCTTCCTGAGTTAAATATAGTTTAGTTACAATCATTTCATTTTTTGGACTATGGACAAAAGCGGAGGTTACTGTTTCAAATCAAAGAGATATTTTAAAGAGATGGGCACAGTTAAAATAAAAGTATACTGGGGGACATCGTAAGTTGTATACAATTATGTATTTTCCGAGAACAGAGAGAGTAAATGCAGAAAGCATGAACAAACGGTTTCTGACCTGTGGGCAATTACTTGACAACATTCTGATTGGCTCCTTGTCAGGTGGCATCGGTTTTGTGGGGCAAGAGCAACATAAAACTATTTGACCTGTCAGTGAAAACATCAAATCTCTCTCTCTCTTCGATGTGGAGATGTCAGAAAGTCTGCAGTATCAGGGAGCTGGCTGCCCTCACCTTTCTTTGCAAATCCACTGTTGAAAAAGAGAAAAGTACCTTCAGAGATTCAGAAAGGGGGAGGTTTTCATGCAGTGAATGAAAAACAGAGTCAGTGTACAAACCATCATGTCCCATCAGCAGAGAACTAAAGGGAATTGAAAGGCACTGAAAGTAGACAGCTACTCCTGTGGGCCAGATTGCTGCTATCGAACTGATTGCTTTTCTTTACATTTTCTACCCTTAACGCCCATGTCTTGCATGCTGCTGTGTATCTATTGGCTTATGAAGAGGGATCTTTAAAAAAAGAGTTGGAGCATTTGCGTTATAGAGTTATAAGTTAGAAAATCCAATTTCCTTTTTCTTTATTGGTTAATAGAAAACTTGCTCATCGTGGGAGAGTCATTTTCTTGTTAGGTGTTGAAATATGGAGATCATTCTCATAGCCCAATTTTCAGTGGGCTACCTTAGTGGGCATATGGTCCTGATATTATTGAACATAAACAATGAAAGATTGGGCATGAAGTTTTACGTGATAAAGGCTTAAAAAGAGACAAGGTATTTCTATCTTTATCAAAAAATTGCAATAATACAAAAATAGCTGCTAAAAGCTGCTTGCAGGTAGAAGAGGCTTCTTTGAGGACTTTACTAGAGGTCCAAAAAAACAGTCAATTAACGCAAATATAAGCTTAAAATGCTGTTGCTTAAAAATGGCACATCAGATGTTGATATGGAATGTGATGGAGAAAATTGCAATCAACTCTATTTTTGTGATGCTATTTATTTTAGCAGTCTGCAAAGAAAATGCCATGATAAATAATAAAATTTGAAATTCTTGTTGAATAGAATTTGGATTTTTGTTCATCAGTGTGGTGGTAATATAACGTGACGATGGTCAGCTGGTCAAAAGAGAAGTTTGTTTTCATTGCTTCCATTGTTCCTCCTCATCACCCTTCTCTCTTCAACTCCTTGTTTTGCACCTGCTATCAACTGCTATGCCCACCTGAGGGCGAGGTTGTGCAGGATGCAATGGACTATAACTAATAATGCCATGTTCAGGACTTCTCCAGAAGTGTCCAGGCAGAAGAATTGTTTTTGCAGTGGTTTGTTGGATGAAATTGTGTGCGTGATGCCAATGAGTGCTGGCACACAACACCATCTGGAAATAGAGAGAGTATAAAACACTTTGTAATATTATGTGGGATGGCACAGTGGCTCAGTGCTTAGCACAGCTGCCTCATGGCACCAGGGACCTAGGTTCAATTCCAGCCTTGGGTGACTGTCTCTGTGGAGTGTGCATATTCTCTGGGTGTTCTGCTTTCTTCCCACAGTCCAAAGATGTTTCATTAAGATGGATTGGCCATGGGACTGCAGGGTTACAAGGATAGGGTACAGGGTAGGCTTGGGTAAAATGCTCAGCAGAGGATTGATGATGGGCTGAATAGCCTGTTTCCACATTGTGGGATTTCTGATTTTTCACATATTGTTTTGACATGTGTGCATCAAAGATGCTTTGTAA
Organism: Ginglymostoma cirratum; assembly: GCA_024137785.1. NCBI lineage: Eukaryota > Metazoa > Chordata > Chondrichthyes > Orectolobiformes > Ginglymostomatidae > Ginglymostoma > Ginglymostoma cirratum. Next base: position 38,366,757 of record JAHRHZ010000009.1, read on the forward strand.
CATTAGAAAGCCCCTTATCCTGATATGTGTTCCGGAAAGAGAGATTTCTGTATATTTTACCTTCCAGAATATTAATTATCTCCCCTTACCCACTGAATCTCAAACTGTGAGGAACTGTCTTCTTCCCCAACTTAGAAGATTCAGACAGGAGAATTGTTCCCTGAAGACCCGGATGGATACGGCCTATTGCTGAGAGCTCTCATCCTCCTGCCTCTTCGAACAGCTTGCTCTCCCACCCACCCCCATCCTTCCTCATTTTCCACATCATGCTACAGGCCAAAGGGATAAAAGCTACAGCACCAATGATGGGGAACATTTAGTCTGAACAGAATCTTCGAAGTGAGAACGAAGGCCTACAATGCATGCCTTAACTATTTACTGCAGAATTCAACAACTTTAAACAGTATTTAAAATTAAAATTTCCATGGCAGCCGCAATTTAAGCTTAAAGTTGTTCTTTCTACAGCTACGTACACATTCAGTTGTGATGGTTAGAAAAAGGATTTTCTTTATAGTGTTAAGACAGGAGGTCAATTAGCCCTTGAGCCTGTTTTCCTGTCATTCAATTAGCTCATTGATGTGTAACTCATTCCATATTCTAGTTTTCACCATAAAGAAACCTAAATAAGCTGCTGGTTCTGGAGGAGTTAATGTTCAAGTTATATGGAGTTTTTCACAGTCTGAATATGTTATGTACAACTTCTGGATAAATGTAATCAGGATCTGTGTCAACTCCTGAGAGGAGCAGATATGCTTTACAGAGCTCCTGATAAATAATTGGTGGCTAGCAACTTTATGTAAACTGCATGTATTGTTATCATGCAACTCATGTCTAGACTCACCAATGTTCTTTCCTCTAATTGTGGGAAATGGGCAGCCTCTTGAAAAGGCAAAGAGAAAAGAGGATTGGCGGGAATGAAATACTAACCAGAATATGACATGGTGATCTGCGATGGACGGACAGAATCCATTTGGCTCCGAAGGAAGAAGAAAAACAAACATTTTGAAGGAAGTGGATTTACTAATTTTAAAATATTATAACTTTAAGAGGATACAGTCAGTCAAAAGCTGGAAGGGTACAGACAGTCAGCAGCAACAATGAGTGTAGCAATAGAATGATTTCAGCACTCTATACTCAAACTTTCAAAAGTAAACTATTGAGAGATACAGATGGAGCACTGTGGACAGAGAAACGCATGTAAAGGCAAAGCGCATTGGGAAGTAGATAAAAGTTTTTTTGTGGAAGATGCTCGGTAGGAAAGTAAAAGGTCCAGGACTAAAGTTAACCATTTCGAAGCAGAAAAAAGGAAAAAAATTACAAAATGGTACAAAGACCAGAAAGGGAAGGCAAAGTAATGAGGAAAGAATATTCTTGCCTCTCTAAACAAGCATCACAGTTATCATGTGTGAACTCTATGAGGGACAACTGTTAGGCCCGGTGAAAGAGCTGGAAAAGTAATTCAAACTGGGGCTGTAATCTTGGGAAGTCTCAGAGTTTAATTAAGACAGAAGAGAACATTTAGAAAAAAAATGGGCACAGTGTCTAACAAAAGAAAAATCAGAACAATTTAAAGAGGCTGGGACTCAATGATTAAATCACACTTTTGCTGTGAAGTTATTTAAAGACCAGAAATATAGAACTTTTATTTAAGACACACAGAAGGAAGCGCATTGTGTGTTGGCTAAAGGTTGTAAAACGCCTATTGTGCCTGTGAAGAAGTGAAACTGCATCTTACCTGCACAAAGTGGGAAACCCCTAAACAAGTCGGAAGTCATTCTTTTGATCATTAAAAAAAGCTGAAACACTAGTACAGTATTGCAGTGAAATAGAGTTTAAAAGCTCAAAAGCAAGAAAACAAGCAGAAAGTTATCAGATTACAAGCAGCATTGCAATATTCTAGATTTAAAAGAGCTTTACAGTGATAATATCAAATGTATTTAGAAGGAATGGACAAAAAAAATAGTATCAGTGCTATGGAACAGCAAAGGCTCTCAGGAACAAGCGATACTCAGCTATGACAAAAGAATATCATGCCTGTAAAACTGCAGGTCACTTCCAGAAGGTGTGCAGAGGTAGAACATTGTAACGGAGCTACATATATGATGATAATTATACAAGGCAACACGTTCACCTTGAACTGCAGCGGTTCAACAAGGCAGGTCACCATCGCCTTCTCAAGGGCAACCACGGATGGGCAATAAATGCTGGCCAGCCAGTGACGCCCACATCCCACAAATGAATAAAAAGTAATTGAGGCACATACAGGAGAAATCTAATCCAAATGACTCCTGTGTCACAGAACCTGCTTGTTGCAATGAACAACTGTTACTTTTTAGCTGGAGAGAGACTACGTGGTACAGGTGGAATAATTAAAAAGACCCTTGATAAGTTCCAAGTTTCACTACAACATAAGGAACACAAGGTAGTTGAAAATATTTAGACTATTTGCAATCAACCAACTTCACTTTCGAGTCTGCATGAGTGCCTTGACCTCAACTTTCTATCAGTTCCAAGAGAACAAATGGTCATGAAACAAACTGTCCAAGGGGTAATCAGAGGGAAGATTTCATTGGATCTCCTAAACTCCTGGCAGAAACCATGATAAAGAAAGAATCTGTCGCAATAAACACAGAAACAGACACATGGTGGTAAAAGAGTCGAGTTTGGGCCAGTGCAGTGCCAAGCAGCATTGGTGGCATCCGCATTGATGCGGCCCAACAAGGACTCAGTGGTGAAGGCATCGTTGGAAGTGAGATGGCGCTGAAGAGTGGCAACTTTCATTCCAACGACCCGACAAAGGGGACTCATGCCTGTCCGCTGGGCTCATGGCCCATGATGGAAAACTTAACAACAAGGACTGTGAGGTTGAAAGTTTCTTTTTTCTTAAATTTTTCTGCCTTTATATTCTATGTTTTGGTTTATTTTCATGTGTTTTAAGATGGAGCCAGAGAGTGGTGACATTATACAACATTTTTCACTGTATCTTGTAACAAAATATACATGACAATAAATAAATCAAATAAAATCAGAATGGTGGAGAAGATCAGCAGGCCTGGCAGCATCTGTGTAGAGATAGAAAGAGTTAACATTTTGAGTCTGGTATGACTTTTCTTCAGAGCCTGCTGAGATTTCCTACAATGACATAAAAGAAATGTTTTAAACATCGGCCAACAAGCCCAGAGGAGCTCAACCGAATTTGAAAAGAACAAGACTGTGCTACCACTCACTAGCACGGTGTTCAATGATGGCTAAAGTAAAAATCCAGTCAGTTGGCTGACAACAGGCTTTGAGCACTGGCAGCAATTTACAATCGTTGATGATTTATAAGTGTATTAAAAAAGACCTGTTATTTCAGCTTCCCTTCAGGAAGATATATTTGAAAGCATTTGTCAGGGACACTTAGGCATTGCCAGGTGCACGGCCAGAATTCAGTCAGCAGTGTGGCAGCCCGACATCTCAAAAGAACTCCATGGCATCTTAACACATCGTGAATCTTTGATTATGCAGCATTGGCAGGTCTGGAAGAAAATCTGGTCATCCCTGTGCACAGATCAAAAGCTAAATCTCTGCAAAGTTTACCAGCAGAAGCCTGACTTCGCTCGGGAAATTTTAAACTGAGGATGTCATGCAGGAGAACAGTCTGGCTAAACAATAAATACAACAGAAAAGTCGATGCTAGTACAAAGATAGTGCTGAGTGAGCAGCAAACATCCAATAACTCGATTGGGAATTTGAAAAATTCCCATCCATCAGCCAAATAACCACGGAAGTAAACTGAAGCTGCCCCAAATTGAGGTAATAACATTGCATACTTAACTCAGATGTATCGGTTGATTGTTGAACCAAATCTTTACTATCAAAGTGGAGATGAGCTGCAGACAACTGTATGGGAGCCAGACTAATGCCCGCAAGTTCAAGTTATATTGAAAAAGATGACATCTCCTGATCTGACTATCCAGGATAATACTGTAAAGAAAATATCCCCTTTAAACAGAAAGATTTTGCCTGGTCCAAAAATCCAGGATAATGCAAGTATCTGCTTCAACAGAGTAGCCATTTTCTCTGATGGAAATTCAAAAGATGAAAAAGTCCTCAGATTTAATGGGGTAACCACCTGAGTTATTCGGGAAGAGCTACTCTGCAAACAAAATTCAGGAGATTAAAAGGTCCTCAGGAGAAGGTAATGGGCCAACAACTAAATTCTACAAGGATTGATATCCTCCACAAAGGATATCCAAGAGATGAAATGTCCTCCAGCAGAGCAATGATCCACAGAATCAAAACCAAGGTCGACAGTCCACAAGTGAAAGATTGACCTTTCTTCAAAGGCTAAAGAGAATACTTTCCGGGAAAACAGTGAAACATTTATACTCGGAGTAGAAGATCACGCATTAACCCAAGAAGACCCAGGAGAAGATCCTGATTTGTAAGACCCACCTTCATGGAAGAGAACCAGTCATTCATTGGAGAGGAAGGTGATTCCAATGGCCCAGCTCAAAGTCGTGGATCTATATGCTTAATATCCTTTCTCAGACAAATAGAGCTAGATAAAGAGTAAATATTGTGGGAATGTAGGAAATGCTCACAGAATGTTTTTAAGAAGAAATATTTTGCAAATAAAATCAAGTTGATCTGGACGTCAAATTGTGTCCCCTTGTTCACCACACCAAACAAGTGCCCTTGGGTAAAATGTTTTTAATACATCAAGTGTCCAAAAGCACTGACACCATTCACCTCAGTGTACATGGGCCCCATTAATGGGAATCAAGTCAGCCAGGTGACATGGATCCTGCATTCCTGAAGATGTAGAAATGACCCTCTCCTTCTCCTTGGCTTAAGGGAAGAACAATTTACGTCCACTTGGCATATGTCAATGAAGTATCCCTCTGGTAAACCTTATGCTTGAACCAACTGTCAAGTGAAATCTCAGCATCCCTGCCAGAAGAATGAAATTGTTAAATGCATATAGCCTGAAGTTAACAGCGTAGACTTAAAATTTCCCTTTTAACAAAAGTGTTTTTCCCTCTCCACATTTAATAACCCACTAAAACCATTGCCTATGCAGAGAAAACAGGCCATCTTCTGGTTTTAATAAAAGTGCAATTTTCAACCTTTTGAAGTATTGCAGGCAAGTGTTCGGTTTGTTATATAGATTCATGGCTTTCATGTCACTGTGTAACAGGAAAAGCAGCAGCATGCATTAAAGAGAGATTAAAAGAGAGCAACAAAGCTTAAAAATAGCTAATGCATTTGAGCAGAAGGTGATAGAATAAGCTTTGAGATTTAAGCTGATAATGTAACATTAAAGAACACTGTGGCCACATAGTTCATTTATTTCATTTGTAATAGTCTGAATGGTTCACCCATTGATGCATGTGTGTTCAGAGATGCTCAATTTTATAAAAAGGTATTAACAGGCATTAGAACAATTATTTGCACATTGAAGAGAGCTCCAGCTATTTAAGGAGTGGCTTTGGTCACATTGTTTTGCTTCTAACAAAATGATGGGTAGTGCACATGTTTTTATTTTGGAATTATTATGTACTTTCTGCCCACCATATTGTATGTTTTGCTGCTTGTTTATTCCAAGCAAAAAGAGATTGGTGCTTTTGAACTCCTAGGTCTGAGAGTAGAGAAAACAAGACTAAGAGTGAGAGAGCAAAGTTTAGATGTTGAAATGAAAAGGAAAATGGATCCTGTGAAGTTTTATGACAAGACATTTTAGGAGATAATCGTGTTCAGCTGTGATGGTTTTTCAGCTGAATATCTTGCCAGCACCATGCCTAAATTCACACATGAATAAAGGGATTTTGAACAATATGCCATTGATGGTAGATAAATAGATGAATTGATTAATCACTGTTTTCCAGTTGGAGGGAGTAAAACATTGAAGATAGGAAGGCCGTGGATTGCATATAAATATCTTCAAAGCTGTGCCTCATCAGAACTATATGGCTCAATACTCTGCTCTTAAGGTCATTCAATAAGGAAGAGATCTTTGTCCACCTTGTTGTGGATAGCCTTTGTAGAGCAGACCTGAAAAGAGATGTAATGGTTTAAATTTGAGGTTGATCACAAATTGCACAATGATGAAACGACTGACTTATTTGCAGGGAGGCAGATTGATTTCAACAGCAACTACAGCTGAAAGATCACCAATTCAATGAATAATGCTCTTTGGTCTGCCTGAAACCCAGTGGTGCTCCAGTGCAAAGAAGTGTCCATGACCAAATGTTGCAGACTGGCATATCACAATTTTCAGGGCTCTGTGCTGAGGGCATCACAAACCAAAATCTTGCAACTGGAAGAGGTGGTGTTGCAGGACCTGAAGAAGTTGAATGTGGCTGAAGGTGGAGGCATGGAATGTAAACACAGTGAATCCAAACACGGTGTGGAGCTGGAGGAACACAACAGGCCAGGGAGCATCAGTGGAGCAGGAAAGTTGACGTTTCAGGTCGGGAGTATTCTTCAGAAATGGGGAGGGGGAAGGGAGTTCAGAAATAAATAGAGAAAGGAGGGGTGGTGCTGGGGAAGGTAGGTGGAATGATGATAGGTGAGTGAGGTGGGGTTTGTTCAGTGGGATGGGAGGAACAGATAGGTGAGAGACAAAATGGACAGTTTGTGTCAGGTCAAAGAGGTGAGAATGAGAGTGAAGCTTGGACATGGGATGATGCCATGGGTGAGAGATTTTAAAACTAGTGAATTCCATGTTTAAGCCATATGGCTGTAGGCTCCCAAAGTGGAATAGGAGGCGTTGCTCCTCCAGTTTGCGTGTGGCGTCATTGTGACACTGGAGGAGGCCCAAGATGGACGTGTCACCCAGGGAGTGGGAGGGGGAGTTAAAATGGTTGGCGACTGGAAGGTGTTGTTGTTTGTTGCGTACACAGTGCAGATGCTCTACAAATTGGTCTCCAAGTCTACGCTTGGTCTCACCATTATACAGGAGGCCACATCAGGAGCAAAGGATACAATAGATCAAGTTGACAGACGTGCAGGTAAATCCCTGTCTGATATGAAAGGTTTGTTTTGTGCCTTGAATGAAGGTTGGGGGAGGGGGTGTGTAGAGGTAGATATAGCACTCCCTGCAGTTGCAGAGAAAGGTGCCGGGTGCGGTGGGGTTGGTGGAGAGTGTGGAGCAGGTGAGGGAGTCATGGAGTAAGCGGTCCCTACGAAAGGCAGATAGGGGTGGGGAGGGAAATATCTCTTTTGTTGTGGGGTCAGATTGTAGATGGCGGAGAATATTACACTGGATGTGGAGGTTAGTGGGGTGATATGTGAGGACAAGGGGGATCCTGTTTTTATTTTTGTTGAGGGTAAGGGATGTGAGGGCAGAAGTGCAGGAATTACAAGAGATGCGGTTGAGGGCATTTTGGATCAGCGGGGGGCGAAATTACAGTCCTTGAAATAGGCGGAGATCTTGGATTTGGGGGATTGGTATGCCCCATCTTGGGAGCAGAGGAATTGGGAGTAGCGTATCGCATTTTCATAGGAGGGTGGGTGAAAGGAGTAGTAGTCCAGAAGCTGTGGGAGTTGGTTGGCTTGAAATAGATGTCAGTTTCGAGGCAGTCACCAGAGATGGAGATGGAGAGGTCCAGGAATGGGAGGGAGGAATCGGAGATGGTCCAGGTGAATTTGAGGTTAGGGTGAAAGGTGTTAGTAAAGTTGATGAATTGTTCATGCTCCTCTACATTCTGTCCTGATATTGGGGATCCCATTGGTGTTCCTTTGATTTGTTGAATATATGGTCATTGAAGGTGAAGTGGGTTATGAGGCACAGATCCAGCAGTTTCAGGGTGCTGTCCTTGTTGATGCTGTAGGTGTCGTAGGGTGCCTGCCTTCCTGATTCTTCAGGCAGTGTGGCAATTGTCTCTTTGGCTGGGTCGATGTTTATGGATGTAAATAGTGCTGTTACTTGAAGGATATCTTTATCTTTTCCTCTTCTAAGTTGACAACATTACTCATTCCCTACAGTCCTCCCAAGTATTCCTCAACATCATCAAGGACACCAGAATAGAAGAAGATAAGACATGGGAGACTGATAACAAAGGCAAGAGCACATGGGATCTAAGAAAATTTGGCAAATTGGATCGACAATTGGTTGAGTGGCAGGGAGCAGAGGATAATGGTTGAGGTCTGTATCCAGTGGACTCCCACAGGAGTTGGGGCCCTTGGTTTGTTTCAATGATTTAGACTTTAAAGTAGGGCGGTTGATCAGTAAGGTCACAGATGATGCAAACATTGGTGTGGTGGTAAATAGTCAAGAGTATTGCCTTAGTTATAGAGGCTATAGATAGGCTGGTCAGATAGGCTGATCAGTGGCAAGTTAAATTCAACCTGGATAAATGTTGGGCAGGACAAATGACGCAAGGGAATACTTGCTAGTTAAAGCAATGGGCTGAAGGGCCTTTTTTTCTGGGCCGAAGGCCTTTATAACTCTATGAACATTGAAAGAACTACGCTATTTTGAACTTTAAATATTGCCAATGTTGAGCAAACAGGTAAAATGCTTTTATAATTTCTATGAACAAAATGTATATGGAGAAAATATTGAAGATAAGGTGAAGCTCTTCTCATTCACACTTTTCCACAGATATAACAATCTACAAGAAAAAGAAACATTTTGTATACTTTACAAAAGCAAAGCAGACAAAATCAATCAAATTGACAATGACAAAGGCAGTTCAAGTAAAATAAGAAGCAGGACATTTAAAGCCATCACACACCTCTAGTAATAGATTGAAATATGAATTATCTTTAAAAGTCAGACAGCATGGTGTCCAGAAAATCAAAGCACAATCCTTTAGTGCCTTCTCATCTGAGATACAGGCAACTACATTGTACAAGGTAAAGGTTATGTCTGTTGTTTAAACCTTATCAAAGTGTAATTGTACCTCACTGCAGTTCTTACACGGCACCCAAATGTATGACCCTTCTGGTGATATCTGATTAAAAAAGACCTCTTAAAACCATCAAAAGACTGAGCAATAGATCAATCCAGCTGTTTCATTTTTTCTCTCTTCTCTGTAACTAAATCGTTTTTTTTTTAATCATTGACAACAGATTAAATTCACAGCTCAGTTTCACACTTCAAAAAGTCTCAGATTTCTACCATTGTCCAGTACTATCAGAGCGACACAATTTCACTCATTCATCTGAGACAAAGACACCTGCAAAGTAGGACATGTAGATTAATACAACATATGGGTGTAGAAATAATCCTGAATTAGCCAATATGGTCAGTTTAAATGCATAAAGAACCATTCATATTGTATACAGGTTCTCTGTAATAGTACATGAGGTTGTGTGCAAAAACATCAGAAAGTGCCATTTACACTTTCAAAGGAGTCTTGTGAGCTTTATCTTCTGTTTAACTCTCAATCTTTATTTTTCCTCATTATTTTCTTGGTAAGCATCCAGCTACCTGAGTCTGCCTTTACAGATGCCTTGCTTGTAACTTCTACAAATTTCCTGGGAAACTGCTCTGAAGTAGGTAGGAAAGCCTTTCAGAGAAGCAGCTTTAAAACACATAGTAAAGTAAAGCAGCAAAACACAGGTCTTTGTGGCTTACAGATGGCCCATCTGTTCCATAAAGCTATGGAATACTGTAATTAAATGGTAAAGTGGCCTATAATTACTAACACCCATAAAGTATGATTATTTTGAAACATAACAAAAGACCGCAATGTGAAACATTATGGGCTTGAAAATATTTAGTTTCAGCACATTGTGAGCAATTATTTTAACAAGAGTCATTAATACTGATGGTGCTACAAATCCCCCAAAATTAAACAAAAAAGGCCTTCTATTATGACAAATTCACATTTTGAGGTTTTCATTGCACCTTTCAATCTGTCCTGTGCAGTCTCACTCCTTTCAATGCAAAGACAAAAAATACAATGAAAGCTATCACAATCATCTTGTTTAGTCTTTTGTGATGTGTTGAAACATTACACCACCTGATCTAAACATCCTTGGGCCATCAATTCTCATTGTTGTTGGCAAAATGGATGCTTAGCTTAGTCATTGTTAATTTTTTGACTTAATAGTAGGTTCGATTTCTATTAATTTAATGTCCTGCTTCTGAGGCTTGTCTGAGTGAACCCAATTCTTCTGCAAGTTCCTTCAGCACTGCATCCATGGCTATCAGATAAAATGATTAGTACAAACAAACATAAGAATCAGGAGCAGGAATAGCCAAGAAGGAGGTGATGGTCCCATGGTATTGTTGTTAAACTATTAGAGACCCAGGCAATATCCCAGGAACCCAGGCTCAAAGTCCACCATTTCAGACAAATTCAAGAAAAGTCTGGAATGATCGTGACTATAAAACCAACATTGTGAAAAAAAAAATCTGATTCACTAATGACTTTGAGAGAAGGAAGTTGCCATCCTTGTGTGACTCCAGACCCTCAGCAATGTGGTTGTCTGACAGTCCTCTGGGCTGTTAGGGGTAGGCAATAAATGCAACGATGCCCATATCCTGTGAATCAATAAAAAAAAATCAGCCCTTGAGCCTATTCTACCATTCAACCAAAATATGGCTGGTCTTCAATATCAATGCCAATTTCCTGCAAAATCCCTGTACCTCTTGATATTTTTAATACAATAGAAATACACCCATCTCCTTTCAAAGAAAGGCTGAACCTCCATAGCTCTCTATGTAAAGAAATCCAAAGAGTCACCATTATTTGAATGAAGAAATTCCTCATTATATCAGTCCTAAATGACCTGTCTTTTATTCTGAAATTTTGTCACTTAATTTTAGACCCCATAGCCAGGCAAAATATTTTTTCTGAATCTACCCCATTGAGCTCTGCAAGCACTTAGAATTTTTCAGTGAAATTGTCTCTTCTTTTTCTAGATACAATATAATCCCAGTCTCCTCAATTTCTTCTCATTGGTGTACATATTAAACCGGAATTTGCTAGGTTACCTGAAGTAAAGTTAATTAAATTACATTGAAATGAGAAAAAGAAAATATGTGAAACTTGTTGATGGTCTAATGAAAAGGAAGATCATGGGCTTTTAGCGTGCTTGTGTTCAGCTGAAGGAATGTGTCTGTTTCCTTACATCAAGCATTTTAACTTAGCAGTAATGGACTGAGTTGTCACAGTAACTGTGCAAAAGCTGAAGTCTTGTTGAAAATGGGCACACTGAATCAGATGTGATAATGTGGACTACATATCAACTCAATTTGAGTTTGTTAGGAACTTGAGTTGTGTAAATATACAGCTGATTGGATGACATCAAAATAGAGAACAGTGAGCACAAGCTTAAGATTTTAGGACACAGTTCATAAAGGCAAGAGGTGATCATCTCTCCAAGGAGACACAAGCAAGTCTTAGTGAGTTAATTGATCAAACTAACATGAAAAACACAACACATTTGAAATGTTTTCTGGTGGTCGTATTGACCTGGAGATTGGAAATTGTCAAGATTTGAATGTACGCCTTCATTGTACGGAAAGAGTAAAAAACAGCTTTCTTCATTAAAAAAATTAGTTTGCTCAGGAGGTCAATTGATCAACAACTGGAAGTTGAGATGGAGCAGGCTGATCACCTGTTCTGGTCTAATCTTCAGACAAGTCCATGTAAAAGGGTTCACTTGTGATTGTAAGCATTGTATGGTTAAGATTTTTGAGGACTTTTTGTCGTGTATTTTGCTTTACTAAAGGACATTGAGTATATTTCATTGTTAGAACTACCTTGGGGGATTGATATAGAGATTAAGCTCAACACACCAGGGAAAGTGGGAACAAAAGCCTACATGAGGAAATCCCACCAAACTAGGGATTGGTATTGTGAATGTAAATGTTGAATGACAAGTACATTAAACTTTGTTTTGACAAGCATTTTCTGAACCAGCACTTGATAAACCAGTAAAAATTATATACAAACATTACAAATCTTACCGTATTATTCTGTCCAATTATTACAGCTTTTTAAAATTTATTTACCTCAACGTAACAATTCTGTTGGTCAATCAAATGGCCACGTGAAATATCAACAGTGGATAAAATTTCATGTCAAATTCTCCTCAAATATCATGATTACCATAATGTCTGAAAGGTCAGTTAAGGGTGAGAGTGAGAAGGCTCTCTGGCACTAAGTTTTATATAAGGCAAGGTTGCGGTATTATTTAAGTGATTTATGCTCTAAATACAGTATAACAGTGATGTGTGTGCCCCCTACATCATGTTTCTATTAGTGACAACACAGTGTGGAGCTGGAGGAACACAGCAGGCCAGGCAGCTGTGCTCCTCCCGGAGCAAGAAAGTTGACGTTTTGGTTCGGGAGCCTTCTTCAGAAATGGGGAGAATTAAGGGACCTGGGAAATAAATGGAGAGAGTAAGGGTGGAGCTAGGGAAGGTAGGTGGGACAGTGATAGGTGAGTACAGATAGGGAGTGGTGGGGATTGGTCAGTGGGATGGGTGGGGTAGATAGGTGGGAGAGCAGATGGACAGGTTGTGTTGGGTCAAAGAGGCAGGGATGAGAGGGAGGGTTGGACATGGGATGAGGCTGGGTACCGGAAAGTTTTAAAACTGATGAATTCAATATTCAGTCCATCGGGCTGTAGGCTCCCGACGTGGAATATGAGGTGTTGCTCCTCCAGTTTGCGTGGGGTGTCATTGTGGCACTGGAAGAGGTCCAGGATGCACAGAGAGTGAGAGGGGGAGTTAAAATAGTTGGCAGCCAGAAGGTGTTGTCGTTTGTCATGAACAGAACACAGATACTCTACGAAACGGTTCCCAAGTCTACGCTTGGTCTCACTGATGTAGAGAAGGCCATATCGGAAGCAACGGATACAGTAGACCAAGTTCACAGACGTGCAGGTAAACCCCTATCGGATGTGGAAAATTTGTCTTGGGCCTTGAATGGAGGAGAGGGGGGAAGGTGTAGGGGCGGGTATAGCAATTCCTGCAGTTGCAGGGAAAAGTGCCAGGGGTGGTGGGATTGGTGGGGAGTGTGGATTGGATGAGAAAGTCATGGAGTGAATGGTCCCTATGAAAGGCAAATAGGGGTGGGGAGGGAAATATCTATTTGGTCCTGGGGTTGGATTGTAGGTGGTGGAAGTGGTGGAGAATGATATGTTGGGTGCAGAAGTTGGTGGGGTGGTATTTATGGACAAGGGGGATACTGTCTTTATTTTTGTCGGGGGCAAGGGGGTTTGAGGCTGTAGTGCGAGAAGTGCAAGAGATATGGTTGAGTGCATTTTTGATCACCAGACCGGGGATGTTGAGGTCCTTGAAATAGGAGGGCATCTGTGATGTCCAGGAGTGAAGCACTCCATCTTGGGAGCTGATGCAGCGGAGGTGGAAGAATTCAGAATGCGGCAGAGGTGGAAGAATTCCCCTTGTCCTCACACACCACCCCACCGACTTCCTCATACAACATATCATTGTCCACCATTTCCGCCATCTGCAATCCGAGCCCACAACCAAAGAGAAATTTCCCTCCCCATCCCTATCTACCTTTCATAGGAACAGCTCATTCCACAACTCCCTCGTCCACTCCACACTACGCACTAACCTCACCACCCCCAGCACCTTTCCCTGCAAATGCAGGAATTGCTGCACCTGCGCCTACACCTCTCCCCTCACCTCCAATCAAGGCCCAAAGCAAACCTTTCATATCCGACAGGGGTTCACCTGTACATCCTCTAACTTGGTCTACTGTATCCATTGCTCCCAAAGTGGCCTCTACTACATCAGTGAGACCAAGCGTAGACTTGAAGACCATTTTGTACAGCATCTGCGCTCTGTGCATGACAAACAACACCGTCCGGTTGCCAACCATTTTAACTTCCCCTCCCACTCCCTGGGTGACATGTCAATCCTGGGGCATCTCCAGTGCCACAAGGACACCACATGCAAACTGGAGGAGCAACACCTCATATTCCATCTCAGGAAACTACAGCCCTATTCACTAGTTTAAACCCCCCCCCACCCTCAGCCTCAAACCATGTCCAACCCTCCTTCTCATCCCTGCCTCCTTGACCTGATACAACAACACACAATCTTCTTCCCCACCAATCCACCCTACGCTTCCCACCGTTCAATCCTCACTACCCCTACCTGCATCCAACCCATCCCCATCCATTCTCCCTCCCACCTCCTTAACCCAACACAATCTGTCCACCTTCTGTCCCAGCTATCTGCCCCTCCAATCCCACTGACCAAGCTCCACGACTCCATACCTGCACTCACCTATCACTATCCCACCTACCTTCCCCAGCTGCACCCCTCCTCTCTCTATTTTTTCCCCAGCTCCAATGCCCCTCCCCATTTCTGAAGAAGGGTCGAGACCCAGAACATGAGCTTTCCTGCTCCTCTGATGCTGCTTGGCCTGCTGTGTTCATCCCACTCTACACCTTGTTATCTAAAATGCTTTAGACCCTCTTTCCATACTCCTCACAACTCTCACTTCCGCCTAGCTCGGTCTCATCATCAAACTTGTAAATATTACATTTGGTCTCTCTCTACAAATCATTGACAGTCAGTCACAGGCTGCATGTCTAAAAAATTGCCATTTGTCCCTATTCACTGTTTTCTATCCATTAATTCCTCTCTAGTCCATGCCTGGAAAATACCCCCAATCTCATGTGTTTTATGTTGGTTAGCTAACCTCCTGTGATGTATATTTTGACAGTCCGCTTAAAGTTTGCAAAGCACCACATCCATTGGTTCACCCTTATCTATTCTGCCAGTTACATCCTCAAAAAAACTTGTCAAACATGTTTTCCCTTTCATAGCTTCATGTTGATTCCACCCAACAGAATCATTTTTTTAAAAAAATGTCAGTCAACACATCCTTTATGATAGATTGCAATCATTTTCCACTGGCTGTTGTCCTGGTGTCAGATTAACAGGTCTACAGTTCTCTGTATTGTCTCTTCTTCCTTTCTTAGATAGCTGAATTGTATTTACTGCCATCCCAATCTGCAGCAACCATCCCAAAATCATTATGTTTTAGATGATGAACACCAATGTATCCACTACCACCACAAACACCTCTTGCAACACTCTGGGATATAGGTCCTCAGGGTATTAATCAACTTCCATTCATTTCTCCTAGCAGTATTATATCACCAATATGAATTTCTTTTACTCCCTCAATCTTAGTAATTCCCATGGTTCTCTAATATTCCTGAAAAAGGGCTTTATTTCTCCCACAGTGGAGGATACAAAGGCACTGATTTTCATTCTCAGCCATAAGGACAGACATTCACAAAGCCTGACCCACATCAAATACAGGAGGGAGAGGGATAAAAGAGTTGGAAGGGAAGATGGGAGTTTGGGTGAGGAGAGAGATGGGAAGGAGGGCTGAGTTGTGGAGAGCTGACAGGGACTAACAATGGGGTTTAGATCTTGTGGTGGGGCAAGCCTCTGATGCATATCTTGAATGATATACCTCTTACTGTGGGGAGGCAATGGCCTCATGGTATTATCACTGGGCTATTAATCCAGAGACTCAGATAACCTTCTGGGGACCCAGGTTCAAATCCTGTTGTGGTAGATGGTAGAATTTGAATTCAGTGAATATCTGCAATTACAAGTCTACTGATGACTATGAATCTGTTGCTGATTGTCAGGAAAAACCCATCTGGTTCACTAATGTCCTATAGGGAAGGAAACTGCCATCCTTACCTGGTCAGGCCTATATGTGACTCCAGACCCACAGCAGTGTGGTTGACTCCCAACTGCCCTGTGGGCAATTAGGGATGGTCAATAAATGCTACCTGGTCAGTGATGTCCTCAGCCCATGAATGAATAAAGGACAAGATTCCTGCCTTTTTAAAGAAGGCCTTTTAAAAAACATGCTTTATTGCACTTGCCCACTTGCCACTGTCCAGCATTTTATGGCAGTGGAGGCAGATTGAGACCCTTCTTTGCCAATTAATTGGTTATGGGTACAAAGTTAATGGTGAGCTGGAAAGAGGTAGACTGCGCACCCAACAAATTTTATATTTGGAGGACCTCAAGATCTAACAATCTCTAGCAATAATTAAAAAATGGGAGAAGAAACGTCACGCATATAAAAGATTTTTTTTCAGCAGCGGGCTCTTTGGTATTAATTAAAACTTATCATTTAGTCTTAAAAGTGAAAATTTAACATTATATTGGAATGGTCAATTATAAACTGTTTTGGGTGAGTTTCGTATCCATCACACAATTGCAGAAATGTCATGCCCTTTCAGGTCTTTCAGGTGTGAGTGTCTAGACAAGATATTGTCATAACAAGGTGATTTTCTCATTTAACTGCATATTTGTGGTAGCTGGAACTTTCTATCTAATTTACTTTCCAATAATGATGAATTGATAGCCTCGGTCTTATTTTTATCTGAGTTTGGGCCATTAATTCTAGTCTCACCAGGCATGATTTACATCGATGATACTTCAGGATAGCTACAGTTATCCTGTCAGATTCAAATCTGCCACATGGAATTAACTAGTTTAACATTCTGACAAAGTAGATATTCCCTAGGTTTCTTTGCATATTTAATACTTATTTTTGTTTTGGGGCATTGCAGACAATACTAACAGAATTAGGTTACACAAGTATCCCAAACATGTCTCTGCAAGATGCCTCCTTAAAGCTGTAGGGGCAGAAAGACATGTGCTAATAGGACCCTGAAACTTAATGTTTGAGTTTTGTTTAAGGAGTTGTGTGTGACAGCTGTCACAAACTGAACACAAAAGGCTTTTACAGCAGAGGTGGGGGTAATAAGGCTACAGCAAATCAGGTAATACACCAAGCATCGTTTTATATCTCCATTTATTCCCTCAAAGTGCATGCAGGTTTTTCTATCATGTGCAGTTACCATTTGTCTTAGTTGCCCATGAACATGGTCAATGAAAATTGTAATTGGTTAACTGAAATATGTGTGAACTGTAGAAAGTTCCACTTTAACCAATCCCTGAACATGCATTGCATATGTACGATTCAGATTATCCAGATCTCCTAATGTATGTATGTGTATTGTTGGCATTTCATCTGGTACCTGCTCATTCCTCAGATGATGTTCCTTCTGCAGGAAACATCGTTCCCATACGTACTAACAATTGTTAACGATTAATTTTCATTGCTGGGAATGGCAGATCTTTGGAACTGATGGTCATCCTGTACTCTGTGCAGGAAGTGAGATCATATCTTCCTGGTCAGCTTCCTACAGTCAAAGTACAGTTTCACTAGTTAGATGTTTATCTCTTCAGTTGCATCAATGTTATGTTATTCATATTCAATACATAAGATTGAGATGACAACTACTCAAACCATGTTCCAACGTGCTCTGGAGGCTGACTTGTGATGAGAGTTTTGAGTGTTTTCTCTCTAGCAGTGGTTGGCAGTTTTATCAAAGTGAAATTTGGCTGGGTCCTATTTCACCTTGATTTTATTACTTACACCTGTTATCACTTCAGGCTCTGTAGTTTTAAATACTGAAGGATAATTTGAATAATATATCACATTAGCCTTCAGACTAGTTTAATTTCCATGTCTGCATTTATCCATTCAAAGACTGCCTTGTACAAGTCAGTGTTAGATTTGTTCACTTTCTTTACAATCTTTTGATGATTTCCATTGTGACTTTAGTCTTTCTATTTGAGTGGGTACAGTGTGGACATGATGCGTGGTGATGAATTTCCCAAACATTTATGAACTTGCCTCTCATTTTTCCACATTACGTTCCATTTGCTAAATTTCTGCCCAATCATTTACCCTGCTTATGTCCCTCCACAGATGCTTTGCATCATCCATATACTTCCCTATCCACTTATATTGTGTCATATCAGTGAACATCCTTCATATTGACCGTATTGAAGACCTTTGCCTGGCACATAACAGAAAATTTATTCTGTGGTTTGGATGGGGCTGTCCATTCACTTTAAAACTGTACTGTAGTCCTTTGGATCAATACACATTGTTATGATCCCGCAGATAGCAATTTTGGTCTAGTCAGATCTCAGAATTAAGCTCAGCTTGATAGTTCACATATGTAAATATTTTTAGTTTGTTCTTGTGGCAGTTGGTCAATGAAACATATTCTTGTGAGGCTGCAGATGTTTTTTGACAACAGACAATTAGTTTATTACATAAAGGAAGGAAAATCAAAACTATATTCATAGAGGGATCTTAACACAAACATCAAAACAAAGTTTCGACCTTTTCAAAGTTACACACCATCTGTTAGAAAAACGTAAGCCCAGGAAAATATCATTCCTCTCTCAGCTTTTAAGATCTTTACTTGACTGATGATTTTCAGTTTCTTAAATTCTGGAGACAATTTTACAATTCCTTTCCAAGTCTACTACATGAACCTTTCATATAACGGTCTAAGCTATGCCGGTTCTAATAACATAACAATTTCTATCTAACTCTTCTGGTTCAGAAGCTTTACAGACTAGAAACCACTTTTGCTGAGGTTTGCTGGAAATGCACTACACTATGAGTCCAACTAACGTCCCCTAAATTGCTTTTCAGTGCCATTCTTCGCAATTCAAAATTATCTAGCAATTTTCAAATAAAAAAGAAACCTGTATGGGACATGTGCATTATTGACGAGGCCAGCATGTGTTGCCCATCCCTAACCTCTCTTAGATGAATTGATTCTCTCGCTGTAGCAGAGGACAGTAAAGAATCAATCACGTTGCTGTGAGTCTGAAGCCACATGTAGGCAGGACCAAGTCAGGATAGCAAACTTCCTTCTCCGAATGACAGATGAGAAACGTGACAATGATTACATGGTCACCATTAAACTAGCTTTATAAATTTTATGATTGCACCTGAATTCAAATTTGGCCATCTGCCATGATGTGATTCAAACCCAATTCTCCCTTATTCAAATCTAACGTTTGCTATAAAATGAACGATCTCACTTTCAAAGATATAAACATTCTACCATACTTCAGTTACTCATCCATAAATGTTATTTTGCAACAAGAATATTAATTAATCCTTTTTCATTAGAGAACACTAGCTCCGCAACATTTAGCTTTTAAAAAATCCTCAAAATTGTTCAGAAACACGTCCTCCACATCTTTAGTGCTCATTGAGTATACCCAGTCTACATCCAGATTAAAGTGACTTATGTGACTGTGTTAAGCAGACATGCTCTCATGGTAGAATCTCTTTTGCCAAGTACTATCACTAACTGGAACATCTTTGAACTGCCCAAACTCTCAGGATACAACTTGATGTTTCAGTGCCAACACACGCTGATCAACAGTCTCTCCCTCTTGTCTCTGATATGGAATACGTGCCATTTATTATTAACATTAATATGCGGTGTTCAAAGTGACTCTTCACAGCCTGCAAAATCTCTACTGTCTGTTTTTTTCTGTTCCTCAGTGAGAAATCAAAGCTGCAATACTGATTGCAGGGTTCTTATTTCCATTTGCTCTGGGGTTTTCATTCAATCTGTAGCTGTCTCATGATACTGCTACAGAATTGAAAAATATCCAACACTGCCTTATGTTTATTTTACTTTCGATAGCAAGCAGAGTAGAAAACATACACAGCCACTGGACTCACCCAATGTTTCAAAGTTGCCGCCTGCTGTTTCGTTTAGTTCTTCCTTGCTGTCTCTTACAGTGCTGAAAATTCACATGTTTTTCGATGCACAAGCCCTGACATAATTGTTTCAACAGATGTGTCTAACGGCTGCCATAGATGGCAAGCTGAGGGCTCATAAGACAGAGGTAGATGGCATATGACTATGGCAAACCAGCTAGTACACAGGGAAGATGCATTTCTGCACTTGCAGTTTTGTGATGAGAGATTCAAATTGATTCTCAGTGAATGGGTTAGAGGGCCTTATCAATCCATGTAAGAAATAAATGTATTCAATATAGGGAAGAGAAGGGGAATGGCCCCTTAATTCCAAATTTTAAAGGGGAAGATCATCGTTTTCTTACCTTGACAACTTTCCTTCTCTGTTCCATTGCTCTGGAAGTAGAAGATGTGATGGACACTGCCAATATACTTTCCCTCACAGTAGCTCATCTCATCTCATGTATTTCCTCCGCAAGTCCAAGCATACCCTCTCCACAACAGATTTTATCAGCCGGATCTGGAAGTCTGGACATGAAAAAGATTCTGAAAATGTTTTCTCCTGCCATCACTTGTCTCAATGCTCCAGTGAGTGAAGGCACAAGCTGCAACGAAATAGTGAGCAATCTCAAAGGAATCCTTTGATAGGCAATCACTTCACTCGAAAGATCACAATGAAAATTTAAAACATTTACCTGCTTTAAGCTAAAAGCAAAACACTTGCCGAAGCTGGAGATCTGAATTGAAAACAGAAAATGCTGTAAAGATTAAGCAGATCAGCACTGATGACAGGTCATATTGGACTTGGAACATTAGCACTGCTTCTCTCTCTCCATAATTGCTGCCATTTCTCCAGAACTTTCTGTTTTAACCTGTTTTAAGCTGCAGAGTTTTAAATCCTATCTGAAGTTCCCTTGCCCTTTGGTGAACAATATCTGCATTATATGGGAGTTGCATTCTTGGCCCATTTAGTAATTATTTTAATGAGTTGATCCCATCAAATTTGGTAAGGTAGTCACATAGACATTTTTTCGTGAGCTTGCAGAGAAGGATAGCTTCTAGTGTATTAGCACTATCTCTGGGTAATCTAATTATTTCTAATCATGATCATGACTGAAGCTTCCACTCTTGTACAGGTGAACCCTGCCTCAGTCTGTTGTGGAAATGGAAAAAGGGAAAGAAAAACTCATGAAAAATATTGTACATTTTGATTGAATACTTCAGTTTATTAACTTTAGATTTATCAGATGTAGCATTAGAGATCTGTTGACTGAGGTCAAAGTATCACTTAGCCAGCTCTTGCAACAGCTCTCTAATCTCTGATAGGTGTTGCTTCATTCCCAAGCCATTCACCATCCTGACTTGAAAATATATCACCATTTCTTTTGTATCACTGGGTGAACATTCTGGAACGCCATCTAACAATATTGTGAGTCCTACACCAATCGAAAAGCAAATATTCAATAAGCCAGCTGACCGCCACCTTCCCATGGGCAATTAGTGATGGGGAATATGTGCTGGCACATTTATCAATAACTCCCACATTCTATCAATGAATAAACCAAAAGGCAATGCCCCATGAAATGCATCAATGGCAGGGCTGTGCTATTTGGGGTATACAGGCAGGACACCATTTTTAGCAGGTGGTAAAATCTTCAAGGATATGTCCCACCAGAATTGCAAGCATTATGGACTTTCCACCTTAAACAAGGTCAGCCACAACAGAAGCAGGACAGCCAAGGAGAGGAGAACACCTCCAAAAAATGTGGGAAATACCTTATTCCCAAACCCGGAGGCCACCAGCATCCTGAAATGTTCAGTGAGAAGAGTCATCTGGCCTGCTGGTCATTAGAGATAGGGTCTATCTGAGTGTTGCTCAGATAGGAACCAGGATGTTCTTTCTACCCCACCTGAATAAAGTGTGGTCACTCTTGTCAGTGAAACCTGCTGGACACATAGTGAAGTTTCCAGTGGTCCATACAAGTGCTGTTCATTGTCAGGTGAATTTTGACAGGATTCTGTGGGTGTGAAAGACTAAGGGTGGGGTATGTGGTTCTCAACCTCATGCCTCATCCACAGCAGTAAAAGTAAAAGTGAAGCTGCAATAGTCCTAACAGACCATAATGCTCCTCATTCATGACAGAGACATGAATGATGGTAGTTTAACCGGATGGTCATCATGCCTCATGGGAATTGAACCCATGCTATTGGCATCACTCTACGTTACAAACCAGCTGTCCAACCAACTGAGCTTACTGACTCCCTCTACCACACACTGCTCTGATTGTGGCTTTTCCAAGTGTCAGCAGGTGAAGACTTTGTGACTGCTCAATCCTTATCTGCCAGCAACAACAAACTTGAGTTGGCTGGTTGGCTGGTTTGAACTTCAAAATTATGCCAACAGCATGATTCCATTTCTCGTACCTACTGAGGTTACCATGAAAGTTGCTCCTTCTCAATTTCTCCCCTTGCCTGAGGTGTGGTGACCCTCAGGTTAAACCATCTGGCCATCCTGTTAAGGGAAGGATATTAAATTGGAGAGGATTCAGTAAGGATTTACCAGGATATTGCCAGGAATGGAGGGAATATGTGTTATAAAAATAGGCTGGGACTTTTTCACTGGATTGTAGGAGGTTGAGGGGTGACCTTATAGAGGTTTATAAAATTATGAGGGGCATAGATAAGGTGAATAGCAAGGGCCTTTTCCCTAGTTTCGGGGAGGTTAAAACTAGGGCTTATATTTTTAAGGTGCAAGGAGAAAGTTTAAAAAGGACATGAGGGGCAAAGTTTTTACATAGAGTGGTTCGTGTGTGGAATGCCAGAGGAAGTGGTGATTGCAGGTACAGTTACAATATTTAAAAGATATTTGGATAAGAACATGAATGGGAAAGATTTGGAGGGGTAAGGACCAAATGCAGGCAAGTGAAACAAGTTTCGTTTGGAAACACGGTCGGCGTGGACTAGTTGGTCCAAAGGGTCTGTTTCCATGATTTATGATTCCATGAGTCCTCTCTCTCTAGGACCGTAGTGGCTTTATCTTTCTTTAAATCAGTCACTTCACACTACTTGCCTGTATTTGTCATCATCACTTTCAGCTTTATTCACAGCCCTTGATGAGAGTTTTCAATTATTTACCTTGTCCTCTTAAGTCACTTGAAAATTCGTGCTGAAATTCTTGTTGTCCGTAGCTTCTTATTTGTTCTCTTTTGTACTACTGAAGTTTCGTTTAGGCTTCAATCACATTGGTCTTATTGGTAAATAAGGTGTACTTATTTTAGATTCTGGACAAACACAGCTGGTAGAAAAAGAAGAATAAAAATCATCTAAACTTTAATAATAAATAACAATCATTCAATGAAAGTGCTAATGAGTGCAGAAAAAGTATATAAGGCTTACTAATAAATGAAGACAGATCCTCAGACCTCTGAAGCACCCCTTGATTCTTGAAAGTTGCCTCAGGCCCGGTCTAACCGAGCTGTGAGAAGACTCAACCTAAGTTTATAATAGATGGATAGAAATTTGTACTCAGTTTCATTTCAATGGATTTCTAGATTAAACTGATGTAATGGATACTGTTTGCAAGACTGTTTCAAAGAATTGATAGAAAACTTCATTTTAGTGATTATGTACCACAGAAATGGTAGGCTTTTTATTCCCAGCAACCCCCCACCCCACTCACTCCTCCATCACTAGACCTGGTGCCCAGAAACTATACACAGGCATCTGTTTAATATTCTGACAGAAGCACAGTCCTAATAACCTGGTCTGCAATGTTAATTAGTCACATACCAGGCCTCAGGACGTAAAGTGTTGGTTTTGTTGATTACACAATTGACCACAGACAAAATCCAGTTCACCATCCAACCCAATCATACCATTAATCAGTGTAAGTCACTGCAGATCTGATGAGATTTGCAAAAAGCAATGGCAATCTGCTTAAAGTTTACTTTGAGACAGAAGTGGAGAATTCTGAAGGTGCTAGTTTATAATAAAGGAAATGTTCCTATTGAACTAGGCTTTCTCATTCTTAAAATTACTTGTAGAAATTCACCTTATGGAATGAACTGCCAGAGGAAGTGGTAGAGGCCGGCTCGATTGCAACATTTAAAAGGCTTCCTATGGGTATTTGAGTAGGAAGGGTTTAGAGGTATATTGGTCAAATGCTGGCAAGTGGGACTAGATTAATTTAGGGTATCTGGTCGGCATGGCTGAGTTGGACAGCAGGGACCGTTTCCATGCTGTACAGCTCAAAGTCTCTATGGCAGCAGGGAAAATGAGTGTTTTTCTTTCTGAAAGGGTTGATACTATGTCCTGAGTATTTTTTCAGAAGGACTTTGGGAGCTGGTCTCCCACAGGACATTTGCAAGAAAGTTTACACATCTGTCAGTAGCTTTAAGTATCTGTCAGCTTATTGTTATTTCACTTTGGGATTTTCCCTCCAATGTGGGGCAATGGCCATGATTAAGATCAGCTTGACACATTCTCAACTGCAGATCCAAATTAAAGATTGAATTTGGAGGAGCTTTGAGTCAAAAACAATACAAGAAGAAGGTCTGTATAAGCAAGGTTTGTGCCTCACTTCAAAGTTGACAACTTGATACGCATTTGGGAGCTGTTACAGATACAGTGTGGTGCACTTTCCCAGTGACAGGAGGAAGCAACCTGTGATTGACACAAGGTTGGGATGAGCAAAGGGGGTCAGCAAGTGTCCCAAGGCCTTGGACACAATACAGGAAATGACCTAATGACATCAGGAAGGCTTAGTACGGTGGTACATTACCCTACTTTTCTGATAGAAACATAGGAAAGCAGGAGCAATGAGCCCATTCATCCCCTTGAAAGTGTCAAATGTGAAACTTGAATGTGAGGTTAAAAAGGAATTCTACTCCATCTTTGATCACTTGTTCCCCTATGTGTCAAAAGGAGACATAATGATTCTCCTTAGTAATCTCAACGCTAAAGTTAACAGAGACACATAACACTGTGAAGGCGTGACATGCAAGGAAGGTGTAGGAAAGGAAAGCAACAATAGCACCTCCATCTGATGAAATGCAAGAGCATAATCTGGTTGTAACAAGCAAATTAGTTCATCAGACACAGCCAAAATACAGGATGTCATAGCAACACCCACACCCCAAAAAATTGAGACTTGCTTGATCATGTCATTTTCTGGGTGAGCAGCCACAAAAGTGTTTGAATCACCTGAGCCTGGAGCTGATGACTGCTGAACAGACCATTGCCTAAACAGTCTATGATCTCTGTCAACATGGCACAAAACCAGCAGGAGCAGCAGAAGCAGTGCAACAGCAAGTTCCATGTTGATCAAATCAAGGATTATGTGAAGAATGAACTTCATCGTCATCCTGGTTATACCTAATGAATAGGAGTCAGAGAGTATTCACAGTGCCTGGCCTGCCCTTAAATCCATCATAAGCAGCTCTTTTGAGGAGATTCTAGGTGTAAGGCATTGTTGAACTGAAAACACCATCAATATTCAAATAAAACAGGTCTACAGACAAATAAAGACTGAGGTTCAAAAAAAGAATTACCAAAAGAACGGGAAAGACTATAAAAAGTACTGAAACTCACTAATAGTTATACTTACATGGAATCTTCAGTGCAGTCAAAATCATTTGTGGTGTAACCAGGTAAGGACCTACACCACTTGGAGCTAAGAATAGCATAGTTCTCACGAAGGACAGACAGGCAGTGAGCACTTTTTGAAAGCAACAGACAGAGGATGTCCTCAATACCGTCACAGTCTTCAAAGTGATTGGTCGTGACCATGTCCCATAGCATGCTACTCACCACCACCTCAACACAACCCCAGTTTGACAATGCTATTGGCATAGATAGAATCTCCAACAAAATGCTGAAATTCAATGTAGAAGCATGCTTAAGGGAACACATCACCTCATTACTCTCATCTGGAGAGAGCACAGTATGTCAGTGGATCTCCAAATCATCACAGTTGTGACTATCTTCCAGAAACAAGATAAGATTGATTGCAGTAACTGTAGTGAGGTATCCGCACGGTCTGTCACAAGGTAGGTCATTGCAAGAATCCTCCTCAATTGCCTCCTCCCAACAACTGAAGAAATCCTACCGGAGTCAGTGTGGATTCTGGCATCAAGATACACATTGACATGATCGTCACAGCAGGAGATGTTATCCAAAGATGTAGAAAGCAACTTTTGTAGATGGCTTTCTTCAAACTCACACAGAACTTTGATCCTGTCAACCAAGAGGGAATATGGACTGTTCTCCACAAATATGGCTTCTTGCAGAATGATGTCTCCTTTTCCACTTGCTACGTGGCAACATTGCACCAAGATCATGGTTCACAGGGCATCATAATATAAACAGGATCAAGCAATGCTACCTCATCAAATCAACACTGCTCTCCATTTTTCTTGCTGTAACATTCCAGCCCATACCCTTGAGACATCCTGATGGAGTGGAGCATCGCTAAAGCATAAACAGGAAACTGATCAGCCCACATCTCCTCCAGTCTAGAACAAGACCACCGAAACCTCTTTGTCACAATTTCGTATGCAGACAACATTGTGTACTCACACTCAGAGGCAGAGATTCAAATTATCACTACAGTCTAGTTGCTTGCTGCCACTACACAATACTGTCCTCCAACTATCGAGACCCAATGTGACCCATTCGATAATGTGGATCTATGCCCCTACCTCGGGAGCGTCTTCCCAGCAAGGACTGATATAGACACACCTCCAACTTTTAGCCATCTAAGAATAAGAGTGCTTGATGGAAAACACCTCACACCTGACACCAAGCTCAGGGTCTGCGTGGATGCAATGTCACCCATTCTTTTGTATACAAAGACATGGACCTTGAACCAGGAGAAATATCTTCAACAGCGTGTCGACAAAATCCTGTAAAGCCAATGGTATGTTTGGTGCTCCAACATTCCCAGCATCGAGGCAACAGTTACTGTCAACCAGATATATTGGGTGGGCCACATTTTCTGTATGCCTGGCACAAAATTTTCAAAGCAGACCATATACACCAAGGTTCATCACCTCTAAGAGTTACCAGGACGGTAGAGGAAGTGCTTCAAGGATGTCCTGAAAGCTTCCTTATAAAAAATGCAATAATCCCATATCCCACCACCACTATTTGTACAAATCTCTGGGCTGATATTGCCCAAAATGAAAAATAAGCATCTGTGAAAACGCCAACTATCTTGAGTGTCTCCGACAAGCCCAGGTAAAGGTCAAATGCAAAACAGGAGAGTACAAGAAAGTGATCATCCCACACGCCAGTTCAGCAAACACCACTGACCCACATCTCGCAGGGTGTGAGAAGTCAGCATGGGACTGCTTAGTTACCTGGCATTGCTCAATTCTAGAGTCAAAGAAAATCATGCTCAGGCAAAAGTGACAGCCCACAAAGATCTTGGGGCTGCAGAGTGGCTAAGTGGTTAGCACTACTCCCTCAAAGAATCAGAGACCCAGGTTCAATTCCAGCCTTGGCTAAGTGTGTGGAGTTTGCATGTTCTATCCAGATGTTACCTCCCACACTCCAAAGATGTGCAGATTAGGTCAATTGGCCATGCTGAAATTGTTTGTAGTGTTCAGAGATGTGAAGGCTAGCTGGATTAGCCCCAAGAAATTTGGGGATATGGTAGGGGGCTGCGTCTAGATGGGATGTGCTTTGGACGGTCAGTGTTGACTTGGTGGGGCAAATGGCCTCCTTCTGCACTGTAGGTGTTCTGTGATCTTAAGGCACTGATAGCATGAAAATTTACCAGAAGAAATAATTCACCACAATTTCCAACTTTTGTTACCAATACTGAAAATCTGACTTTCAAGCCAAAACTCTGAAAATATGAGGTGTTTCAGATATTGAAACAATAGTAGTTGCAAGCTGTTCATTGTAATTGTACACAGTTCAGTTCACTTAGTTGGGAATATATTTTGTATAGCTCAGAGGGTAATATGTAACTTCATGTATCAAATGCACTTGATAATGAATTTTATGATCTGTGAATTTACTGGGTGTGATGACTCCACACTTCATACAAGTGAATATGTAATTTAAGTAGAACAGTCAATTTAATGAGGTCCCTTGTCAAATTTTATAACTTATAGCCAACTTCCACCCCAGCAAGTTGTTTATAATTGGCGGTGAGGTTTTATTTGAATTTGCATTATTCCTATGTATTTCTGTTTTATTGAAAATGCTTGTTTTATCAGGTAGAATTTTCCTTGAAGTTGCTTCATTGTTGCTGCATCATGAAGTGTCGTGAACAAAGTTGAGAGGACGGATGCGCTGTTTGATGTGAAAAACTGAAGTAACATAGGAACTATTGGACAATAAAAGACCACAATCCACCTAGGTTATCTTCCACCATTCTGGTAGTCAGATGATATGGAAATGGACTTGTAGAATCATCATAGCAAGAATTTTTTAATCTATTGTTCTAAGATACATTTGATCATGAGGGAACCCTTCTCTGAGAAGCATTGCTCCAATCATTATTTTTAATATTTGTTCACGGGCTGCGGGTTTCTCTATCTGACCCAACATATATTGCCCATCCTCGCTTGCCAAAGAGAAAGTGATGGTGGGCTGCATACTTGAACTGTTGCTGTCCATTTGGTTTCAGTAAACCCCCAGTGTTGCTGGGGTCGGAGTTCCAGGCAATTGATCTGATGACAGTGAAGGAGTGGTAATATATTTTCAAAGACTAGATTGTCAGAAGCTGGGAAGGGAATTTGCAGGGGTCATTGTCTTCTCCTGTATCTGCCGCCCTTGTCCTTCTAGGTTGTAGGTTTTGTGAGATAGGAAGACCCTGTCTAAAGAGCCTTGGTGAATTTCTGTAGAGCACCTTGTAGATGGCACATTCCGCTATTACTGTGTGTAAATGGTGAAGTGCGCAAACTATTTTTGGATGTGATGTCAATCAAGCAGGCTGCCCCATGTCATAAAACGTTTTGAGTGTTGTTGGAGCTGCATTCATCCAGACAAGTGGGGATTATTCTGTCACATTCATGACTTGTGCCCCGTAGATAATACACAGGCTTTGGAAAGTCAGCAAGTGAGTAACTCACTGCAGAATTCCTAGACTCTGAAGTGATCTTGTAAGTATCGCACTGATATGGCCAGCCCAGTTCAGCTTCTGATCAATGGTTATTCCCAGGAAGTCGTTAGTAGGGGATTATGTTATGGGAATGTCAAAGGACAGTGGTTAGATTCTCTTAGAAATGCTCATTTCCTACCATTTGTATAGTGTGAATCTTACTTGTTATTTGTCAGCACAAGATGGGATATGCTCCAGGTTTAGCTGCAATTCGACATGGACTACTTCAGTATCTGAGAGGTCATGAACGGTGCTGAGTATTGTGCAATCATGAGCAATCATTCCCTCTTCTTAACTAATAATTGAAATGTGGTTATTGCTGAAGCTGTGAAAGGTATTGCGCCAAGGATACCACCCTGAGGAATGGCTGATGTTTATATAATGGGCTGTGTGTAAGTAAGGACATGATTTGTTGGGGTCTTGTGGTGCAGTGGTTGTGCCCTACCTCTGAACCAGGAGGCCTGGGTTCAAGTCCCACCTACTCCAGAAGTGTGTAGAAACATCTTTGAAAAGATTGATTAGAAAATATCCACCTGAGGAAATGGTAGGGGCTCTTGAGGCACAGTAGTAGTTTTCCTAACTCTGGGTCAGGATGTCTGGGCTGAAGTCTCACCTGCTCCAGATAAGTGTCATAATAAGTCTGAATGGGTTAATTCAAATTCTCTACTCTGAGAAACTCCTGCAGAGATATCCTTTGTCTGAGCTGATTCTCTTCCAACAAACAGAACCATCTTCTTTTGTAATAGGAATGACTCCAAACAGTAGAAAGTTTTCTCCTTCCAGTTGTCATTGATTCCTATTTTGCTAGGGCCCCTTGCTAACACATTTGGTCAAATGCAGCCTTGATGTGAAAGGCAGTTATTTTCAGTTAGCTTTACCTCATGTCTGGAATTTGGTTATGTTGTCTATGTTTGAACCAAGGTTGCAATGAGGTTAAGGACTGTAAGACCTTGGTACACCAAACTAAGAGTCTGTGAGCAGGCTATTTTTTTGCAAGTACATGCTGATAACATCACTGTTGATGACACGTTTCATCGCTTTGCTGATGATTGAAAAAACTCTGATGGGTTTTTTGACATGTGTTGAACACATCCTGCTTTTTGTTGACAGGATATATCTGAGGAATTCTCCATGTTGTTCAGTGGATGGTAGCAGTGTAGATGTTAGCCATTTCCTGAAATCATATTAAGTGAATCAAATTGGCATTTGGGATACAGCTGATTTCCAATCAAAGCTGAGATGGATCATCACTCGCATTTCTGAATATGTTTACAGATACTTCATCCTTATCTTTACACTGATTGAATAAGTTCTCCCATCATTGAGGACTGTGACATTTATTGAGTCACTTCCTCCAGTGTAGTTTAATTGTCCACTGCTTGTCACAACTGAATGTGGCAGAACTGCAGAGCTTAGATCTTGTCCATTTGTTGTAGAGTCACTTAGCCCTATCTATCCCTTGCTGCTTATGCTGTTTGGCACATAATAATTCTGTTTTGTATTTTCATCAGGTTGACATCTAATTTTAGGAATCTCTGGTGCTGTTCTTGACATACCCTAATGCATTTTTTATTGAACCAGAGTTGATCCACTCGTTTGATGCTCATGGTAGAGTAGGAGGGTATCCTAGACCAGGAGGTTACAGATTGTGGTTGATAATACAGTTCTGTTGTTAATGATGTTCACAGTCAGGGATGCCCAGTTTCAAGTTGTTAGATCGGGTCCAAATCTGTCACATGTAGCTTGATGATAGTGCCACACAACACAATGGTGGGTACTCTCAATATGAAGACAGGACTTTACCTCCACAAGGAAAATAGATCAGAGAGATTGAAGTCAATTAAGCTTTCCTTTTCGGTTCCCTTACTACCTGCAGTTGTATCCTTTCGGATCCAGTCAGCCCTGGTCACTACTGGGGCTATTGAGCCACACCAGGTGATGGATTTTGATATCTCACACCCAGAGTACATTCTGTGCTCTTGCCACTCTCAGTGCTTCATTCAAGTAGTGTTAAACATGGGGGTAGTACTGATTCTTCATCTGAGGAAGGACTGGGGCACAGTCACGCAGCACGTAGTAATCAGCCGGAAGTTATTTTTTTATCCTTGGTATATCTGATATCATGTAACCTCATAGAATCCAGAAATGATACTGAAGCCTTCCAAGGCAAACCACCTCCTGACTACGCAACTACCTCTGATGGGACTGTCCTGCCAATGAAACAGGACATACCCAGAATTAGTGATGCGAGTGTCTCGAACATATGTCATCATTGCTTACACACAATGTCAGTCTATTTCTTGACAGATCTGTTTTTGTTTCTCATGGAAGGCTAAACCTTTGCCTCATTTAATTCAATATTTTTTCCACTTTCCACATGGAAGATTCAAATTCCCTAACTTGCCACCTCCGCCCAATTCTCTGCCTCTAAAGATGGGTGTGCCCTCTGGTTCCATTGTATTGCACAATGTAAAATAGTTTGTTGTAGTCTACATGATCTAGTCTCCTTCGAACTCTTAAAATCAGCGCATTAAATCTTGAACCATTTTCCTCTTTCAATGAAAATCATCTTAAATAATCACTTTATTATTCAATCTCTCCATCATTTCAATCATTCTGGTTGCTCTTTTCTGTATCTGTTCAATAGCTGCAGTTTCCTTTTATACTATGGGAAGCAAAACTGTGCAGAGTATAATCAGCACAGTCACAACAATGATTTATAGAACAGTAAGACTATTTTACTTTTTTCTGTTTAATATTTAGTCCATATCAACAGCTGAATCATTTTACTCACAGCTTCTGAGCACATTTGCAATAGCTTCAGTTTATTGTCAATCAGGCCCCCAGAAATGTTTTCATTTACCAAACACATTATTTTCTGATCATTTACATAATAAATACCTTCCTGGACTTTTGCTTAATCCCCATGTGTGTGTAAATGAGATTTGCAGGCATGGGAAGAGAAGCTGAATTTGTGCTCTCCAGTGAGCCTGACTGATTGACTCCAGTATGAGGTTCCCAATCTGTTACATTTATTATTAGTGTCAGTTTTTTGCATTTGTTCTTAAATGTTGACAGAAGGTATGGGCTCTTTTCCTGGTTATTGACTTGCCCTTCACCACAGCTGGGTAAGTAAACTAGAAACAGATTTCAGGATTATGGAACATTACCCTGTGCTACACTCACATATTAGAAGGTCAACGTCCAACACCAATCATCAGAATGAAAATCTTAAATATTACAGTAAAACTTATTTACATTTTAACTCATTCATAATTTCATTCCTGAACATTATTACGAACATTAGTTAGGAATACACAAATAAAATAATTAATACACGCATCCTGTAAATTTCAAAATAATTGGTTGCACTTTGGACTAGAAAACATAAATCTTCATGGGGGACATTGGAGTTCATCTTTCAAGATCTTGTAATTAAAAAATCTTTAAAAAAGTTTTATTTCAGCAGTCTACTTTTTAGATATAAATTCTTTGAGTCGAAACAGCAATTAAACCAAGTTTGATGTTACAGACAGCAGGCAGCATTGGTAACTATGGCTAAGCGTGTTGGAAGGTGTCAGAATTCCCAGGTTCTGTCCCTAAATTTGGCATCTCATTTTCATTGGAAGCAGAATTGGGAGTGGTTCATAATTCATGCATGAATGGTTCCTGAACCTGGATGGCCACTAAAGTAATCAGCAGCACCACTGAAATTGGATTTTGACATCGCTGGAGTGTGGAACCTGGAATGGGGAAATTAGATGAGGCAAGACCAGATCTGTTGACAGTGCACTGCTTTTAAGTATGTGAGAATACCCTGTTGGAGTGGTAAAAAGCCCCTTTAGTTGTGGTCCAGGGAGGCAAACTGCCTTAAAACTACAAAAACACTATTCAAGGCAGGCAAGACCCCCTTTGAGGCTGTGAAACTGGGTATGCTTGGGCATGAGCTAACTTTTAAAATTTCATTCATGGGACGTGGATGTTGACATTTATTGCCTAATACCTTGGAGAAGGCAGCATTGAGCTGTCTTCTTGAACAATCGCAGTCCTTAACACAGAGGTATTCCCACTGTGCTGTTAGAAAGTGGCTTCTACTATTTTACTGCTGGGTGGGATTCCAGAATCCCAGGAAATGACAATCTCCACAGAGGCATGCAAACATCTCAAGAGCTGAAAAGCTCTTATTGACAAAGCTGGTCTCTGTCTACCCATCCTTGGAGTGTGGTAGAGATAGAGAAACTACCCCCCCTCAACAACACCCCCTCCCCCCAGCCCCACCGCAGTAATATGAAAGCTTGTCACTCTTTGATCATGATCTGACTACAGTAATTTGATGTGGTGTGGAACTCGCCCCTCCAAATCACTTCCTATGTTACTTTGAGCGTGTTCTTAAAGTCTAACCATTTGAAAGCAATTTAAATAACTTCTTCGATTTGCAATCGATTTTTCTATCATTATACCATAATGAAATACATTAGAAAATTTTTCTTTCCCTTCTTAAGGGCACTAAATAAACTCCAAGTTAAGTTTGTTGTTATAGAGAGCTAAGAGGCAGATTTGAGATCATAAATCACAGATTAATAATCTAATAATTTCACTTGTACCTCTTCAAAGATGTGCAATTATTCAATTTTTCAGAGCAAAGGAAAAAGGAGCCACTATCTACTAAGTGTTAAAATCAACATAAGAAATAGCTCAGAGATTTTAATACGTTTCAAGTCAGGGGTTAAATTATTTGGCCCAGCTGTGACAATACTAAATAAAACTGCAATTGAGCTAAAGAAAGAAAAATAATACTGAGAATAAGACAACACGGAATATTATCAGTTAAAAAGAATGCACAGTGATCTAGTAAACAAGAATAATTGCCCAATAACCATTTGGTTTCATTGGTGGGATTGCAGCTCTACATGTTACATTTGATAATGAACCAAACTCAAAGTATCCCATCAGAGAATCATCATAAAACACCTAGAACATCATCTATGTATATAGGGTAGACCAAGTTGTTAAACTCAATTTCTTCAGGTAACAGACCCCAGGTGAGGGAGGACATCAGATGCCATTGAACAAGGTTTCCCCAACTTCTTGTGACTGCAGCCAGTTTGTGAAGGTGTGGATGGAGGTCATGAGATGTGCAAACTTTCCCATTATGATTTTAAAAAGTTCTTTTCGCAGGGTGGGTGTTTGTTGGGGGAGTTGCTGGTATATGCATATGCGCAGGGTGGGGAAGTGTCAGGTCTGATAGACCATGTGAGGGTAACAACAAGGAGAGAAGCCATAGTCTTTGTCTCCCTGCAAAGATTCTTAAAGTGTGCTTTGCCTGTATTCTGAGCAGTCAAATCTGCAGACAGTGTTTAAACATAAACCAAGCAGCTTCTGATTTGATGGGCTTAAAACAAAAAGATCACCCATTAACTTTTTAATTAAACAAGCTCGAAGCAAAATCCAGAGAATTTATCTAGAATTTACTCAGAACTATGTGGAGAATAGCAGGGAAGGAAGGAAGGAACTCAATGAGAAACCCAGAAATAAGGAATTTAGGGGATTCCTTTTATAATCTTTCAGCAAATTTCAAGCCTGCCTAATTGATGGACCAGTTGCCTCTGAGGCATTGAAAAAAAAACAAAGGACTGGTTATCAACTTGAAAGGTGGATCAAGGATTAAAGGTTATCCAGCATGTGGGAACTGAGGATCTGGGATTGTGGGGTATTAAAAATGATGGGAGTATTGGGAATATTGAACATGGGGTGTTTTAATGATATTCATGTGTTTGTCAGAAGCACTCATAGAGTCATATAGTTATAGAGGTATACAGCATGGAAACAGGCCTTTTGGTCCAACTCATCAATGTCGACCACAGCATCCTAAACTGAACTAGTCCCATTTACCGCCTTGCTCCCCTTGGCCAAAAACTCTGTTAAATAGATTTAACTCACTGGAGTCAACCTTTCTCATTTATAATCAGTTGCTAGTATTCCTTTGAACACAATGTGTTACATGTGATTGGCCACGGGTGACTCAAATGCTAAAATGAAACAAACTGTTTACGACGGAACTGATGCTACTAGGGCCATGTGGGGGTTTAAGGTCGGGTAGAAAAATAGCATTGTTTAAATTTCAAACTGACCCCAACCAGCCAAATTCCAGATTAAATAAGCCTGAATCAAAGCTCAGGTTAACACACTTTTCTTTGAAAGGAGTAGAAGACAGTTGTTTAAAACATTTAAGAAGGTTGTATGACACCATTTTGAAAGTTTTCTTACTTTTATACCATCTTACCTATACTCAGGAATCACTACACACATACAGGGAGGCAAAAACTGTCTCTCTTGTTATTCTCAGCCCACATGCAGTGGCACATTTGAATTTTTTTCATTAACCCATTCAGACATGTTATGACACACCTCTGAGGCAGGGATCCTTGAATTAAGGCCTCTTGGCCCAGAGGTGAAGACACTATTACCTGAACCACAACAACACCTCCCCCCCACCACTCCCCCACGCCCGTGGCGCATACGTGCTCAAACAATTTCTTGCCACCATCTGTGTCTCTTCATCTTAAGTCAAGTCATTAATAAACTTAAATATGATTGACTGGACATGAACAGGAAATGTCTGATGTATAACAGAAGTTTTAAAAATGTGGAAGATGCTGGAAGTCTGAACTAAATGGAAAATAAAATGCTTGAGAAACACAGTGATTGTGGTAGCATTTGTGGAGAGAGAATCAGAGTTAACGCTGAGTCCACAACGAGTTCAGAATTAAAAGAGCTGGAAAATTGTGGGTTTTGCACAGTTGTCAAGAGTGTAAGGAGGAGCATGTAGAACTTATGGTGACGGTGCCCAGAGCAAAAAGCAAAAACAATGCTCATGGTGGTAAAGGAGAGATAGAGATATAAAATAGGTGTGAATGACAGAGGAGTACACTTCCAGCCCTGCTTGAGGGCAAGGAAGAGCAGGAATAAATCTGGTCACTCCAACAAACCTCCTTACTTCCTCCTAAGCTTTCACCAACTCCTCACAAGCTGTCCCTATCTTTTTGACCTCTTGCATCAAACACAGTTTCTCTCAGACAACCATGATCTCCCCTTACATCTACAGTAAGCTCCATCTATTATTTCTCCTTCATGACTGCACTGTCTCCCTTGACCACAGCCTCTCCCTCCTAGCCACCTCTTCTCCCTGCTGTCTGTGATCTCTACACCTGACCACAACTTTTCTTTTTGACCACAGTTGTGTCCTCTACATTATCTTTTCATTCCTCCTTCTCTGTTTTCTGCTTATTAGATGATGCCTTGTGCTCTAACTTTTCTTGCTTTGTACATCAAGTTGGCTATTAATTGGGAAAACTGGTGCAAACATTGAAATACATTCTGCAGTGCAGGCTGTCTGGCAAATACAAACCTCTAACTTGAACACTGTGCCCACCCCCACTCCTCTATGCCATGCATCTGTGGAGTCAACAAATGGAAACTTGAGGCTAGAGAAAATGCTGCCCACAATCCTCCTTTCTACTCTTGTAAAATAAAATTTTAATCCAGTTAGATAGTCTCTAATGGGACATTTTCTACTGTAGTCAGGTGACCCATGACTTCTGAGTTTGTGATATGTGTGGGCACAAACAGTGTTCAATCAGCTTGGCAGTGGAGAATTGTTCAAAACAAACCGAAAAGCTCCAAGTTATAAAAGCAAATCATGGTACGGTATCTGGATAGATTAGTGGTGTTGCATGCTTTTACTACCACACCCTGTTCTGTTTGAAATGTAGGCATCAACACTTCTGATGCCAATACCTACAACAAATGGAAAATCACTGGATCAAGTGACTAAGCTGGGTAACATAATGCACTTAGTTATCTTTTAAGCTGGAGGTCTAGAAAGCTCAGTAAGCAAAAGATCAAAGCAGCAGATATGAATTTCCTTGATTCTACTGTCCCTTAAAGGGATGCTAACTTCTTTAATCAGCTACATATGCAAATAGTTTTAAACCCTGAAGTGGATATGCCTGTTAGTTCTTTAAGAAAAAGCACATTTATCGAGTTCTCAGTGACATCTGTGTTTCATTTTTCATAATCATGTACATATATACCCAGCAATCAAGAACTTCAGAGGGAGACTAATCTCCTCACAGTCTGTATAATCCATCCAGCGTCTTACAAAGATGCACCTTTTACTCCTCAATGCCTTTCACTTCAATTCATAAAAGCAGGCTTTAGGGAATATTAACAAAGGTGGAGGGACAGGTAAAGTACGCACAGGGCAAACATATGATCCTACTCGAGGGAATTCACATATTAGGTATAAAAACTCCCTCAGGCAAAATACAGGATAAGCAGCCACTGATATTTCAGGGTCACAGAGGGTTAACAGATCATAGCGTTTATCAATAATCAGAAATACCACTCAACTAAAATGAATATCCTGTGAACAGGCCATCTTGTATCTTTTAGTTAAATGCGAGTGTTTTTGATAGTTCGCTACACTGAACTTGGATACAAATGTCATGTCCTGGTTTCCACTTTGATCATGGCACATACATTGTTTGGCGCTGAGATATGATACTGAAAGCCCTGCAAAAGCCTCTATCAGTAAAGCTAGCTTCATGGGATTTTGAGAAATAAACAACAGAGGCTTTTTGTATGAGACCACAGACGCATCAAAATGGCAGATGCCCTTGTTTTGAATGGTTAAACTGATCTCTCTGTAAGTGCACTGGGCATCTGCTATTGCCATACAATGGTAAGTTCTATATGCTACAATGAAGTACCTTTGACATGTCTTGATAACACTGATGCTACCAGCACAGCAGACTTTCTCATTTCAAGTCAATAATTAGCTGTCTGACTTCTGATGTGGTGCCACATTAAGGCATCATTGCATTTCTCTGCCATCAATGGATCAAGTGAATTTTACTTTTATTCATCTTGCTTGACATTTTCTGTGAAGGCGATGCAAAGCATAATCTGAGCTGTCAAAAATGCAATGATATCATATGTAGCACAATCTTTACAGTCAAAACGTTAAACACTTATGAATCTTCCTTTGTTTATCTGAGGTTAGTTTTGTTCACAGAGTAGAATGGGTGCTTTGTGAGATGAACATTTTTTGGAGGAGCAGCAATAATGATGTAGTCTACATTAGCTCGTCACTGGTTTAGAAAGTTGATGTGAAGTGAAATTTAGTTCACATTTACAAATGAACATATTAGTGACTGCTAAATAAATTGTCTGCAGTGGGACCTGAATATTCAAATATACAATAACCATTACCATTTAAATAATACTTAAGATAGTCAGGAACTATTGGCTTTAACATAACATGGAAAACAGCTAATGGAACGAATTACATATTAGTGGATCACAACCTGATCAAAATGCAGCACATCCATGTTTGCCATTCCAGCACATCATATCAATGCATATGCATATGCATGCCAAGTCTTCCGTTCAAGGCCTATAAGTTTGCAATTCTTTCCTTTTTACCAAAGTTAGGAACTGTGTTTCTCCTTTGACAAGCCATCTCCTGGCTCCTCTTATCTACTATCCTCTGATTGCTTTCACTCATGCTGCTTCTTCACTATCTACAGGCTTCTCTAATTCATTTACAGGCACCTCAGAATGAGAATGGTGGCGGATGAGATTGGAAATGGTGTGGGGGTTTGTGTAATATTTGTCAAGAGAAGGGATGTGTAGTTTCTTTTAAAAATTTCCCTCCTCAAATCCTCTCCACTTGTTCCAAATGTTTGGGAAGACTCTCCAAAAAGAAGGGGACAGGTGCACATATGAGGATGAGGGGAACAGAGTTAACATTTCTGGTATGATTCTTCAAGAGTCTCTTCCTCTTTAATACGCATATTCAACTTGAAACACAAAATCTTTCTTTCTCCAAATTTGCTGCCAATCCTGGTGAGTTTCTCCAGTATTCCTATTTTTGTTTCCATTAAGTCCATTCTCCCAATGCATTCATTCTGCAAATGCACCCTCATTTGAAGTAGGTTTATGAATGGCAAGAATCACAAGAGAACAGATATTAAGGGTTGGTGAGAGCGGATACACTCCCTAACCCCATATTTATAGTCATCCTCTTGACCTTTGCATCTCACATGTTCTTACAAGTCCCATCATTTCAATCTCAACTGAGTTCATTTCTTATCATTTCCTTGTATTACTCAGCACCCACATACCACTTTCTCACCTCAGCACTAACACTCTCTAAATTCTTCCCTGGGGAAAGTAAAACCCTCAATTCATTGACAACTGAACTTTCAAAACATCAGTTTGTGGCCCTTTTTTGCCTAAAACTCCTGTTGCTGTTAACTGACCTATACTCTCACCACCACCTCTGATCTTCCAGTCTCTAATAAAACTGTTCTCCCTCCTCCTCTGTTGGCCCCACCCATGTCTTGAATTAGTATTCTGGCAAAATGTCCAGATGAGTGCAAATTGCAAAGTTTCAATTAAAAAAAAGTCTTTTCAGTGATATTCAAGTTTTCTTCTCTTAAATGACTGTTTATAAATTCCTTAAACTTTATTCGCCTGTCTGCTCTATTCTTCCACTGCACAAGCACCCCCCACTCCCAACAATAAGTGTGATAAGCTCATGAACTCTTTTCCATCAAAAGGAAGGCTGTTTCTGCTGTTTCCTTTATCTCTTCGACTCACACATTGGACTAAACTTCCTCTAAAACGATATCCTGTTGAACCCTCAAACTGCATTTTTCCCTAATTTTACACTTATCTCTCCTCATCTCTCATTCTGATCTCCTCTTCACAATAAAGCCCATTACAAGTTACCTTGACTGTATTCCCACTCAAGTGTTGACTCGCCAATATCCCAGCCCCCAACACTAGTCCTCACATAAGCAAATATCATGAACAATTTTCTTACTTGTAGAGGGCTACTTAATGCCAGACTATCCTCAACCATCTGGATTAGTAAATCCCAAGGATTCACAATTAGTCTTTAAGTTTGTCCTCATCAGAAATCTAAATCATTGGCCCCCTTATCTG
Source organism: Ginglymostoma cirratum (assembly GCA_024137785.1). Lineage (NCBI taxonomy): Eukaryota > Metazoa > Chordata > Chondrichthyes > Orectolobiformes > Ginglymostomatidae > Ginglymostoma > Ginglymostoma cirratum. Next base: position 38,406,429 of record JAHRHZ010000009.1, read on the forward strand.
CAGATTGTGCTCATGTGTTCAAACCTCCCCAACCAATGGAAACAAATTCTCAGTATATACTGTCAAGCCTCTTCCTAATCTAGTAAATTTGAATGAAATCACCTCTCAGTTGTCTGAACTCCAGAGAATATCGACCTAGATAACAAGTTGTGGGGCTGGATGAACACAACAGGCCAAGCAGCATCATAGGAGCAGGAAAACTTGACGTTTCGGGCCTAGACCCTTCATCAGAAATGGGGGAGGGGAAGAGGGTTCTGAAATAAATAGGGAGAGAGGGGGAGGCGGATAAAGGATGGATAGAGGAGAGGATAGGTGGAGAGAAGGCAGACAAGTCGAAGAGGCGGGGATGGAGCCAGTAAAGGTGAGTGTAGGTGGGGGGGTAGGGAGGAGATAGGTCAGTCCAGGGAGGACGGACAGGTCAAGGGGGGGCGGGATGATGTTAGTAGATAGGAGATGGGGGTGGGGCTTGAGGTGGGAGGAGGGGATAGGTGAAAGGGAAAACAGGTTAGGGAGGTGGAGGTGAGCTGGGCTGGTTTGGGGATGCGGTTGGGGGAGGGGAGATTTTGAAGCTTGTGAAATTCACATGGATACCATTGGGCTGCAGGGCTCCCAGGCTGAATATGATTTGCTGTTCCTGTAGCCTTCGGGTGGCATCACTGTGGCATTGCAGGAGGCCCAGGATGGACATGTCATCTGAGGAATGGGAGGGGGAGTTGAAATGGTTCGCGACTGGGAGGTGCAGTTGTTTGTTGCGAACTGAGTTCGCGACTGGGAGGTGCAGTTGTTTGTTGCGAATTGATTCGCGACTGGGAGGTGCAGTTGTTTGTTGCGAACTGAGTTCGCGACTGGGAGGTGCAGTTGTTTGTTGTGAACTGAGTTCACGACTGGGAGGTGCAGTTGTTTGTTGCGAACTGAGTTCGCGACTGGGAGGTGCAGTTGTTTGTTGCGAACTGAGACTCAGCCTCTCATACAGAACAACTTTTTAATTCCAGGGAGCAATCCAGTGAATGTTTATTGTACATTGATACAGATCAGTGAGCTCTCCATCTCTCTGTCTTTATTCAAATCCAGAACTGGCTGCAAGTTGGCTTGAAGTGTAGTAAGCAAGCTATAGTCTACTATCTGAGATTACCATATCAGGAATTTCATATCAAGCAAATATTTCAAGCTAGAGTCTGACAACTGGTGATGGTGGAATAAAACTTTTCATCTCTGTTCACCAAGCAAAACTTTTTTCTTTTAAATTCATTTATGGGATATGGGTGTTGCTGGCTAGGCCAGCATTTATGGCCCATCCCTAATTGCCCAGAAGGCAGTTCAGAGTCAAACACATTGCTGTGGGTCTGGAGTCACATATAGACCTGACCAGGTAAGGATGGCAGAATCCTTCCCTAAAGGATATTAGTGAACCAGATGGGCTTTTCCCCAACAATCAGCAATGGATTCATCATTAGATTCCAGATATTTATTGAATTCAAATTACACCATCTGCCGTGGCAGGATTTAAACTCAGATCCCCAAATAATTACCTGTGTCTCTGGATTAATAGCCCAACAATAATGCCTGTAGACCTTTGCTTCCCCTGAGGTCAGATCATCTGTCAAACATAAATAAGCCTGGTGACACCCATTCCCATGGTTGAGTTAGGAAAGTATTGGGTATCAGTGTCTCTTTCTGGTTAGGCCTGTAAATAGTACAAAGTTAACAGCCAGCTGTGAGGTCCTCAGTCTTGTTTCAGCTCCCATGCCAGCAAACTGATGACCAAGGCCTGGCTTTGCAAAAGCCAACCAAACTTGACAACTTGGGAGGGTCCTTCATTTAAGAGGTGAATTGATGCTTTTATATAGTAAAAGGATGATCTGGAGGGAATCCTGCTATTCATGTGAATGGGCAGCCCATCACTAGCCTGATTGTCTGGGTTACTTTGCTTGTCATTCTAAAATGAAGACTCATTGTTTAAATTGCCCATCTCTTGACATGCTGATATCTGTTGGGTAGCACCTGAATGTATTTACCAGTTAATATGCTCCAGCCTCAGATTTTGCTATAATCTAAAAACAAACAAAGCCCCTTTCAAAGACAACCTTCCAGACTTGTGACATCTACGATCTGGAAGGACAAGGGCAGGAGATGCCTGCAGACCCCACCACCTGCAAACTCCCCTGTAAGCCATACACTATCCTGATTTAGAACTTCATTGCTGTTCAGTGTCACTGTGTCAAAAGCCTGGATCTCACTGTCTAACAGCACTGTGAAACAACCTATACCAAATGAAAGTCAGAGCTTCAAGAAATCAACTCGCTATCACCTTCTGAAGGGCATTTGGGAATGGATAACGAATGCTGATGTTTTCAGCAATGCCCACATCCCATGAAAAAAAAAGTCAATTTAAAAATTCTCTGTATCCATCAAAGCGCTAAGGATTCTAGAAATCCTCCATGCTTACTTCCCAGTAAGAAAACCAGTAAAACTGGTGAACGAGATTACTGGTCCACCTAGAATAGTATGCTCCTAAATAGAACTCCAATATAACCTGTAAATTCATTTCCAAATATTATCTTTTTTTTTACCTCACTGGGTAAATTTATGTCAACCCACCATCATATCCTAATTGCAAAATGGGAAATATTTACTTAGTTTAATGGATAAGATACATAATTTCAAGCTTAAATACTTAAATGCTTAATCAAAGATAAATAGACAGGTTAAGATAAACATAAACCAAACATAGAAGTTGTTTTGCCCCGTATTATATACCATATTGATGTTGCAAACTGTTGCTTGCTTTTTGCTGAAGTGTTTGAGAGATACTGCCATATAGAGTATCAATTAAAAGCCTGAATTATGAAAAAAAAGAATGAGGTACAGTTGACATTTGGCTTAATTTTTTTTGGCAACAATCTATGAATTTCCTTTTCTATAGGAACCTTGTGATTCAGCTGAATGTACAATGATAGTAATGTCCAATTGTATGTTGTTCATTCATTTTCCACTGCCAGCAGGGAATACGTAATTGGTCAGGAAATTGCAGAAGTCACAACTTATTAGCATGAAATTTTGTCTATTTGGAACGTTACTTTGCTCTTTTAAGTTCCTCTATTGACTGTGCAATTTCTTGTCTCAGAATCTGAACAAATAATCTACCCCCAGGGCTCTGTCATTGTGGTCCTAGTTACATACCCTCAGATTTGTTCCAATGATATTGTGATGGTTTGTTGCAATTCTTGAATAGCATTTCAGTCCAAGATATGACAGAGATATATCTCTGTGGTGTGTATTTTCTTTTTTTCATTTGACTGTTTTAATCATCTTGTAAAGTCCGTATTGATATGTTTTAAACTGCTCCCTTCACTTCAAAGTAAAATGGAGTTAAGCTGGAGATAGGGAGGGGATCTCATGCAAAATCTGCCCAGAGTCAAGCACATATAGCTTCAAACTTACCGGCTTCGCAGTGGTGGGAAAGCATGTAAAAAAGGTGGGTGGCTAGCCTAACACATTCATATCCACCCTTGAGCTGTCCCCCACAATCTGGTTGGTCAATAATAGTCAGCCAGCCTGTTCACCCTTAGGTGTATAGGACTCTGAGTGGATAATTCATTGTTTCTTTGGGGCTTTTTTTGGACTCTCACTGCAATAATGCAGAGGGATATGGAACGGAGGAACAAAGGAAGGCAGCCAACTACTTTGCCACCTCAGTTGAAAAGACAGGAAAAAGGGAGAATGCCTTCTTTGCTCATTGCCTTGCCCCTGTAGGGGGCAGTTCCACAAGTGGTCACACACCCTTTGTGACTCCAATCCTGACCTTCATAACTTATTCAGCCAACAATAGTTTCTCAGGTCCATCCATACCCAGAAGCACCAACTTCCCTTATTCAACCTCCATTTCATCTTTCTTTATGGGATAGCCCGTAGTCCAAGCAGCAGCCACTATTGACTTCTTGTGTTGTTGGGACTGTTCAGCTGCTGACCCATCAACTTGAACAGCAGCTCTGAAGAGTCAGATTTCCCTTCCCTGAGGAGAACCAAGTCACACAATGACTTAGTTAAGACCATTTGCAGTGTATAATTACTGCAGGACAGCCTTTTTAAAAGTTAGGCTGATATTTCTATTGTTAGAAACATTGGGCGTGAGTATGATATGTTGCAATTTGCCTTGCAAAATTAAGCCCAGAATCTGTCCAGAAGCGAATACCCTGCTTATTATGGGTCAGAAACTCAATCAAAACTGTTTAAAAGGAAGTTGCAAGCTTTAAATCTGGGTGTAAAAGAGAAGAATACTGGCCTTACTACTGCCAGACTCTCAGAAGGTTTGAGGAAGATGATCAAAAACAGATATTGCAAAATCAGGTACGAGGGAAAAGGACTACATGGGGATAATCACCAAGCAGAGGGACGGTAAGAATCAAACCCATTCAAGAAATGAGGATTGTGGAGAGTTACAAATCAAAAGGGGTGCCTTGCTAATGGAAGTCCATTTGTAAGCACTCAGAGGATTAACAGAAAGGCACTTTGTTTAAAAGGACAGTGGATGATTTAGCTTAGGGGTGATAGTAAGAAAAAATCTTGCAAAATCTTGGGAAAGCTTAGAGTTGTTATATCAAAAGGCTACTCTTCTGCAAAGGGAGTATTATTATTTATAAATCTTGCTAGTGTTGAGAAGCTAATAGGGTATTTATTTTTCTGGTGCCCTCCGAAGTGATATTTTAATTGATGTTGAGTTCAATGGGTCTTTTAGAGTAAAAATTTTAAGTCATGAAATTTGTGCAAATCTTTGTTAGTTGCTTGGAAATGTGTTCTTGTTTTATAAGTGTTTGGATTCTATTGAGATTGAAAAATAATTATGTTGAGTAGATACGAAAAAAAGCTAATGTTAAAACTTGTTTTGTCAAATGCTTTTGCATAAATTGGACAGGTTCTATAACATTTTCCTACAGCCCAACCGATGGCCCCGTTATCTTTCTCATGACTGTGTAAGCATAATTTCTGCTCATCAATGTATATTGAGCATTCCACAATACAAATAGCACTTCCAATCTTCCCAGGAATTCTGATGGTCTCACAATAACTCCAATAGGAGAACCATGTATCTCTCTGTAAAGTATCAAAAAACCCAGCTGCCAGAGTATTTCTGCTCCTTCTTTGAGATTATCTGGCTAGTTAGAATCTGATCATCTGCTCACTTCATACAAGGCAAATAGCAGAGGTGAGAGCCAGTGGTGACGATCCCAGTGGAAAGTGTTCAAATATTACTGGCTCATTTAAAATCCAGTTTGGCATTAGCCTCAAGTCACATAAGAAGTGGGCCCCATCAGTGCAATGGCATTCAAGCAGATCTCTGAATCAAGACACACATTCATTTAATGAGATGATATTCTAATTAATGGAACTGCTCTCTCTGTTTGCACAGTTGACTGATTTTCAGATTGCATGGCACAACTGGGTCCAGGTTGCAATTTCAGTGCTGCTTCTGCCTAAATGTTACCCGCAAATAGTATGTTGATCCATTGATCCTACAAATACTGGAAATCACCACAGAACGTGATACTGGTGTAGCCAAAATGGATCATGATCAGAAATATTGAAAGCATAGTGTTAAAGAAATGACTGAAATAACTATTTGCAGCAAATAAATCATTCCATTGAAACCCTAGCAATTGCAATTTTGAAAATGATACTGTGATTCTCAGATGTCATTGAAAAATATCTGTCGTAAAAAACAAAACTGAAAATAATCACTGGATTACTACTTAATGCATACCGGATAATTAACAAACTGTCAACAATATTAAAGAGGTAAACATGAGGCTCAAAGACTGGTGTTGGATAGACAGGTCTGAATTCATGGGACATTGACACCAGTACTACAGAAAGGGGGCTGTTTTCCAGTAGGATGGTGTCCACCTGAAAATTCTGGGATCAAGTCCTGACAACTAGGGCTTTGGAAAGGACTTTAAACTAAATAGTGATGGGATGGGGATGTTGATTCATTTGCATGGAAAATTATGAAAAAAGTTAAAGGGAGTGGGCTGGACTCAGCAGTGGTTATTAAAGTTTCCAGAACAAGTAATAGGACAGAGAATATAGAAAGAATCGGTAACCTAACTTCGGCACAGCAGATAAGGGGACAAAAATAAGAAGGGGATCTGTCAATGTAGGCTGTTTTAGTGAAAAGCACACCTTATATGAAGCGAGGCAAATAAGCTTGCATCGCAGATTAAAATTTGTAGATAGGATGTTGTGAGTATCACAGAGATGTGGCTGCAAAATGATTAGTGTTAGGAACTAAATATCCAAGGATAGACATCATATTGAAAGGATGGGCAGATGGGCAGAGAGGTGGGATTGCCTTGTTAGTAAGAAATGACATTAATTTGATAGCAAGAAGTGATACAGAATCAGAAGGTATAAAATCTGACTGGTTAGTTATAAGGAACCGCGAAAGTAAAAAGACCCTGATGGGAATTGTGTATAGGACTCCTGGCAGCCATCAAGCTGTGGGGAACAAAATAAATCAAGAGAGAGAAAAAGCATGATGTCAGGCAAAATGACAATAATTATGGAGGGTTTCTGTACACAGGCGGCATGGAAAAATGGGGTTGCTAGCAGATCTCAAGAAGAGGAAGTTGTGAAATGTCTGTGAGATTTTTTTGAGAAGCTTGTTGTAGAGCCCACTAGGGAACATGCAATTCTGGATTTTGTGACATGTATTGTGGCAGATATAATTGAAAGAATCCTTAGGAGCAGTGGCCATAATGTGATTGAATTCACCCTGTAGTTTGAAAGGGAGAAGATCGAATCAGAGGTAATGGTGTTACAATTGATTAAAGGTAACTACAAGGACCATGAGGGAGAAGCTGGCCAGAGTAAATTGGAAGAAGGGGGCTAGCTAAGGCAATGTTTGCATTCAATGCAAGAGCAAGAGCAGAGATGTCCTGTTGAGGCTGTGTAGGTCTCTGGTCAAACCACGTTTGGAATATTGTGAGCAGTTTTAGACCCTGTAGCTTAGGAAGGAACTGCTGTCATTAGAGGGTGTACAGAGGATGTTTACCAGAATGACCCCAAGAGAAAAGGTCTTTTCGTATGAGGAGTGATTGAGGATACTGGGTCAGTAGTTAATGAAGATTAGAACGATGAGGAGGGAATCTCATTGAAACTTACAGAATATTGAGACGCCCGGATTAATAGACATGGAAAAGATGTTTCCAGTCGTAGGAGAGACTAGGATGAGAGGGTGCAGCCTCAGAGTGAAGGGACACACCTTTAGAACTGAGATGAGGGGGAATTTCTTCATGTAGAAGGTGGTGAATCTGTAGAACTCATTGCTTCAGAGGGCTGTGGAGGCCAAGTCATTGATTGTATTTAAGACAGAGATAGATGGGCTCTTGATTGGTATGGAGATCAACAGTTAGAGGGAGAAGGCAGGATAATAGGATTGACATATATAACAGACATGATCAAATGACAGAGCAGACTTGATGGGTCAAACAGCCAAATTCTACTTTTGTATCTAATTGTCTTATAGTCTTATAAACATGTATAAAAGAGGCAGCATCGATTTCGATATGTTTCAAGTTATGACATAACTACTTGAAAATATTGCCTTGATTTTATGTGATGTTTTCAGATAATGCATGGGAAGTTAAATAAGATTTGATTCTGTATAAGGATGTCATTACTAGTTCTCCCCATTAAATCTAGGGAAGAAATTGCCCTGTTACTCAAAATAGTTTTAATAATTTAATTGCTCAGGATTTTAATGCTGCAGTAGGATATTTCTTAAGCTGCTGAACAGATGTTCGTTTTACTTCTCTAGTTATAATTGGTTGACGTGGTTGTAAAGTTCAATGCTAATACGCATCTCTTTCACACGACCACCCTTTGGCCAAATCACCAGTGACAAAAGCAGCATGAAACAGACAACCTACACCCAACTTTCAGGCAAGGCCTATCTGACCTGATTGATTGGATGTGTGGGGACTCCTACTAGCAGGTTTTTCCAACTAGGAAATGTCTGATATTTTGTCACAGTAACACTGTTAAATTTAGAAACTCAATGACATAAGTGAATCTTCACAGAATTTAATTTATCACTAATTTCTAAGGCCACAGTTACATTTTTGAAATGATACCACAGTACATTCATCTCATCAATAAAAAAAGGAAATCTAACTATATTTTCACCATCTAATGCTTTATTTGTAGAAGGAAATGTTAGAGGAATTTATGAGCAGCAAAGTGATACTCAAACATTTTGTTAATGCTGTACAACTTCTGATCTTCTATTACAGAAGCTAATTTCATGGTGGCATGATTATGCACTGGTCCCATTCCTTGCACTACATGTAGTTTGGTGATCGTCAAGCTTCAGTGCATATGCTGCTGAGCTTTCAGTCTTACGGGATCCAAGATCTTTAAAGGTTTAAAAGCAGCAGTCTATGAACTTACAGGCCTAATTGGCCACTTAACAATCACGTTAATTTGCACTTTGTATGAAATTGGCCCCAGTCCAGATTCCCTGTGCTGTTGAGCAGGATAGTTCTTAATTGACTGAGAACTGTATAAAATGAACAAGGAAATGTTTGCAAACGATTCATTGAAGAAATCTTGAAGGATAATATCACCTTTCGGAAGATGGTGTAAGTCTATCTTTAGTGAGGCTGTCCCTACACATCCCAACAGATTGTCATCTCTATTAAATAGAGAGGGTTGGTGGGGTAAATCAGATGTGGAATGGCTGAATTTAAGTTGGTTATTTGTGCTATCATGAAGTGCAAAATACACCTCCATCAGGTAAGGCTATAAAGCCATGAACTAAGACTTGTATTTGACTTGTTTATACCTGGGTAAAATCTATTTTTTTTCTTTTCCCCTCCTGTTTAGGAACATAGGTACAGGAGTAGGCTTTTTAGGCCATTGAGCCTGCCCTGCCATTTTAAACGATCTTAGCCGATCAAACACTTCAATTTCACCCATAGCACTCCAGAAAACCTGCATGACGTTGGTAATTAGAAACCTATCAAACTCTGCTTTAAACATCCTCAACGACTGAGCCTCCATAGCTCTCTGTGGTGGAGAATTCCAATTTTTGACAACTCTACAAATAAAATAATTTCACCTCATCTCAGACCTAAGTGGCATCCCCTTTCTTTTAAATTGTGTCCCCTGGTTTTAAATTCCCCCAAAGAGGGAAATACCTTTTGTGTATTTACTATGCCTCTCCCTTTAAACATGTTGTAAATTTCAACGAAATTAACTCTCATTCTTTAAAACTCCAGAGAATGCACTCACAGTTTGCTCTATCTCTCGCCATTGGATAGTCTTGTTGTCTGAGAACAAGTCTGATGAATTTTCATTGCATTCCATCTTTTGTAAATATGTCTTTTCTGTGATAAAAAGAACAACAGTACACAACACTCCAGGTAGATAGCAAGCACTGCAGATGCTGGAGTCAGAGACAACACAGATGGAGCTGGAGGCACGCAGTAGGTCAGGCAGCGTCAGAAGAGCAAGAAAGTTGATGCTTCGCATCCCAACCCGAAATGTCGACTTTCCTGTTCCTCTTATGCTGGCTGGCCTGCTGTACTCCTCAATACTCCAGGTAAATTATATGCTGTTGTTCTTGTTCTACCCAGTGTTCCCTTTGTGGCAGAACTCCTACTATTTATTAGGCTATAGATTCGAGACCAGACAGTTACATGACACCATAATTTGATGGTTCAGTATGAAGGTACTCTCCTTACCTTCATTCACGCCCATAGTGTCACAGATTTGGTGTAGTGTGTTCATCTGTGAGCCTTGTATAAAGTATATTAACATCAATACACGTGGAAATCAGACTGTGTGGAAATTTGTGATATCATAGTCATGCAAATTGTTTTGTAAGTAAACTGCAAAACATCCGTCTCCTGAAAATTTAACTGTTTGTGATGTATGTTTCTTGGACTAGGAAGAGGAAAACATAAATCACTTCACCCACAGCATCATTCTTGCTGATATCACTTTAGCCAAGTACCTAGCTGCAGTGTTAGCAAAGTGTCTAACCAATGACAGTTTTGGATTTGCAGGCAAGCCACAGAATTTCTTCAGAGGCAGGCAGCAAACACACACTGGCATTTACTCACAGGCGACCTAAGATTTACATTACATGACCCAGTGACAATTGCTCAGATATGTCAAAAGAATCTTCCAAAGCAGTCTACAATTAGCAGAAAATCAGTTCTTAAGAAGTACGATATACTATGAACTGTTGTTGCCAGTGGACGTGTTTCTAAAGGTCATTGCACCATCAGGGAGCTGAACAGCAAGTGTGTGACATTTTCCAGTTGCAAAGGATTTCATTAAATCAACCTACAGATGATGTCACAAAACAAGACTGTATAATAAAGCTGACATGACAAGGCATGCCAGGAAGGGCCATGATGCTGTCACATTGAAAATGTTGCTCTTTATTGAAGTGGGACAAATGAGCAGATGAGTGCTCAAGTGGATTTTCCTTTGCAGATTCCTTTGTGGCCTTAACTTCACGCTGATGGACCCTTCTTTTGGAGCAGTGGCATCCTCACATTTTCCTCCGAATTACAGGTCTTCTCTGCAGACTGAGATCTCTTATGCTGGATTTGGGCAGGAGACAGTGCTGCTGTATTGAATTAAGGCTTGACTATTAAAATAGCTCAGTCTGCAAGTTGAAGCCTACTTGGGATTAGGCTACATGTGACCCAATACTTCCCAAAGTTAAAATTGACGATACATTAAGTACAAACATGGTCTACAGACTCACAGAACCTCTTTGTATGCCTACATAGGCATCAAAACAATCCTGTTGTATGTTTAATGACAAGCCATGCAGGGAGTTTTAAAGCTTCTAAAAGATTTGCATAGATCAATCTTCTGGTGATTAAATTGTATAGCTCAACATGCAGCCCTGAAGTGGTCCAATGTCCATTGATCTAGCAGCAGCTTCCAGCATTCCTTGGCTCCTGTTGATATGCATCTGTTTGTACGTAATTTCTCTTTAGGAATGCTTAATGCCTCATCTGGTGATATCTCTTAAATCCAACAGTGTCTAATTGCCCAAAGTAGGTAAATTTATTGGGTTATTGACCTCATGGAGTCCTTCTGGATTAGCCCTCTGAATTCATCATTCCTTTACCCTTGGGGGTGCTGGGTGTATTGACCAACAGCAGAACTAATTCCAAGATAAAGTGGTACAGTTTCACTCACAAAACTGCATCATGTCGAAATAAAATAGAAAATCTTGGCGATAGAAGATCTGGCAACATTTGTGGAGAGAGAAACAGCTCCATGCTGCATTGACACCAATTTCACCAAGACCTCCCATTATATTAGAGCATATTTGAAACTGGTAATGTGATCTCAGTAGCAGCATGTCAACAGCTATTGGTGCTTATAACTTGGAAAAGATTTTATGAGATTGGGCAAATAGATGTGCCTGAATAAAATCAGCCATCGAAGGGCTAATAGTTCAAGAAAATGCAGATGAGTTTTATTTTGTTATTCATTCACAAGATGAGGACGTCACTGGCTAGGTAGTATTTATTACTCATCCCTAATTGCCCAGAAGGCAGTTAAATATCAACCATATTCTGTAGCTCTGGAGTCACGTGTGAGCCAGATCAGGTAAGGATGGCAGATTTCCTTTCCTAAAGGATGGATGAGTTTTTCCAACAATTGACAATGCTCATCATTAGACTCCAGATTCCTTTCATTGAATTCAAATTCCAACATCTTTCACAACAGGATTAGAATTAGGCCTCCACAAGGTCTCTGGATCTGTGGGTTTATAGTCCAGTGACAATACTGTACAACCATTACCTCCCGTTGTCCAGGAAAAAGTCAGAGCCAGTTACCTTAATACTCATTGTTAAAGAGTAGAGCTTTATAAATTTTGTTCTGGACTCAGACTTTACAAAATATACACATATCCCAATGTGATTCACACATAGCTTGTAGTGCATTTCGGTCTGCAGTGGGCAATGTGGTGGGCACCAAATCCATGATCAGCCACAGCCTTCAGCACAATGGGTCTTAGTTAGTCTTATTTTTTTAAGCAGCATTATTGCATGTTCTTTTCTAAAATGTTCCGATCATCACAAAACAGGATATTGTTCACATCATGATCAATATCACTGGAGTTACAAGTGATATTGCAGATAAACCAAGATATCCCTTAGTGAATTGAACACATGACATATTTTGATTTTGACATTTATATTTTAAGAGGTTGTCTGATCACTTTGTATGGATTTCTGCCTTTATAGCCTCGTGAAATATCCAGTAACATTCACAAAGCAGCTTTTCATTCACATTCTTACTTGTATTCCATATTAATTCCTCGGGTAACTGAAGAAATATTTTGTTGAAATGCCAATATATATGTCACTTATAGCTCAGGATTCAGAACATCTTTAACTTCATTTAATTACTTAGAAGGATCCAGATATACAAATGACAAGTTTCCACAGAGACCTTTGCCTACACCTTAATCTTCCTTTGATGGAATCTATACATTTCCCATTGCCTTCATCACATACAGTGATCAAATTCTGCAATGTAGAATCCAATATTTTATTTAAAAATTCAATCATGCAAGATGCCTTGACACATATAAAACAAAAACAATCAATCAAATATTACCTTGTTTAATGAATTAATGAGAGCAAATAGGAACTATTAGCTCATCAGATGCAAACAAAAGCTGTGTGGCCATGGGCACAAGTGCACAAATGAGGCAGTAGTAATGTGGATACAACATTTTCTGAGCAGTAAGAAATACACAGTCATGGTTAATGGGTATTTTTCAGGCTTGAAGAAGGTTTGTGGTACAGTTCCTCAAACCTTAGCAAAGGAACTTTTGTTTTTTTCCTGAGTTATATAAATGATCTATATCTGGGTGCACTGGAGACAATTTCAAAGTTTGCAAATTACAAACAAAAATGGGAAAATTGTAAACAGTGAGGATGGTAGTATAGAACCTTGAAAGGACTTTGAAATATTGGAGTTGGTGGATAGGTGGCCAATGGAGCTCAATGCAGAATCCTGAGAGGTGATACACATTGGTATAAAGAACATAGCAAACTGGTATTAAATAAAGGATACTATTGTATGGGGTGGACAGGACCAGTCAGCCCTTGGCGCAAGTACATCAAAAGTGAAGACATTTTGAGGGAGCTGTCAAGAAGCATTTACACAACTGACAAAAGAGGTGGTTTCCTCCAGAGAGCTAGAGATCATTATGACTGTGGGTGTAGATGGTGCATTTCAGTGATCCAAGGTGCTCCATGTTCAAATTCCCCTCATTCTGTTGCGGTGAAGTAGCATGATGCATTATTGCCATTTGAAAACTTAGGTTCTAAAATGGATGATTGATGTACATCTTTAAGTTGGGTTTGTATTTTTATATTTTGGGTTTTAAGAAGGAGAAGACAATTTTTGATTCAGTTATGAGCTTGTGTGTTTTGGTTTTGGGGTGTTTCAAGTTTGTTTACACATGCATTTTTAATGCAGATTTCGAGACTTAGAGTAGAGATGTGTGTAACAGTTTGATGTAGTTAAAAGAGAAGTAGAGAAAATTGAGCTGTTGCCTAGCAATGAAGTGATCAATGACACAGAGGTTGAACCTTCTTGTACTCTGGCTAAGTGCCATTTTCATTGACTTTCATGACAACGACTTTATCACCAGGAAGCAAGGTGAAGCAATATGATCTGTCATGAGCGACCATTGGTAACAACTTTGATACATCTGTGTGTCCAAGAGTGAGAGATCGCACACAAGTCCCTGTTGGCTCCCTGCAAGAAACCACCAGCATAAAAGTTAAATGCAACTGTCACCTTGATGGCTACCCACTGCCTCAGGCCACAGCTCCTGCACCAGCAGCTGCCATAGTTCAGAAACAGTTTTTGGGGATTTTTGCAGTCTGTGCCTACACTGTACCTCACTCTTATGGAGGAAATGGCATGAAGGACAAAACTTTAGCCTTTCTGTACCTCCAGTACAGTCTGACGGCACCTTCAGCTGTGATCTATGCTTGAAAAGACCGTTTGGCATCTGCTGGCCCCAAACTGCTACCTCCAATCACCCAGTGCTGATTTCCCCCACATCCCTTCAACAAGTGTTCCATAATTCCCCTCTCTTGGCATCCATTGCTCAGCCCACCAGGGTTGACTGTAGCCTACTCCAATGTCTCCTCTGATTTCTCTCCCTCCTGTACAAACCTCCAAAGTCCATGTGTGGCGGCAGATTCTGGTAGTCATGCAGCAGCGTGATGAACAGCATGAAGTGTTCTCTCCTGCATACATGGCCACACAACTTAGAACAAAGGGTGCCCATTCACATCCCAACCAATTATGACAGACTATGCCAATTGATGATGGGCCATACATCTGTAAGCTGTCCATCAATATCACTGTCTGATGATCCAGGAATCCCCTACTGCTTACACTTGGCTTGCAGGACAGACCACTGGCCACTCATTGGACATTAGAGAGACAGAGCTCTCAAACTTGATTGTACTGAGTGGACAATAGACAGCTCAAACACCTAGACTGACTGTGCCAGGATCCGTGGAGTGATGGCAAACCCCCTAGACCTGGCTGAGAACTACTGCCCTTCAACTTTGAGACATTACCATTAGATGTGCATGCAGTGAGTGTGCTGCATAGGCTGCTGGGATATACTATGGATGTTAAATTAATGTGGCAATGTGCCAGACTGCAACATGTTCAATTCCCTTGATTGGGTGCTGCAAGCTATGACGAGTGATGTGGTATTAATAAGCAAGAAAAGATCTGTGTGCCTTTAATGTCTGACTGAGGGATCAAAGCACCAAGAAGCCAAAAGGTAAGGATGCTATGAGTACCCAGGCAGCTGCAAAGTAATTGTGTGTTAAGAAAGCAAGCAAACAGCCCAGAGATACAGCCTGTTCCATTCCATGAACTGGTTGCCTGTACCTGTGTACAAACTGTACCCTGCAGCAACAGTGCAGTGAGAGATGTCAATGCGCTCCAAAATGCAGCATTAATGTGCTGAAGCATATTCTAAGTGGAACAGAAATGTAATGTAATGATATGGAGAGGCTGGCACATATCTGTTGTCAGTGTTTATTGATATGGGGTGCACGCAGACATTGGCCATGTAATGTTGGTGCCAGACCTCCAAGACAGAGGTCCAGAGGAGCAATCATCAAGCTGGAATTGTCAGGTACGCAATTTGACTTTCATGTTGGGAATTCTCGGTGTCTTGTTTCTATCCAATGGGTGATAAAATGGGGGAGTGCATATAAATGAGGCAAGATTAGGTAGCAATGAGGATAATGATAACTGATCAGTCTTGTTAATATGCTTCTTGCTACTCTCTGGTGAGAATCTCATCTCATCATCCAAGACTTCAATGGAGAATGCAAATTCTCTGTCTCAATGTCATAAAAAGACCTCGCTTGACATCTCATGTGATACTTCCGAATTTCTCATTTCAGCCCCCATCATTCAGGGCCTGGGAGCATTGCACTCAGGGAAGCAGAAAACAGAAACATTCAGAAAGTCAGTGAGTTAACAGGGAGTTGCTGATGCAGTGGTAAAGTCAATGGACTTGGATCTCAGGCTAACAGGGGCATTGGTTTGAATCCCACTATGGTAAAAATTGAGTTTGATTAAAAGCTGTAACCACAGTTAATTATTTTTATGGTGGCAGAGTAGTTAGCATTTCTGTCTCAGGGAGCCAGGGATCCATACTCACTTCCAGCCTTGGGTGATTGTTTGGAGTTTGTATGTTCTTCCTATGTCTGAGTGGGTTTCTGCCAGGTATCTCAGTTTCCCAACACAGTCCAAATATGTGCAGGTTAGGTGGATTGGCCATGCAAAATTGTTTGTAATTTCTGGGGATGTGCAGGCTAGGTGGGTTAGCCATGACAAATTTGGGGATAGGTAGGGGGGTCCTGGATCTGGGTGGGATGCTCTTCAGAAGATTAATGCAGATTCAATGGGCTGAATGGCCTTTTTCCACACTGTAGGGATTCCATGATTCTATTCTATTCTGTGTCTGTGGTCACTGGAGAGTGGAGGCTGATGTGCTAAGCTATTAAAATAAAACTGGCTAGAAAATTGCTAGCAACTGAATCTATGGAAAACCCATATGTTTGCTCTGAAGGTGCTTAGAAGTCAAAAAGAAGTTACAGAAACCAATTACCACCATGCCAGCCCAAAAAGAGACTTTAATGCAGCGAGAAAGACAATGCTTTGCTAAGGTTTGACAGCCTATGATATTGTCGTTGGCTTAAAAGAGTTGAAAGTTCTTTCTGATACCTATAAATGAGAATTTCAAATAATCTTTGTAATGTGTAACATAGTTCATATTATTCTCTTGTGCAATGAAACTTGGTGTTCTTTTGCTAAAAATGCGCTGGCAACTTTTTGGGAATACATTCAATCAATGACCTCCACAGTAGACAAAAAGGAAAATAAAACATATCATTTCACAAAAAAATAGATGGGAAGGCAAGCAGTGAGCATGATAGAATCTGCAGAGGTCTACAGACAGATGAAGTGAGTGGGCAAAAGCTTGGCAGATGGAACATACTGTAGGAAATTGTGAGGTTATGCATTTTGGCATATAGAACATGCATATTATTTAAATGAAGAAGTACTGCAAACGAAGAGATTTGGCAGTCCTCATCCATAAATCACAAGAACAGAAGATCAGCAGATAGTGGGAACGCAAATGGAATGGTGTACAAAAGTAAGGAGATTTAGCTAAAACTAGTGCCTTGTATAGTCAGGCTATAATTTGAATACAGTGAACAGTTTTGGTCACTTTATTGAAGGAAAGATATATTGACATTGAAGGCAGTCCAGAGAGTATTTACTGGGCTAACAGCAAGCATGGAAGGACTGTCTTACCAGAAGTGGTCAAGTAGGTTGGGCCTGTATTCGCAATTTAAAAGAGTGAGAGATGACACTTTGGAAACATACCAGTTTCTTAGGGGACTTGACAGGGTAGATGCAGGAAGGTTGTTTCCTTTTCTGGGAGACACTGTGACTAGAAAGAATAATCTCAGAACAAAGAGTCACACATTTAAAAGAGAGATAAGGAGGAATTTCTTTGTGCACAGGGTTCTGAACCTGTGAAACTCTTTACCGCAGAGGGCTGTCGAGGCATGTGTCATTATGTATATTCAAGGTGGAAATAAAAGTTTAATCAAGAAGGGAATCAAAGTTCTGAGGAAAAATGCAGGAAAATTGAGTTGAGAATTATCCGATTGGCCGTGATGTCACTGAATAGTGGAAGAGACGCTATGGCCAGCTCCAGCTCCTACACCTAACCTTTACCAAAACAGGTTTCACTCTTGGATTTGACTTTTCCAGTGTTACCCTCAGTTTCAGATTGTTATGATCCTAGCTAAGAAGGAGAAATATTTTATTAATAAGCCTCATGTCTCAGTGATAAAAAGTGTTAGCCTTTTAGTTATAGAGACAAAACTTTTAAAAAGCTATTCCTTGCATCTCCAAGGTACTTTATATGCCTAGGCGAAGAGTTTGAAATGGTTTTAGTGAATTAATGTTACCCCATAAAATGGAATAATCAATGAACATGTATACAAGGCTTCTGTACAGAGGCAGTACTGTAATTCAAAACAACAGATCTTAAATGACAAAAGCTCTTGCATTTATTTAGTATCTATAAAAGTAGTAAAACAACAAAGTGCTTCACAGGAGAATAATCACATTCAGAGTGTGACAATGGACCTACTGGTTCGAAAACTCTCTGCAGTCGCACAGTGCTGCTGCAACCTAAGAGGGCAATCATTTTCAAAATTATAACCTACTTTTATACAGTTTCTGCTTTCCAATCAAAAATGAATACTGGAAAACTAGTCTATCTGCAGTTGTCTTTGATAACATTAACCTTTGTAATCTGTCAATATCACTGCTCCTGCAATTTTCAAAATAAGCGATTTCAAGCCAGGAATTCCAAAACTACTAATAGCTTCTTTTTCATTCATTCTGAAGACATAGAATTTTCCACCTAGGCTCGCACTTATTGTTTACCTCTAGTTGATCTCAGAAGCTATAAATTTGAGGTAATTTGTCATTTCATTTTAAAACCAATAAAATTCTAGATACAGTTTAACTTCAGTATTTTATAGATTTCCCTAACCATACACGTAAAATTAGTGGACAGGCACAAATAAAACTTATATGATTAATGCAATAACAAGCATGGGGCTGGATGAACACAGCAGGTCAAGCAGCATCACAGGAGCAGGCGGGGATGGAGCCAGTAAAGGTGAGTGTAGGTGGGGGGGTAGGGAGGAGATAGGTCAGTCCAGGGAGGACGGACAGGTCAAGGGGGCGGGATGATGTTAGTAGATAGGAGATGGGGGTGGGGCTTGAGGTGGGAGGAGGGGATAGGTGAGAGGAAAAACACTGGCTCCATCCCCGCCTCTTTGACTTGTCTGCCTCCTCTCCACCTATCCTCTCCTCTATCCATCCTTTATCCGCCTCCCCCTCGCTCCCTATTTATTTCGGAACCCTCTTCCCCTCCCCCATTTCTGATGAAGGGTTTAGGCCCGAAACGTCAAGTTTTCCTGCTCCTATGATGCTGCTTGACCTGCTGTGTTCATCCAGCCCCATGCTTGTTATCTCGGATTCTCCAGCATCTGCAGTACCTTTTATCTATGATTAATGCAATGTTCACTTTCACATTGGGGGTAGAAGACAAAGGATTCAAAAGTCACGATATCATTGTATAGTGCACTAGTTGTTAGACCCACGACCCGTAGTCATGTGTTCAGTTTTGAATACTCAGAAATGATAAACTGGTTTGATTCTTTTTGAGAGGAGTGTTGATGGGCTGTAGGAAAGCAATGGTTATGTTGCAATTGCCATAGTCCAGATCCATCAGGATGATATTGAAGCTAAAACATGGACCTTCGAGTAAAAATTTAATGGACAAGGTTTCTGTTTTATTGAACACAGGTATTTAAAGTTATTAAACATATTCTAAACACAGTCTGATCAGGGTGAATTCACTGTTGATGTGTTAGTAAAATGGCTACCAGCAATGAATATCTTGAATGGCAGAGATAACATTGCAACAGCAGAATAGCAGGGACATGATCGTATTTCAATCAAAACTTCCCATTTTTATACAACATTGCATCAATTAACATGTACTTTCTAAGAGTTCCCCAATATATACATTACTGTTCTCATGCATTAGCAGTTTGTTTTCCTCAGCCTCTGCATTTGCATTACATTCATAATATTTAAGTCTTTCAGTCCCTTAATGGTACTCGTGCATGTTGTCCGTGGCTGTTCATTGTGATGACATTCCTTCAATCTGGGAGTGTCATCTCCATCTCATTTCTGCTATTGTTCAATTGCCATTGTTAGGGCACTGTGAACTTTTTGCACTTTTAGTTATGATTTAGTAATTAGAAATGTGGACTGTGCAGGTGATGAATTTGTACCTTCCTGATCAGCCGCTCACATTTCGGGAACAGCTTCTCTAGTTGTACATACGAGCTTGCAGTTATAGTTGCATATCAATTCATTCATTTCCATCACATACAATTGAGGTCACAATCGCTCTAAGCAAACCCCTGACTGTCTCTCCCATGCTCAATGCTGGTAAATGTCTTCTGCAGTTTCAGCTAAATTTTGTTACTTATAGCTTTGCTACTTTTGGTTTCAGTAACTTGTTTTATTATTTGAAACATAGTTTGTGTTCGGCATGACAGTCTTTTTATTGGACAACTTTACATAACTTTAGAGAAATATATGTTCCTCCACCTGGTGATTGAGCAAATCCTACACAAATGTATTTAAGGCAATCTTTTCATAGTTCCTTTTCCATCTGACAAAAGTAATGTGGAGACAGTATTGTTTACAAAGCAACTAAATTCTTCACTTGCGAACTGAAGATTATTGTCAATTATGACAATATCAGTCTACCATAACAGCTAAAAGGGTACTTTCAAGCATTCAACAATCTCAGTGGTACTCAAAGTTAGCTGATCTAGCAGTATTCGGGTGACAGGATAGCCAGTTTATAAGAGTGTTGCAGGGTCTACTCCCAGCTTCATCCACTGTCTCTCCAGAATGTCATTAGCAGCTCTTTTGATGACTTAGCTTGATACCCAGTACCAGCATTGCACTAGCTGATGCTGTCCATGATTTGTTCTTGCATGGCTAGTAAAGCAGGTCTTGTGCTTATGTCAGACTTGATTCTGATGGCTTGCCTTGATTGCTTGCAAGAATGGGCTTCAGTACCTCTCCTTAGGGGTAAGGAATCCACCTTCATTGTACGATGTGCTCCTGGGCTGTCAATTCATCTCTGTGCTCAATATGTTCTGAAAGGAACAAGTGTGTTCTTGATCCTTTCAGGCTATTCATTCATCCTTACATTTTACAACACTTGGAGAGTTGCACCTTGTTGGATATTTTGCTGTCTTTAAGCAAGAAGCTTCTCTGTTACATTCAATGTCTCTGCTGGGTTGAGTGTTGAATCCAGAAGGTTTCACACTTATTAGTACAATCTTCAATTTTCTTCATTGGGAGTACTGGTGTTGGCAGCATGTCTGTAATATTTCTCTTACTTATCTCTCACGTCCAGATGGTATCTTTGTATCCAAAGTGAAATACTTTGCAGTTACTTTGGGCCTGACAGGAGTAGCTTGAGGAAAATGCTTTTAAATGACTTGTGATCAGACTCAACAGTCACTTTGTCTCTTCTAAGCGGGCATTGATGAAAATGTTCACAGGATAAGGCAATGACTCAGCACTTTTTCTTGAATTAAGCAAATTGACTTTCTATGTTAACATTCTGGATGTAAATGCAACCATTTATCCTTGCTGCAGTAAGTTTTATGTCTTGCTGCCATCACACTATAGAGCGATTTCATCATATATGTCATAGCATTTCAGCACTGGGGTTGCCATCACTTGTTACCTAATTTTAGTGAATGCTGCTTCTTGTTCAAAATCCCAATCCCACAGCTGTATGGTCATGATTTGGCATAATGGTTCACGCTCAGGCAGCACATTGGGCAAGAATTTTGTGAAATAGTTAATGAATCAAAAAAAAATCAAGTTTTTACAACTGTTTGTCATTGCATTGTTGCTATTGTGCTTACCTCTTCAGGCTCCAGATGAAGAACTTTTGCTATTTGTACAAGGCCTCAATACTTGACTTTGGGCATTGTTAAACAAAATATTTTCTCATTCAGCTTCAGGTTCATCTTGAGAACTCTGCCTTGCATTTACAGAGGATTTTGATTGTGGTCAGCAATGGCTTCTTCCATTCTGTTCATGCATCCATAAACCAACAGACTATCAATAAGGTAGAGATGGTTGGACAGGGGATGTGTTACAGTTACAGTATAAGGGCACTGGTGGATACTGTACAATCTGTACAATGTGCAATACTGTACAACAGTGACAATATTTACTGCAAATGTCAGCTGCTGAAGGAAATTTCTCTCTGACTTTGAGATTCTTTGAGAGCTGGAGTCCGAACTGTGACACATCAGGAGAAGGGAAAGAGATACCTGGACACTTTTAGGGGACAGTCACACTCATTACATTAATCACATCAAATTTGGTCCATGCTCAGTGATAGGATGGTGTGATTGTGCAAATGAGGCAGGTATTAGAATCCTGAATTTAGCTTTTGAGGAACCTCAGCCAGTGCTCTTGTCCAATAGATGTGAGGTTCTTGCTTCCATTGTGAACGAGGGCATAGGCTGCGGAGAGAATAAGCAAACTAACCAAAGCACCAAAGTACAAATTGGGGTGGGAGGGGGTGGGTGGTCAAGGAGACAGTGAGACAAGGGGAAGGAAATGAAACATAGCAGCAAAAGGAATAGCATAGTTAAGAGAATATATACAGTTCTCTGCAGCAAAACAGAAGGCTGTGCTTCCTACCTGCTGTCAAGGTTAAGCGCATATTTTCTGAGGTGAAGAGGAATTTGGAGTGGGAGGGGAAACATCCTGTTATTATCGTCCAGATAGATACCCATGACATAAGTAGAAATAAGAAGGAGTTTCTGTGATGGATTGCAAGGACCTCAGGGTCAATTTAAAAAGATGAACCCCAAAGCTCATAATATCAGGCTTACTACCTGTGATGCTTGCAAACTCAGACAGAGTAAATCAGATTAAAGAAGTGAATGCATGGTTCAAAGATTTTGGGAGAATAATGGGTTCCAATTCATGGGGCTCTGGTATCACTACTCTGGAAACAGAAAGCCGCTTCATTGGGGCGCAGTTCATTTGAAACATGCTGCAATGAGTATCCAAGCAAATTGCAGAACAAAGGTTTTAGAGAGGGCTTTAAACTAATTAGTTAGGGAACTTTTAAAAATTCAAAAAGAAATAACGCAACAGAAGTTCAGGAGGCAAATGATAAACAAGTGTGACAGTGAAGAGTAGAAAGCACTAGCAGAAGATTATAGCACAAATTAGAACCAGAATTTGTAAATATGTCATGATTGTTCTGTCCTTTGGGGCCATAATATCTAACAATAAAATACAATCAAAACCAAAAGATCGAGGAGGTAGATAGAGATACTATTTACTTTAGTGTAGTGTCTAGAACTAAGGGGTCTATTCTTAAACATTGAAACTAAGCCATTCAGGAATGATATTTGGAAGAGTTTCTTCACAACAAAAGGAAATAAATACCTGGAAAGATCGCCTTTTAGAAAAAACTATTTAGGCTTGCCAAATCAATCATTACCTGTTTCTCATGCACCGTGCATCATTGGTCCCTTTGAATTTTGGTATTCTGTCAGAACTTGAATGCAAGAAGAAAAACATTGATTTATTTCTTTCAGACAAGAATATTAAGAGTTAGGGAATCAGGGTGAGCAAATGGAGTAGAGATTCAGAACATCCAAGATCTAATTAAATGGCAGAACAGGGTCAAGGGGCTGAATGGCATACAGTTGTTCCTCAGTTTGTTTTTCCCTCCCAATAACAGCTTAACTATTTATTTAAAAACATAATACTTAGTTCCCATTGTTGATTTTGTTTTGTCTTACTTTCCAGTTCCAAATAGTTCCTTTGATCTCTCACCATTCTCACAAAGCATAGGTAATTTGCATGTAAGAATTAGTCTTGGAACTCTAAAGAGAAGTTGTTTGTACTTGAAACTGAAACTAAGCATGGCTCATGCAATCTGATTCTACACTGAATTCCTTTGAGATATTTTTTCTTAATAAACTTTTCAGTCTGCAATCAGCTGACTCATCTGGTTTTGAAATTCCTGCTGACTACGTCAGTTACGTCAAACACATCTGTCATGCTTGTTGTGAACAAATGAGGGAAACTAAAGGTGTTAGTATAACTCATTTAGTCGCTCAGTGAAATGAGATGTTTTTAAGCATATTTGTTTTGTGTTATTCAATGATGTTCAGGTAACTCCCAGAGGAATTGATACGTTATTAGTAGTTTCATGAGAGTAACTCTACAAGTAAAAGACCTGGAAATCACTTTGCAAAAGGAGAAAGCCATGCATAATAATTGAAATAGCCCCTTTCCTGTCTCCAATGTTTAGGGTAAATATAAGCTAATTGAAATAATGCTTACATATTCTCTGCATACTGATTGTTTGCTAATAGTTTACTCCCATGACAACACATGGCGAGGAAGACTTCCAAATTAGATATAACACAGTGTGGAGCTCAAGGAGCATGACAGGCCAGGCAGCATCAGAGGAACAGGAACATTGATGTTTTGGGTCAGGACCCTTCTTAGGAATTGAGAAATCCATTTTCTAAAGAAGGGACCTGACCCAAAACATCAACTTTCCTGCTCCTCTGATGCTGCCTGGCCTGCTGTGTTCCTCCAGCTCCACGCCGTGTTATCTCTGACTCCAGCGTAGGCAGTTCTTACTATCTCTGACTTCCAAATTTGTTAGACTACAGAGACATGGGTCACAGGTGTTATGGATCAGTCCAAAGCCCCTCAGAATATATTAAGAAGATGGTCTAGACATGATTTGTTTCTTATTTTTAAAGAAAAGTGCAAGGTGTTGTATTCCAGATGCAATTCAATTGATTAAAATACTCAAAGTAAGTCAAACCAGTTTATTTTTGCACTGTAGTTAAAATACAGACAAAATTAAAATGAAAGAACGAAAACAAATTTGCTGGAAAATCTCAGCAGGTCGGGCAGCATCTGTGAAGGGAAAAACAGAGTTAAAGTTTCGGGTCCGGTG
>JAHRHZ010000009.1:38434162-38493135 GCA_024137785.1 Ginglymostoma cirratum
TGTGTGTGTGTGTGTGTGTGTGTGTGTGTGTGTGTGTGTGTGTGTGTTTGTGTGTGTGTGTGTGTGTGTGTGTGTGTGTGGGATGGGGGGCAGGGGTGGTCGTAGTTGGTCAAAAGGTAGAGGAGTGTTGGAGTATTGGGCATGCAGGGGAGACATGTGTTTTAAACCAAATGCCCTTGTCCTTTGGATCTGGTCCCAAAATATCTTTGGTTGAGGACAGGTCAAATGCCTGTTGAAATGTTAAAAGTTTACAATAATACACATAAAAACATATAAACTGATTAAAGTTGTCAATGCTACATTCCAATTCCAGAACAGATCAAATTTGTGTTATGATCTAGCTAGAGACCAGTTTTTTTTTATGTCAATAATGTGAGAAATCCAGGTTAAGAACAGAAATTGCTGGAGAAACTTAAGTCCTGGTAATAGACTGTCATTGAACACTTAATGGACACATTGAATTAAAACACATGATCAAGATGATGTATCAAAATTATTTATTTTGTTGGTCTGGCCTTGCAACCCTCTTTCAAAAGTTATTCCATCTAGGATTGTCTCAATTATTGCTTATGTTTTCAGTAATTTGGCTTCTTTCCTCAGTTTATGCTTCCTGAGACTTCTCTCGAGTACTCGTTCACAAGCATGACTCCAGCTGTTCATCAACAACAAGTTTCACCAAGCTAAAACTGTCCTTGAATTTTTCCCTGAGCTCCAATTTTGTTCATTGGCATCCAAAAAATAATAGTGTTCTTTTCAACCCATATTCCTGAAATCTGTACTTAAGTATTAAGGCTGACAGCCTTCTTCCAAGGCCCTTGTGGTTTCTCCTGACATAGAGCCAGTGACCTCCCATTTGCTCAGCTCTACAAGAGTTCTTCTGAATCCTGATTCCAACATTTAAGTGTCTAAAAATTCTTAGGACATACGCACAAGTTCTGGCCCCACAGAGCCATCCAACTGCTCTTCTCTCCACACTGAGTCAACTGTGTATATTCTGTACAGTTCAAATATCTTCCCAGAAGCACAGCTAACTGCAACACTCCAAACATGAAGTTTGGAGCTGGAGGAACACAGCAGGCCAGGCAGCATCAAAGGAGCAGGAAAGTTGATGTTTCAGATCAGGACCATTCTTCAGAAATTTGGGGCTGGGGAAGGTAGGTGGGATGGTGATAGGTGAGTCCAGGTAGGCAGTGATGGGGATTGGTCAGTGAGTTGGGGGCAGCGGATAGGTGGGAGAGAAGATGGACAGGTTGTCTCAGGTCAAGGAGTTGGGGATGAGAGGGAGGGTTGGTCATGGAATGAAGTCAGTGGGGAGATTTTCAAACTGATAAAGTCGATATTGAGATCATTGGGTTGTAGACTCCCAAGGCTGAATACAAGTTGTTGTTCCTCCAGTTTCTGGGTGGTGTCATTGTAACACTGGAGGAGGCCCAGGATGGACATGTCGCCCAGGGAGTGGGAGGTGGAGTTGAAGTGGTTCGCGGCCGGAAGGTGTTGTCATTTGTCGCGAACAGAGCGCAGGCGCTCTACAAAATGGTCTCTGAGCCTCCGCTTGGTCTCACTGATGTAGAGGATGCCACATTGGGAGCAGCGGATGCAATAGACCACATTGATGGATGTGCAGGTGAACCTCTGTCTGATATGGAAGGTTTGTTTGGTGCCTTGAATGGGAGTGAGAGTGGAGGTGTAGGAGCAGGTGTAGCACTTCTTGCAGTTGCAGACAAAGGTGCCGGGGCTGGTGGGGCTAGAAGGGAGTGTGGAGTGGATGAGGGATTTGAGGAGAGACCGGTCCCTATGAATGGCAATTAGGGGTGGGGAGGGAAATATATCCTTGGTTGTGGGGTCAGATTGCAGAAATGAGATTAGTGGGGTGATATATGAGGACAAGGGGGATTCTGTCTTTTTTTGGGGAGAGGAGATGTGACAGTAGGGGCACAGGAAATGCAAGGGATGCAGTTGAGAGCATTTTGACCACTGAAGGGAGGAAGTTGCGGACCTTGAAATAGGAGGACGTCTGGGATGTTCGGGAGTGGAACGCCCCATTTTGGGAGCAGACACAGTGGAGGTGGAGGATGTGGGAGTAGGGAATAGCATTCTTGCAGGAAGGTGGGTGAGAGGAGGTTTAGTCTAGGTAGCTGTGGGAGTCGGTGGGCTTGAAATAGATGCAGGTTTCGAGGCGGCCAACAGAGATGACATAGAGAGGTACAGGAAGGAGAGAGAGGTAACAGAGATGGCCCAGCTGAACTTGAGATGGGGGTGAAAGGTGTTAGTAAAGCTGATGAACTGTTCAGGCTACTCGTGGGAGAATGAGGCAGCATCGATACAATAATCGATGTAGCGGAGGAAGAGATGGGGGAAAGTGCCAGTGTAACTGGAGAAGAGGGACTGTACCATATATCCTACAAAGAGGCAGGCATAGATTGGGCACATGCAGGTTCCCATGGCCACCCCCTTAGTCTGTAGGAAGTGGAAGGAGTTAAAGGAGAAGTTGTTAAGGGTGTGGGCAAGAGATAATAGGAACAACCAAAAAAGAATACCCCTCGTCCTCACGTACCACCCCACCAACCTCCGGATCCAGCGCATCATCCTCCGACACTTCCGCCATCTGCAATCCGACCCCACCACCAAAGACATTTTTCCCTCCCCACCCTTATCTGCTTTCCAGAGGGACCACTCTCTCAGTGACTCCCTTGTCCGCTTCACACTCTCCTCCAGCGCCACCACACTTGGCACTTTTCCCTGCAACCGCAGGAAGTGCTACACCTGCCCCGACACCTCCTCCCTCACCCCCATCCCAGGCCCCAAGAAGACTTTCCACATCCAGCAGATGTTCACCTGCACATCTGCTAATGTGGTATGCTGCATCCGCCGTGCCCATTGTGGCCTCCTCTACATCGGGGAAACCAAACGGAGGCTTGGGGACCGCTTTGCAGAACACCTGCACTCGGCTCGCAATAAACAACTGCACCTCCCAGTCGCAAACCATTTCAACTCCCCCTCCCATTCCTCAGATGACATGTCCATCCTGGGCCTCCTGCAGTGCCACAATGATGCCACCTGAAGGCTGCAGGAACAGCAACTCATATTCAGCCTGGGAACCCTGCAGCCCAATGGTATCAATGTGGATTTCACAAGCTTCAAAATCTCCCCTCCCCCAACCGCATCCCAAAACCAGCCCAGCTCACCTCCACCTCCCTAACCTGTTTTTCCTTTCACCTATCCCCTCCTCCCACCTCAAGCCACACCTACTAACCTCATCCCACCCCCTTGACCTGTCCGTCCTCCCTGGATTGGCCTATCTCCTCCCTATCTCCCCACCTACACTCACCTTTACTGGCTCCATTCCTGCCCCTTTGACTTGTCTCCTCTCCACCTATTGTCTCCTCTATCCATCTTCTATCCGCCTCCCCCTCTCTCCCTATTTATTTCAGAACCTCCTTCCCCTCCCCCATTTCTGATGAAGGGTCTAGGCCCGAAACGTCAAGCTTTCCTGCTCCTATGATGCTGCTTGGCCAAGGGTATGGGCGAGTTTGGTTAAGGAGATGAGGGTGTCGGTGGAGGGCGACTGGTTCGGACTGCAGGAGAGGAAGAAGCAGAGGGCTTTTAGGCCATCCTCATGGGGAATACAAGTGTACAGCGATTGGACATCCATAGTGAAGATGAGGTATTGGGGAAAATGGAATTGGAAGTCTTGGAGGAGGTGGAGGGCATGGGTGGTGTCTACGATGTAAATGGGGAGTTCTTAGACTAGGAGGGAGAAAATAAAGTCAAGGTAAGCAGAGGTAAGTTCTGTGGGGCAGGCCCCAACGTCTCCCCCCTCACTTCCATTCAATGCACCATACAAACCTTCTACATCAGACAGATGTTCACCTGCACGTCCGTCAATGTGGTCTATTGTATTCGCTGCTCTCGATGTGGCCTCCTCTACATCGGTGAGACCAAGCCGAAGCTCAGAGACTGCTTTGTAGAGTACCTGCGCTCTGTTCGCGACAAACAACACCTCCCAGTCGTGAATCACTTCAACTCCCCTTCCCACTCCCTGGACGACATGTCCATCCTGGGCCTCCTCCAGTGTCACAATGACGCCACCCAGAAACTGGAGGAGCAGTACCTCGTATTCCGCTTCGGGAGCCTACAGCCCAATGGCCTAACTGTGGATTTTACAAGTTTGAAAATCTCCCCACGCCCAGCCTCATCCCATGACCAACCCTCCTTCTCATCCCCACCTCCTTGACCTGACGCAACCTGTCCATCTTCTCTTCCACCTATCTGCCCCTCCGACCTCACTGACCAATCCCCACCATTGCCTACCTGCACTCACCTATCACCATCACACCTACTTTCCCTAGCCCCACCCCTCCTCTCTTTATTTATTTCTGAGCTAACTTTCAACACTCCCACCCCCTGAATGTCTGAAGAAGGGTCCTGACCTGAAACGTCAACTTTCCTGATCCTCTGATGCTGCCTGGCCTGCTGTGTACCTCCAGCTCCACACTGTCTTTGTTTTTGACTGTCATCCTCATCATTTGCCTGTGACCTTTGAACTTCTCTACGATAACCCTCGAGTCGTATTCTCCCTGTTGTGGGCAAAATTCAATCTTTCAACCTAGTCACTCATCTGCAACACATGAAGCAGAGAGTTTCATTTATGGAGGTTTCCAGCTTGCTCTGCAGAAAAGTTGGATGCAAAAGGGAAAAAAAGTTTACTACAAAATCAAAAAACCATCAAAACTTATTAAAGAGTTCCTAAAGAACTATCAAACATGTTCTAACTGCTAACCACAATCAAAGGATTTAGTTCTGCTGGGCTCTAAATTTTTCAAAAGGTGTGGATTTTGGTAGAAAAATCAATAATTTCTTTTTCATTTTGTTCTAATGTGCCAGGGAGCTATCAGTAAGCATTTATGCCACATGATGATGTGAAATCAAACATTATCAGTCTGACGCTTGTAAATTGAAGAGGTTAATTGACAAATTGAAGTGGTCAGATAGTAGGAATATTTATTTTTATAAGACATTAAGTACTTAAGTGAAATGTTTGTTTGCATAAAAGACCAGATGAAAGAATTTCAATGGATTAAATAGTCATTTTATGTAAACATCACTCAATAATGAATAATGAGAGGACAGCCATTATGATCAGTTGGGTGTCAACCAGTTGACGAACAGGAATAGAGGAGGGGTTTGGAGCAAGAGGTAGATAGGAAATACAATACCTTTCTGTCCTGGCAGTTTCATTCCAATTTGAGGCAAGGAAAATCCCAATCATCAAGAGTCATTTACTTTACCTTCCCTCTGTGAGTTACTTGCCTTTTCATAAAATCAACGGACATTCTTTCTTTTATGTTAAACTTCTTCCAGGACTGTTTAGTTAGGTGGTAGATCTTTGGAAATTGAAAGGAGAAGGCCACAAAGGTGAGGGATGGTAGGGAGGAAATCAAGGTGCGTTTTATCTCCATCAGAATTAGGTTCTGGGTAGGAAGGTCAAAGGTTGACAGTTACATTCTGGCATCAAATTAAGCCTGTTGGTTGTCAATTATGGACTCCTTGAGGGTTTTGTCTGAGTGGTATTGGGGTTACTCATCTCAAAGCAGACTTGTTGCCATGTCACATTCATGGAAGCTGCTCCCTGCAAGCAGTTTATTGCCTTGGCTGGTTGGGGGAGAAGGTTGCTCGATTAAATGCAGTGCCTTATTGAAGGCTGGGCATCGAGCAGATGGCTGTCCACTGAGAATCATTTCCTTGCCCCCTTCTCCATATGACTCGCAATCTGAAAAACTCCTTTCGAAACATTGCTGTACCTGTGTATTAACTTTTTCTGATCCATGTACAAGGACACTCAGATTCCTCTGTGCTGTAGTATTGTGTAATCTTTCTCCATTTAAATAATGATTTTTCTTTATTTATTCTCCCTGCCAAAGTGGACAAGGGGCTCACATCTCCCACATTTTACTTCATCTGACAAAATTCTTGCACACCAGTGTAGCCTATTTACGTCCCTTACAAAGTCCTCATGACTTTTCACAACTTACTATCCCACCTATCTTTGGACCAGCAACAAATTAATTTTCCTACCATGTATCCATTTCCCTCACCCATGATAGATTTAAAATAGTGGGGGTCTCAGCATCATCTCTGGTAGCAAACCATTCAGTACATCTTGCCAATGCAAAATAAAAATGGCCGATGTGGCCTCCAGTATCCCGTTTAATTTTTTTCCCAGCTGACACAGGCCTCCAAGGCTCACACACAGCAACGACTGGAAACCAATGCCGTTATTGTTCTGTTGACACCAATTGTTGTGCAAACCATGCAGCTTACAGGATACCTTGGTGGCTGCCATGTTTGAACATTTGTTAGTGTGTGCAAGCTGTGGATGTGAAGCCTGGGCTCTTGCAAAGGTGTAAAGGTGAGATGAAATAATGATTGGTGGTTATAAATTGGTGATTGAGAGAAATTGATAAAAGCTGGTTCTGGTATACTGAGCGTTATTTGAGCCTACGGGTGCAGTTGGTGAGATCTGGCATTCAAAGGTGCATTCATTGAATTTGATCACTCAAATGAAACCACAGAACCTTTTCTGGCACTGCACATAGGCCCTCAGAGCTTGACTTTTAGTATTGACTGTCGTGACTATCTGCAACCACTGCTATCACCATTTTTCCCTTGAAGGCTTTCTGGTCTGTGGGTAGATTGCATCTTTCCTCCTTTCCCAGTCTCTTTAATTATCATCCAATGCAGCATTGGAGAATCTTGGAGG
The DNA here is from genome assembly GCA_024137785.1 of Ginglymostoma cirratum. NCBI lineage: Eukaryota > Metazoa > Chordata > Chondrichthyes > Orectolobiformes > Ginglymostomatidae > Ginglymostoma > Ginglymostoma cirratum. The sequence continues at coordinate 38,440,923 of JAHRHZ010000009.1, forward strand.
GTGCTTGCTCCCCTATCACACCATTATTCACCTTTAGTTGGCTCAGAATTTCTTCCACCAAGAGTTCCAGCCAGCACTTGCCGCAGTAACACACCATCTGGACAGAGGCTAGTTTTAAATGGTGCTAGCCTTAAGAAACCTGGTACTATTGCTCAGGTGTGCAGCCACATAGTGACATTGCTAATGTAGGCTGCACACTATAAACATACAAATCAGCAGATAGTAAGAAGTTGATGTACTTCCTAAATGGGAACTAACAGAAAAAGAACTCATTGTGCATTGCAATGCCTGCATCTGTTTTGACGGGCACCCTGAAAATGAAAGAGACATGAATTTTATTGCATCACATCCTAGCTTGAAAAGTTCTGCAATTAAGTCATAAAAGATGACAATTCAGCTGGAAGGTATGAGTTCTGTATGAGACAAATGTTTTAGCATTTATTAATATTGAAAATATATTTTCAGCTGTTACCAAAGCTGTGAAGGGAAAGAATGGAAAAGAAATGAAAAAATATTGCAATGTGGAGATGCAAATTAACCCTGTGATAAATGACAGATGTTTGATCACTCAATCTCACTTTTCAGTTGCTGGTCAATTGGTCATACCACTGTCAGTGTTGGATGAGAGCAAGGTGAAATCCCTTAACACTTCAGCGTATCTTATCCACAGGTTATCAGTAATCATGCTTTGTAAATGATGGCAGTCAGAATTAATTATTGGTGGGCAAGCCTTGAAGGTGGCTGCAATATTTTGCATACCCTGGAAATACTCTATCCTCATGAAGCAGCAGCCTTCTTTCCATGAGGACAATCAGAAAGAGGCAGTGCCTGACGAAAAGGTCAATAGTTAAGCCCCTTCCCAATTAAAATTATGGTTTCTTCATTAAGTAAAGAGCCTATCTATCATTGCCACACTTACACTATCTCCAGACACCTGACCTGATCACTTATTCTTCCCTCCAGGTTTTTGCTCCCACTCTTCATCTTTCCTCTCAATCCAGATCCATGGTTTCCAGTCTCCAGCTCTGGCCTCCTATCGCCTCAGTCATATTCTGACTCAGTTTTGAATCCTGCCCTGTCCTCTTATGACCTCTGGTTTTCCATTTCCCTCCTTTTATCCTCTTCTCTAACAACTCTTGGATCAGCTTAACAACACTGTGTCCTTTCCCAAACACAACACATACACTCTACGCTCATCAGAATCCTGTCTTAGTTTACATTGTCTGAATACATTAGTCACAAATTTGACTTACTGTGAAGGATACCTGTCTGTTGCCTCATATATTCACTAACATGATCTAATGCTCTTGATCACAAGTAATCTGGATCCTTATAAAGTGAAAGATGTTAAGTATTTTTCAGATAAAGATGAATGACAGATCCAGGAATATTTATGGGTGCGAGCAGCCTCAGACAATCAGAGATGATTTTCATGGAGACAGGGAGACTCCATGGAAGTGAAAAAACATTGGAAACACTTTTGTGTTCCAGCCTAGGACCCTAAACATCAATTTGACTGTAAAGAAAATTGCACCCAAGATGAAGCTCTTGTCCTGCAATTTGTCAATTGTACAATGTTTATTTACACAAAAGAAAGATGTTTCAAGTGCTTGCAGTTTCTGTTATTCATACTTTAAGGGTGTCTGAATGATTGGCCTTCTTTCAGCCTGTATTAAGATAACATGTTATTTTTAAGAAAGGGGGAAATTACGAAAGAATTATTTTGTCTTTTAAAGATTTTCACATGTCCCGTCATTACCATAGAGTTCATTAGTTCTATGGTGGGTGAATTAACATGGAACGTGCCTTAATTTGCCATGGAGTGTATGAGTAGCTCAGGTGAGCCAATAATTTCCCAAAGCCATGAACCACCTGCAAGATCCCGCTCTCTTTGATGCAAGTTCCTGGTTTTATGCCTAACAACTCATGGGCAAACATATGCATTTTAGCACAGCTCCAAGAACCTCAAGGTGTCTGACAAGCTTCATACAACTTAATTGCTTCTGAAACGTTGTCAACTGTTGTACTGCAAGAAATGTGATAGCCAATTTGCACAGATCAAAGTCTCATAAATAGTGATGGACTGTTAATCTGTTTTAGTGATGTTGTTTTGAGATATGAATGTTAATCAGAATACTGGGCAAAATTCCCTGTTCTTCTGTAGGATGGTGGCAGAAAACCTTCTGCATCTTCTTGAGAGACCAATGTGATGTTAATATTTCAGCAATAAGCAAGCCCAGCAATACAACACTCCCAATTGTAGTTTTGTGTCAGATTTTGCATTCAATTTCTGGACTGACTTGAAATCTTAATGTTCTGACTTCTAGGCAGGGATGCTACAATTGGACCACAGCTGGCATTGCTTCAACCACATCTAGTAAAATACCATTAGAGAACAATACTAATTGAATCAATCACATGTTTTAAGAGTTTCAGTTACAGCAATTAAAAATCTAGTAGGCTCCCTGTTGTGGCCCTACCCCTAGAAAACAAAGACCCAAGTTCAAGTCCCAACTGCTCCAGCGGTATGTAGTAACATCTCTGAACTGGTTAAATTAAAGAAAATTAAGAAAAGTAGGTTAAATTAAAAATATAGCAGATCGAGGGGCCCTTTTGTGGTACAGTGGCAGTGTCCCTACCCCTGAACCAAGAGAGCAAGTTTCAAATCCCACCTGCTCTAGAGGTGTATAATAACACCTCCAAATGATTGATCAGGAAAAAAATTGATTAAGTAACAAAGAAAATTAAACATCCAGTGGTATAGGTGAGTATAATAACCACAGTAAGTAAAATAACTATGATGCCAGACCAGTATTTCCATGAATAATTAAGGTTTAAAGTCCCATAGCGAAACGTAATCTGAAAATATTTTTTAAAAGAACTGAGGATAAATGTTGATGCAAACAAAGCTGTCAGTTCACCCCTCCTGCTCCTGTCAAGTAAAATATTGGTTCAAGACTCTACGCTAACCAAGTTATTAATACATTCTTTTTCATAATTCTTTCACAAGTTGTGGGTGTTACTGTCTAGGCCAAGTATTTGGTACTCATCCTTAAATGCCCCTGAACTTTGAGACTATTTCTATGCACAGCTGAGAGCCAAAGTGGAATAGACTGGACGCTTGGAGCAGAGCAGGGAAGGTTGTTGGACTGGGTTCTGGCGTGGTTGGTCAGACTACCTGTGGAAGTCTCTGCGCTGAGCTACTGCAATGTCATTTGTTTATCTGACAGTAATTCTATCCTTTTAACAATGTCATATTTCTAACTTATACTATGAATCAATGTAAAGTAATGCAATTACTTTTCTTTTTTGTTCCTCTTTTTGTACCTAGGTACTTTGTCCCTAAGATGGCACCATAAGAGGCGACATTGTAAACTTTTCACTGTATTTCTGTACTTCTGTACTTGAGTACACATGATAATAACTGATATTCTAATTCTACTTCTAATTCCAATTAAGAATCAAAAGCATTGTTGTGGACTTGAAGTTACAGGTGGGTCAGACCAAGCTGGGATGGCAGTTTTCCAGAACAAGAAGACATTAGATGGGTTTTATTGGCAATAAATGGCTTCATTGTCATCATTACAGACTAATTCCAGATACATTAATTGAATGTAATGATTGCCAGTGGCTATAATGGGAGTTGAACCCAAATATTAGTCTGAGCTTGCGCACTACAGTTTAATGACTATTAGGCCACCATCTCCCCCAATAGCTCCAAAGTGAGCTCTAAGCGAACTAGCTGTATTATTGCATCTGCACTTCTTATTCTCAGAGCCAAACTTGGAGTACTAATTGAATCAGCAATATGTAGGGATAATTCTTGAATCATATAAGCATCATTGGAAAAATACATAAGCAGGAATCCATTTCACAATTGGTCTCCTGCTCAGTAGAATCAAACCAAGCTTCAAAGCTGAGGATTATCCACACAGGACACTGAAGCAGCAGAGACACTGTGTTTTTACTGCTGCGACTGGGTAGCCATGGGCCATTGGATAATTACTTTGTGTGTGTGTGAGTAATTTCAGGCATTTCTCTATGAAATTGAATCTCAACATGAACTGGCTTGTGTTGAGATTATTGCTCATGGCAAGGTTGGGAAATCTAAAACATTGAGATATTAAAGGGAGCTCTTAATGCTGACCATGAGCGCTAAAAATAATTCTCTTCCTTCAGCCTGGTATTCCTGATTTGCACGAAACAAACAGAAGTAACGCTTCACTTATAATTCTCCTGCAACACATGGAAAGCATTGGGAGTGTGGGAGCAGCAGAGCCAAAACCTGGGGGTTATAATGCCGGGATCGAGCAATAGGATCCCACTCCGATCCTTTCAAATTTAAAACATACACATCAGGTCATTGATAACACTCCCAGACAAGGTTAGTGGAATCATCAACATTTCCAAGTCAACAGCTGAAGACACTATTGATGCCACTATTTGAACATAACTGGAAGCGAGGGGGAGGCCTGAGTTGATGACTCTCCAGTACCATGGCAGGATTTTCTTGACTCCCAACATTAATTGATAAAGACTTGTTCTTTGAGTATTCCTTGTTCATCAGGAAGAGCAGGAATGCTCCTCCTCAACTGGACACCCCTGCTCCCCCCAGGTCTCAGTCATCAGCCCTTCCCAGTCCCTTTCACTGTAGTTCTTTGTTTCCAAACCCTAGTGAAAAGGTAAAGTCATTGTAGGTCTACCAGACCACAGGGCAGCTTTTCATTAAAAAGTGACAACCAGTGGAGGTTTAACCGAAGGGTTTTAATTTTTTTTTTTTAAAAGTTCATTCATGGGATGAGGGCATTGTTGGCTGGGCAGCATTTATTGGTCATAGTGCAATTAAGAGTCAACCACATTGCTGTGGGTCTGGAGTCACATGTAGGCCAGACCAGGTAAGGTTTGCAGTTTCCTTCCCTAAAGGACATTAGTAAGCCAGGTAGGTTTTTCCTCCACAGTCAACAATGGATTCACAGCCATCATTGGACCATTAATTCCAGATATTTATTGAAATCAAATTCCATCATCTGCCATGGCAGGATTTGAAACCAGGTCCCCAGAATATTATCTGGGTTGCTGGATTAGCAGTCTAGTGATAATACCACTAGGCCGTCACCTCCCTGTCACCATGCCTCAGGTGAGGGGAGAGGTTGAGAAGGACAATCTTTCATAGTCACCTTAGCTGGTACAGGAATTGACCTTACAATGTTGGCATCATTCTGCTTTACAAGTTAGCCATCCAACCAACTGAACTATCCGACCGACTTTGAGCCCTCAAACTCCACCTTGATCAACAGCTGATATTATCCCCTTTCACACCCTCCCACTTTCCTGTCAATGTTGGGGCTAAAATCTTTACAGCAGCTCAAAGCTGAGTAAAGAATAAAATTAGTATGTGCTTTTCTTTCTAAATTATTGCACTTACGTACAATTTTGACAATTTATACAATTATGTATAATTCAAAAAAATCCAATAAGATTTATTATTTCAGACTTCTGTCTCCAGGCACTGTATCACCTATTTGATTTTGTATCACTACACACACACCAGTCCCACATTTTCTGTCCAATTAGAGCTTAACACCAACATCCTTCTAGGCATTGTTAGGGTAACAGTCATAAAAAAAAGTGCAAAGGCTATTAATTTGGGAAAAATGGCTATTTATTCACCATTACTAAAAACTAAAACATTTTAGTTTTAATGTATTTGCTATTTATGTGGATTATAAAACACTTGGACAAGATCAACGTAATTTTAAGAACTGGGTCCTTCACTAAAACACAGAATAGCATGAGAAAATGTTAGTTCATGCTGTGTGCAAAATACATTTGAGCAAGATGCAAGCAGTAATTTGTGCACTAGAATGTAAATCTCAGCAAATGTTATTTTTTGCTTTCTTCGCGCACTCAGTTTTTTTCTGATTGAAGAGTGAGGCACTGTTCTGCTCCCAGGTTGTCAATGCCACCCTTGAGCTGGTTGCTGGCAGGTAATTCAGCCATGAAGATGACTTGGGCTCTATCTGTCTTCGCTCGTCATGGGAAGCTATCTATTCCCCACTTACACATCTCTTGCCAGTGCTCAACAGGCAAGATTTAAAGCATGACATTTGACAGACATAAGCCAATTTTCTGCAAGAGTTACAGACTGTTGAGCAAGCAACACATTTTTTTTTCAATCATGAGGCACTCTGGAAACAATTTTTAATGATTACAATGTTACATTGCAACGCTTCACCAATAGAAGTGATTCTTAACACTAAAACGCGCACTAAAAAGTGAATTTTAACCTGGAAAAATGTTTAGGTTTATTAATTAGAATGGTTTCATAAGTGTGACGTTGATGTTGACATGAGTTATAATATATTTTGTACGAATTAATTCCATGTTTTGTCTGTTTAACACATTTAACAGAAAGACGTTAAGACCAGTATAAATATTAAAAAGATAAAACTCAGACAAAAAAATGCAAGAAAGCTATTTTTTTTTTCTAAAGTCAATGATAACAGCACACAATATCATTACTTTCTCTTTTGGCTTGACATACAATTTTTAATAATAATTTACACATCCGGTGATGATATTCTTGCATTCAATATCGTGCCCATATGAAATAGTCAACATCAATGTCTGTAAATCAAGACAGGTTATACAATTCCAGCTTTAGATTATGATTAACTTCCTGTAAAGCTTGCTTTATTACACATGAGCCTTTATAAACATATTGAAACCTAAATCTAAATTAAGTTGGGATATTTTTCTTAATGAGTTATGACGCAAGTAATAAGTAAATATGATTTAAAATTCAATGTTGTAATATGTCTCAGTTTCAAAAGATCGTTTACTTCTCATCATTGGATTTAAATAACCAAATTTTTTGAAATAAAATTATATAGGGAAATGAAGAGCTGAAAAATATGACACAGAACTCCAGCCTCTGAATAAAGGGAAAGTATTACAAAAGTGTCTTTTCTGCAATCTATTTTATCTCATTATCTCAAGTTCTATTTTAATGGCGTTTTATTTCAATTCAGTTCAGGTAAGTTTTCTATTTCTCACCCAATATGCAACTTTAAACTAAATCTGCCAATGAGAAACCTGATGGTATCTAGACTTTGTGCCTCACTCATTGAATCGAATAGACAGTCCTTCCAAGTGGAGTATAAAATGATCTTCTTACTGAAATACTATCTGTTTTCTATTAGGTGGGCTAGGTTAAAATTTCTCCCTCAACTGTGCCTTTACTTTTTCCAATTATAAGGCGAAATTGCTTAGTTCCTTCTTAACATGTCAATTTCCTGTCCACAAGAACATTAGACATATTCAGAACAATAATTTTTGGATGCAATAGACTTCTTTTCTACTTTCACGAGACGTGAGCATCGTTGACAAGGCCAGCATTTGTCACCCATTCCCTATCCAAACCCCTCCACACCACCAAATTGAATAGTTTGTTTTGATGATTTCAGAAACACTTAAGACTCAATCATTGGAGAAACGACGTGTAGACTGGGTGATGGCTTTGCAGAACATCCATGCTCTGTTTGCAAAGAAGACACTGAACTACCTGTTGCCAGCTACTTTAACGCACCACCCTGTTCCCTGACCAACATCTCTGTCTCTGGCTTGCTGCAGTGTTCCAACGAAGCTCAACGCAACCTGGAAGAACAACACCTCATTTTCCACTTGGGGGCCCTACAGCTCTCTGGGCTCAATATCGAGTACAATAATTTTAGGGCCTAAACTCTCCTATGTCCCAGATCTCCACCCGGCACACCAGGCCTTGTTATAGCCTGCCATTATATTAACTGTCATTGGTCACTAATAGTCCCTATTAACAACTATTCACCCTCCCAGCCTGATCATTATAAACTCTTTTATCTGTCAAACTGCTCTTCGCTCTCTTTAGCCTCTATCCTAGAGTTTACTCCCTACCCCATTCCCATCCCCTTTTTCTGTGTATAAAATGATGTTTTCCCAGCCACTATCAGTTCTCAAGGGTCGCCAGACCCGAAACAGTAACTTTTTTTTTTCCTTCGCAGATGCTCCAAACCTGCTGAGCTTTTCCATCAATTTTGTTTTAGTTCCTGATTTACATCATCCACAGTTCTTTCAGTTTTTATTTAGTATTCAGCTCACTGCCACATCTTGTCTAGGCATGCCCACCTTGAAGAAGTTCTGCTCCTCTGTCCAACGGCATTTCCGTTCCAATCTCTCTTCTTGCCCACTGATATTAATTTCACTGTCACTCCTAGTGTTTGACCAGGTATTTGCTAAAACTCATTTCTACAGCCATATCACATTCGTCAGTGACTGCCTCTAGCTCAGACACACCCCATGTGGATTCCAACTGAAGTTTCATCCCTCATGTTTTAAATCATCCCAAGAACACAGGTATCTCCGTGATGTTCAACATTCCATGGACAGCTGCTTTCGCCATATCCTGAGATCCATGCTCAGTGCCATGCAGTGCCACATGCACACTCTCGACCTCTCTCTCCAACAGCATCGCATCACACTGGCTCAGGGCCACACCACTCCGCAGTTCCACTTCATCCTCCGGCTCATTCGTTGTGCTAACAAGAAACTTTATCTTTTCCTTTCAGGAATTAAGGCCCAAAAGATACAAAATCTCGAAGATACTCTATGGCCCTCTAGAACCTTCCTCCATTCCCTTCCCTGTGACTCCATTCCCTCCCCCAACCCCACCTCCTATTGGGTATTCACTATCCCTCCTAACTTTCCACTCTCCGGTGTTGAACGCTCTGTACTCAGCAAAGGCCTCAGCTTTATCCCTCAGCGTTCCCACCTTAATGAATTTTGGACATGACATGACTCCAAACTCTTCTTCCACTATCTTCACATCCATGCTCATTTCTTTGGACAAAAATCCTCATCCTGTCCCACAGGCCATTTCAACCAGTTCCAACACTCCCTCCACCTGGACCCCTCCCTCCAGCCTTTTACCTGCACTCAATCTGTTCATTGAGAACTGTCCATGTGATATTAGGCGTCACAATTTCTCTGCACCCTCTCCAACAAATCTAACCTATCTCCCTCCAAACTGTCTGTACTGTGTGCACTCAGGTCTTCCCCTAACTTTGTTATTAAGCCAGCCGATAAGGGTGGTGCTGTTGTAGTCTGGTGTACTGACCTCTACCTTGCAGAGGCTGAGCGCCAACTCACAGATACCTCCTCCTATCTGCCCCTGGACCATACCCCACCATGACACATCAGGCCATTGTATCTACTACAGTAACCAATCTCATTTCATCTAGTGATCTCCCCCACTCTGCTTCCAAGCTGATAGTCCCCCAGCCCTGCACAGCTCACTTCTACCTCCTCCCAAAAATCCACAAACAGGACTGTCTGGGCAGACCCAGCCTGCTCCTGGCCCACAGAACTCATCTCTTCCTACCTTGACTCAGTCTTCTTTCCTCTGGTCCACTCCCTGCTCACATACATCCGTGATTCCTCAGACGCCTTATGTCTGTATTAAAATTTCCAGTTTGCCAGTTCCAGCCACCTCCTCTTTACCATGGACATGCAATCCCTTTACACTTCCATTCCCCACCAGGATGATCTTAGGGCTCTCCACTTCCTCCTGGCGCAAAGACCTGAACCATCCCCATCCACCACCACCCTCTTCCGCTTGGCCGATCTTGTCCTCACCCTCAACAACTTCTCTTTTAACTCCTCTCATTTTCTTCAAGTAAGAGGGCCATAGGTACCCACATGGGCACTGGTTATGCCTGTCTCTTCATGGGGTACGTGGAACATTCCTTGTTCCAGTCCTATTCCGGCCCCCATCCACAAGTGATTCTCTGATACATTGATGGTATCATTGGTGCTGCTTCCCTCTCTCATCTAGAATTGGAAAATTTCATCAATTTGGCCTCCAATTTCCACCCTGCCCTCACTTTCCCTTGGTCTATCTCTGACTCCTCCCTTCCCTTCCTCGACATTTCTGTTTCCATTTCTGGGGATAGACTGGCCACTAATATCCACTACAAACGCACTGACTCCTACAGCTACCTGGACTATACATCCTCACATCCCACTTCCTGTAAAGACTCCATCCCCATTCTCTCAGTGTCTCTGTCTCCATCGCATACGTTCAGATGAGGCCTACTTTGACAAGGGAGCCTCCGAAATGTCTACCTTCTTCGTCAACTGAGGATTCCCCAGCTCTGTTGTCGACAGGGCCCTCAACCGGGTCTGACCCATCTCCCGCACTTCCGCCCTCACCCCTTTTCTTCCCACCTGCAACAGTGATAGGGTTCCCCTTGTCCTTATCTACCATCCCAGCAGCATCCACATCCAGAAGATCATCTAACACCATTTCCGCCACCTCCAGCAAGATGCCACCATGCAACACATATTCCCCTTCCCTTCCTTGTTCACCTTCCACAGGGACCATTCCCTCTGGGACACCCTGTTCCATACTTCCTTCTCCCCTAACACCTTCCACAATCCCCACAGCCCAACAGCACCTTCCCCTGTAACTGGCAAAGGTGCAACACCTGCCCATTTACCTCCTCCCTCCCCAGTATCCAAGGGCCCAAACATACTTTCCAGGTAAAGCAACACTTCACCTGCATCTCCCAGAATCTAGTCTATTGTATTCACTGCTCACAATATGGTCTCCTCTACATTGCAGAAATGTGGCCACCGGACCCGAAACGTTAATTCTGTTTTTCCCTTCACAGATGCTGCCAGACCTGCTGAGCTTTTCCAGCAACTTTGTTGTTGTTGTTGTTGTTGTTAAGACTCGATCATGTTGCTGTGGGTTTGGAGATATTTGCAAACTAGACAGTGTACAGTTGGCAGATATAACACAGTTTGGAGCTGGAAGAACACAGCAGGCCAGGTAGCATCAGAGGAGCAGGAAAGTTGATGTTTCCTGTCTGGACCTTTCTTCAGAAATGGGGAGGGGGAAGAGAGCTTGGAACTAAATAGAGAGAAGAGGGGTAGAGCTGGGCAAGGTAGGTGGGAAGGTGATAGATGAGTGCAGGTAGGGAGTGGTGTAGAAATGGTCAGTGAGGTGGGAGGGGCGGATAGGTCAGAGAGAAGATGGACAGGTTGCGTCAGGTCAAGGAGGTGGGGATGAGAGTGAGGGTTAGTCATGGGATGAAGCCGGGTGGTGGGGAGATTTGAGAACAGGTGAAATCCATGTTTAGGCCATTGGGTTGTAGGTTCCCATGGTGGAATCTCAGGTACTGTCTCTCCAATTTGCGGGTGGCGTCATTATGACACTGGAGGAGACCCAGGATGGACATGTCACCCAGGGAGTGGGTGACATTCCCCAACCCCGCACACCATTTTATACCTCCTTCCCAAAATCCACAAACCTGACTGCCCTGGCCGACCCATTGTCTCTGCCTGCTCCTGCCCAATGAACTTATCTCCGCTTACCATGACTCTGTTTTATTCTCCCTGGTCCAGGAACTCCCCACCTACATCTGGAACGGCACTCATGCCCTCCACCTCCGACAAGACTTCCAATTTTCTTCACTATGGACATCCAGTCCCTGTACACTTGCATTCCCCATGCAGATGGTCCAAAAGCCCTCCAGTTCTTCCTCTCCCGCAGGCCCAACCAGTGGCCCTCCACTGACACCCTCTTCCGCTTAACCAAACTCGTCCTTAGCCTTAACAACTTCTCCTTCAACTCTTCCCACTTCGTACAGACTAAGGAGGTGGCCATGGGGACCCGCATGGGCCCAGGCCATGCCTGCCTCTTCATAGGATACGTGGAACAGTCCCTTTTCTGTTGTTACACTGGCACTATCCCCTACCTCTTCCTCCATTACTTTGATGACGATACTGGCATTGCCTCGCACTCCCACGAGGAGCTTGAACAGGTCATCAACTTTACTAACATGTTTCACCTCAAATTCAACTGGACCATCTCTGATACCTCCCTCTCCTTCTTGGACCTCTCCGTCTCCATCTCTGGTGACTGCCTCGAAACTGAAATCTATTTCAAGTCCACGGACTCACACAGCTACCTGGACTACACTTCTTCTTACCCACCCTCCTGCAAGAGTGCTATCCTCTACTCCCAATTCCTCCACCTCCACTGTGTCTGCTCCCAAGATGGGGCGTTCCACTCCCGAACATCCCAGATGTCCTCCTATATCAAGGACTGTAACACACCCCCGTCCAGTGATTGAAAATGCCCTCGACCGCATCTCTTGCGATTCCCACACCTCTGCCCTCACATCCCCTCTCCCCAATAAACAAAAGGGCAGAATCCTCCTTGTCCTCACATATCACCCCACCAATCTGTGCACCCAACGTATCATTCTTTGCCACTTCCACCACCTGCAATCCGACCCCACAACCAAAGATATATTTCCCTTCCCACCCCTATCTGCCTTTCGTAGGGAGCACTTTCTCTGCAACCCCCTCATCCGCTCCACACTCTGCACTAACCCTACCACACCCGGCACTATTCCCTGCAAATGCAAGAAGTGCTACACCTGCCCCTACATCTCCCCCCTCACCTCCATCCAACAAACCTTCCACATTAGACAAGGGTTCATCTGCACATCCATCAACTTGGCCTATGCATTGGCTGCTCCCAATGTTTCCTCCCTTACATCGGTGAGACTGAGCAGAGGCTCAGAGATTGCTTTGTAGAGCGCCTGCACTCTGTTCGCGACAAACGACAACACCTTCCAGTCGGGAACAATTTCTACTCCCCCTCCCATTCCCTGGGCGACATGTCTATCCTGGGCCTCCTCCAGTGTCACAATGATGCCACCCGGAAACTGAAGGAGCAGTATCTCATATTCGGCCTTGGGAGCCTACAGCCCAATGGCCTAAATATGGATTTTACCAGTTTGAAAATCTTCCCACCCCCCCCGCCTCATCCCGTGACCAACCCTTCCTCTCATTCCTGCCTCCTTGACCCGACACAACCTGCCTATCTTCTCTCCCATCTATCTGCCCCACCCTTCCCACTGTCCAAACCCCACCACTGCCTACTTGCACTCACCTATCACCATCCCACCTATCTTCCCGAGCCCCACCCCTGCTCTCTCTGTTTATTTCTGAGCTCCTTTCCCCTCCCCATTTCTAAAGAAGGGTCCCAACCCGAAACATCAACTTTCCTACTCCTTTGATGCTGCCTGGCCTGCTGTGTTCCTCCAGCTGCACACAGTGTTATCTCTGACACCAGCACCTGGAGTTCTTGCTGTCTCTGAGTGTATAGTTGGTGGATTTCCTTACTGAAAAGTGCATTATGAAACATTTATTTTCAAATTATATTTGATAATTTTTTTTAAGAAACCAATAAAATAAGGAGTAGAGAGAAACAATTCTACATTGTAGTTATGATTCTATGAAAGCAAAGATGTCATTTTGGTAGAGGTAAGCATCATCCAGGGGCTAAAATCATGAACAAGGAACTATTTTAGGGCAATAACAGTGGTTGGGCTGCATCGGGAAGTGTATATTTCAAGAAACTACTTAAATGTAACATGTAACAATAAAGAAATTTTGAAGAACTTTGATCTTTGCTGGATAAGCAAACTAAATTTGGTGTCATAGTATTTAGGACAGGGTCATGGGATGCATTCAATGTAGCATTTTTGGGAGTAAGTAGTGTTAATTTCTAAGCCTAGTACTGTGAAATGATACAGGGCTAGTAACTATGCATTAGGACTTGTGATCACTACATGTAAGAATTTTATATTGAGTTTGACAGTGATTTAATGATGTCTGAAACTAGGCTTTTAAAGTCAGTCTGAACCGTCTACACAAGCTGCATGAATGGGAGGAGACAGGTAAAAAGATAATGGAAAACATTTACTTAATTAAATGATCATTTGCAAAAGTTACCCACTTAGCTCAGGAATAAAAATCCCATATTTTTCTAAGAACGGAAAGCATTATATCAAATGATGGCATTAAAAATTTGTGAACATTTGGATACAGATAAAATTAATTTTGCATGAAAAAGATACAGAAAGAGTAAATAGGAAAATGAGCCACAGTGCAATATGCAATGCTGTGTCATAAAATATAATTGTGAGGTAGAGATTGTAATCTAGTACCTCATGAAGTCTGGCAGCTAAAGGACAGTTCCTGTGTGGTTTTGGACCATGTAAAGTTGCTATTGATATCACAAGGTCATGGTGTATATACAAGTTCAGTCTGTTCTTGCCTTCATTTCACTGGTGATTCTTTTTTTCTACCAGGAATAATACAGATTGTACTTGTGGCCCCTTCGATTAGAAAAGTTTTATTTAGTTGCACACAGCTGGGTGTGGGAGGCATAAAAAATAATTAAACGCTTCAGTCTTTCAGGAGCAAATACTGCAGTGATATTTATGCTTATGAATTTTATTTGTTTCCAGGTTCTATAATCATGTTCAACATGTTTCACAGTCCTGTTTAAACAGGTTTTATAACTCCTGTGCTAACCCTGACACATGATGTCCCATGGCTAAACCAAGGGCTGGTCCAGAGGATGCCAGAGAAATGAGGTATAACTTATTTATAAATGCTGTGCTACACTATGCCACAATACAGTATGTAGTAGTGTCATAAAGTATTACTGTATTATAATGTGTATTATACCACATCCACTGTGTGGGTATATAATACTGTACCACCCTAGGCTGTATAATACTGCTAGACTCTGTCACTTTACCGTGTTGTATGTTATTTTTTGTCACCCTGGAGAATACAATGTTGTGTGCTGTACGTCACTGAGCAGTATATAAACACAAACTGTCACCTTGGAGTCTTCAGCACTGTGCTGTGTTTTACTGTATGCACTATATGGTACTATCTACTAAACCCCACATTGCACTGTACAATACTTTGTGCTGTGCTGTATCTGTGAGATATAACACTATGTGCTACATTGGGTCATTATTTGATTTGTAATCTGGCACGCTTTGTTGCTTCTACATGGTCTCTAATACTATGCTATGTCCAAATGAAGTATATATAATTCATTGTAGTTGTTACCTGTTTGCTGTACTGTATCACTGTACATTACATTGTGCTATGACATTACAGTGTATGATCTATTGTATTTACATGTAGTATGTAATACTGTATGCTATTCTGTACATTTGTATTGTCATCCTGTTATAGTGTCAACATGCAACATATACAGTGCTGTATACTAT
Source organism: Ginglymostoma cirratum (assembly GCA_024137785.1). NCBI lineage: Eukaryota > Metazoa > Chordata > Chondrichthyes > Orectolobiformes > Ginglymostomatidae > Ginglymostoma > Ginglymostoma cirratum. Next base: position 38,456,069 of record JAHRHZ010000009.1, read on the forward strand.
ACTGTCCTAATAAAATTTAGAAAAGTGTGCTAAACTGCATCAATTAAGTCTCCTTAATACCACATGCTATGCCATGTCGATACCACACTATTTCCAGTTTTGCTGTAAAAGGAGACTAGCTATTGAAGGTTTGCATCTTGCACTAATCAGGAAATTTGCAAGAACGCCAAATTTCCAATGTAGCAAACTTTATATTGCATGAGCAAAGATGGTGATTGCTTGGCAAACCAATATTAATTATTTGAAGTGTTGCCATAGAGAATGCTGAAAGGATCTATTTTTCCTATGCTTTTGTTTAATTAAAGGAATGTACTAAAGTTATAATCGAGACAAAAGGTACTGCAGATGCTGGAGAATCCGAGATAACAAGCGTGGGGCTGGATGAACACAGCAGGTCAAGCAGCATTATAGGAGCAGGAAAACTTGACGTTTCGGGCCTAGACCCTTCATCAGAAATGGGGGAGGGGAAGAGGGTTCTGAAATAAATAGGGAGAGAGGGGGAGGCGGATAGAGGATAGATAGAGGAGAGGATAGGTGGAGAAGAGGCAGACAAGTCGAAGAGGCGGGGATGGAGCCAGTAAAGGTGAGTGTAGGTGGTGGGGTAGGGAGGAGATAGGTCAGTCCAGGGAGGACGGACAGGTCAAGGGGGCGGGATGATGTTAGTAGATAGGAGATGGGGGTGTGGCTTGAGGTGGGAGGAGGGGATAGGTGAGAGGAAAAACAGGTTAGGGAGGTGGAGATGAGCTGGGCTGGTTTTGGGATGCGGTTGGGGGAGGGGAGATTTTGAAGCCTGTGAAATCCACATTGATACCATTGGGCTGCAGGGTTCCCAGGCTGAATATGATTTGCTGTTCCTGCAGCCTTCAGGTGGCATCACTGTGGCATTGCAGGAGGCCCAGGATGGACAGGTCGTCTGAGGAATGGGAGGGGGAGTTGAAATGGTTCGCGACTGGGAGGTGCAGTTGTAATGTTACTTTTTACTTCAGAGGACAGTTTCCTGCATATGGACGTTTGTAACAGGTTGTAAGGATAAATGAACACTTTAAATGCTCAACAGGTGATCTCAAATTTGTTCTTTGTGTAATTCTTAGAACAGTCTGGATTGTTCAGTAAGTTATAGAGTCATAAAGTTATGCAGCATGGAAACAGAACCCTTTGGTCTAACACGCCCACGCCGACCAGATATCCGAAACTAATCTAGATACGTTTGCCAGCATTTGGTCCATATCCCTCCAAACCCTTTCTATTCATGTACTCACACAGATGCCTTTTAAATGTTGTAATTGTATCCATCTCCATCACCTCCGCTGGCAGCTTGTTCTATACCCTCACCACCTCCTGCATGAAAAATTTGCCCCTCAGGTCCCTTTTAAATCTCTCCCCTCTCACCTTAAACCTATACCATGTAGTTTTGGATGCCCATACCCTCGGAGAAAGGACCCATTCTGAGGAAGGGTAACCGGACCTGAAACAGATGCTAACAGGTCTGCTGAGCTTTTCCAGCAACTTCCGTTTTTGTTCCTGATTTACAACGTCCATAGTCCTTTTGCTTTTTATTTTAGTATTTGAGCCACATCTCTTCTAGACAAGCCCACCTTGAAGAGGTTCTGTTTGTCTTTTCGACAGGATTTCTGTTCAAATCTTTCTTCTTGTCCACCAACATTAATTTCACTGTCGGTCCTTGTGTTTGACCAAGTATTTGCCACAGCCATATCACATTCCTCAGTGACTGCCTCCAGCTCAGACTCCCCCGCCGTGGGGAGGCGATGGCCTAGTAATATTATCAGTAGACTGTTAATCCAGACATCCAGATAATGTTCTGGGGACCTGTGTTCAAATCCCACCATGACAGATGGTGGAATTTGAATTCAAGAAATATCTGGAATTAAGGATCTAATGATGAGTGTGAATCCATTGTCGGTTGTCGGAAAAACCCATCTGGTTCACTAAAGTCCTTCAGGGAAGGAAACTGCCATCCTTACCTGGTCTGGCCTACATGTGACTCCAGACCCACAGCAATGTGGTTGAACCTTAACTGCCCTCAAGGCAATTAGGGATGGGCAATGAATGCTGCCTGGCCAGCAACACCCTCATCCCATCAACGAATTTAAAAAACTGTGGATTCCAATTGAAGTTTCATCCCTTGTGTTTTGAATCCTCCCAGAATCACAGATATCTCCGTGATGTTCAACGTTCCACAGACAGCTGCTCTCACCACATTCTGAGATCCACACTCAATGCCATGTGGCACCACATGCACACTCTCGAGCTCTCTCTCCCCAACCGCAATGCAACACACTGGATCAAAGTTGCATCAGTCTGCAGTTCCACTTCATCCTCTGGGTCATTCATCGTGCTAACAAGAAACGTTTTATTTACCTTTCAGGCATCAAGGCCCACAAGATGTAACAACTCAAAGATACCCATGGCTCTCTGGAACTTTCTTCTCCTCCCCTTCCCTCTGACTCCATTCCCTCCCCCAGCCCCACCTCCTGTCAGGTATTCACCAACCCTCTTAACCTTTTGCTCTCTGATGCTGAAAGTTCTGTACACAACAAAGACCTCAGCTTTGTCCGTCTGCGACCCACCTTAACGAATTATGGGCATGACATGACATTGAATGCTTCTTCCACCGTCTTCGCCTCCATGCCCATTTCTTTGAACTAGAGTCCTCCCCCTGTCCCACAGACCCCATTTGCCCAGTTCCAACAATGTCCCTCCAGCTGGGCCCCTCCCTCTGGCCTTTTATCTGCACTCAGTCTGTTCATTGAGAACTATCAATGTGATATTGATCACCTCAATTTCTCTGCAACTCCAACCTATCTCCTTCTGAACTGACTGCACTCCTCTTGCTTAGATCTAACTCTGACTTTTTTATTAAGCCTGCCGATAAAGATAGTGTTGTAGTAGACTGGCATACTGGTCTCTACATTGTAGAGGCTCAGCACTAGCTCTCAGATGCCTCCTCCTATCTTGCCCTGGACCATGACCCCACCATGATACATTAGGCCATTGTATCAACTACGGTAACCGACCTCATTTCATTTGGTGACGTCTCCCTCACTGCCTCCAAACTGATAGTCACTCAGCCCTGCACAGCTTGCTTCTACCTTCTTCCAAAAATCTAAAAAACGGGACTGCCCGGGTAGACCCATTGTTTCAGCTTGCTTCTGCCCCATAGAACTCACCTCTTCCTACCTTGACTTCTCTTTTAACTTCTCTCATTTTCTTCAGGTGAAAGGGGTGGCCATGGGTTCCCGCATGGGACCCAGTTATGCCTGTCTCTTTGTGGAGTACATGCAGCATCCTTTGTTCCAGTCTTATTCTGGCCCCCATCCACAAAATCTTTCTCCGATATATCATTGGTGCTGTTTCCGTCTCTTGTCTGGAATTGGAAAAGTTCATCCATTCTGCTTCCAATTTCCACCCTGCCCTCACTTTCACCTGGTCTATCTCTGACTCCTCCCTTTTCTTCCTCGACATTTCTGTTTCCATTTCTGGGGATAGACTGGCCACTAATATCCACTCTAAACCCACTGACTCCCACACCTAGCTGGACTATATATCCTTGCACCCTCCTTCCTGTAAAGACTCCATCCCATTCTTTCAGTTCCTGGGTGAGTTCTGAGGAAGGGTCACTGGACCCAAAATGTTAGCTCTGATTTTCTTCTTCACAAATGTTGCCAGACCTGCTGACGCTTTCCACCAACTTCTGTTTTTGTCCCTGGCAAAATGACCTTGGCTATCTGCTCTATGCATGGCCCTCATGATTTAATAAACCTCTATAAGGTCAACCCTCAGTGTCCGATGCTCCAGTTGAAAAAAGCTTGAGTCTACTCAATCTCTCCCTATAACTCAAAGCCTGCAGTCCCAGCAACATCCTTGTAAATCTTTTTTGAGTTCTTTCAAGTTTAACAACATCTTTTCTCTAGCACAAGGCCAGAATTGAATGCAGTATTCTAAAAGTGTTATCTAATCACAGAATTACACATAACATTTGACATTATGTTCTGAGGTTTTCAGGCTCTGGTTTGCCTATTGCAAAGAACTGATAGGAAATGCTGTTTCATGTAATTCAACCATCATTAGAATGCTTGGCTCGCAAACCTAGTGTTACACTAATGTTAAACTTCACATATTGCATTACTGTTTTGATGGTTAGAATGTCTTTTTGGCATAATGGAAGCATCCGGTCGGTGGAGAATGCTCTCATTTTTCTATTGCCATGTTGCAGTATGAAATGGTTGGATGCATTTGCTATTCAAATGTTTGAGATCATTGACGTTTGCAGGACAATCTGAGGCATAGCGTGGGAACATGTCAAATGTAAAATGTGATTATGGCGAAAGAGTCTGTGTCCATTAGTGTTTCAGGCAGAGATTTGGATAGATGCCAGGAGAGAATGCAACATTTAAAAGGCATTTGAATGGGTACATGAATAGGAAGGGTTTAGAGGGACATGGGCCAAATGCTGTCAAATGAGACTAATTTACTTTAGGATATCTGGTCAGTATGGATGAATTAGACCAAAGGGTCGGTTTCTGTGCCATACATCCCAATGGCTCTGTGCCAGGTGCAATCACCAAAGGGTTGTTCTGCAAGCAAAGAAGGGCAAGTCGGAGAGTAATGGATATCTGCGGAAATTTGTATGCTATTCACTCTTTCTGACCAAATGAGCGTCATTAAACCCTTTCTGACTGTATGCAGTTCCCAGATGCATCTTTTGCTGCTGCTGACAACTTCTGTTCATTCCAAACGATCTTCCTTATAGTACACAATACTTCCAAAGCTTTGGATCACCCTCCAATTTTGAAATTGTGCCTTGTACATCAGGGTGTATCAAGGTCGAAAGGCTCGTATCTTTCTTCTATTTCCTGCGTTACACCAACCCTCATAGTTAAGCTTTCCTGCAGCTTTTCTGGCTCTTGTAGGTGTTTCTTCATCAGTAGCATACAGAACAACTTCACAGCCGAACTCTATAATTGGTCGGGAAATACCAAAACGGGATGCTAATAATGTGATTGAATTAAAGAGCCATAGCCTGCTAACAGAAAAATGGCTTCCTGCTCATTATTGATTTCCCCATTTAATGTAGTGCATTATGCTCATGTTATAGAATCATAGAATGGTTGCAGCACAAGAGACTGTCATTTGGCCTACTAAACTTTCAGAGAGTCATACAGAGGCAGAGACCATGAAGGTAGTGCCATTCCCGTGCCTTTTCAGCATTGCCCTGCAAATTTGTCCCTTTTGAATAATGATATTTTTCAATTAAATCTCCCTTGAACCCAGCCTGTCTGGCTGTGACACTACCACTGTGACACAACAGCCCGAGAAAATACTATTGGTTAGGACAACTTGCAGAGGAACAGTGAATTATCATTCCCTGATCAGGAATTGAGCGCAGGCTACTGTGATGAAAATACCAATTCCTAACCATTAGCACACAAGGGAGAGTCCTTAAAAATGTGTAACCTTTATGTCACTTGTCATTTTGTGTTCTTCTCACCAAAATGAATTGCATCACACTTGCCCATTCTGCCAAGCTGTTCATGTCCTTCTGAAATTCCACAATATCTTCCTTATAGTTTATAATACTTCTAAGAGGTGTTATATCACCCTCAAATTTTGAAATTGTTCCCTGCACATCAATGTGTAGGAAAATGATATGGAAGAGCAAGTGTCTCATAATACCCTGAAGCTTTCTCCAGTGTGGAAACACAATGACCCACCACCATTTGTTTCTTTTCACCCAACCATTTTAACATCCATGTTGTGGAACTCTTTATCAAATGCCTTTTGGAATTCCATGTGTATCACATCAACTCTTATCAAATTTTTTCTGAAGAAGGGCCTAGGCCCGAAACATCAGCCTTCCTGCTCCTCTGATGCTGCTTGGCCTGCTGTGTTCATCCAGCTCTACACCTTGTAATCTCTTAATTTATCAGGAGTTCCGTTGTATTAACAGATGCATGCTAGTTTTACATCAATTGACCACATTCACCTAAGTAATTTCATTTTGCCTCAATTTTTTTTTTTCTGAATGTTTCCCCACTACTCAGGCTTAGCAAACTGGTATGGTATGTAGTTCCCGGGCTTAACTTTATACCCTTTTTTGAGCAAGGATATAGCATTTGCAAAGTTGTAGTCCTTTAAAATCACCCCCGAGTTTAAGAGGTATTTTCTGTCAAATTGGTGTTCATGTCAGCAAGCTTTCAGAATTATCAAACAGTACACTATATGCAAAACAAAATCAATCTATGAAGAAATAGATAATTAAAGATTATATTCAGGTTCAGTGCTTGTGTGAAGGAAGGGACCACTAGTCAAACTTCCAGTTCCAGGCCTCTGTTAGAAAATGAATGAATACCCATTGAGTATGGATCAGTTTTCTATTGAGAATGGTTCAATTGTAATACTTGTCATGCAAGAAGCTTGTCAATACACTCTGCCCAGGCACACACTGAATTGGTCATTGTCAACTTTGGTTAGACACAGAGTTAATGTAGGATAGTTGGCAAAAATGAAATAGAAACAAAATGCTTCCATAGCAATGATGGTTGACTATAATGTACAAATTTAACAGATGTTATCCACTTTAGTTGTACTTTTTTTAATGGTATTGGTGACCCATCAACTGCTTTCACTGGGTCACCTGTTTTATCAAATCGTGGCTGAAGGGTTGTATGACCAAACATTACTTGAATATGCAAATCATTGGACAGAAAAGGTTTTAAGTGTTCCATAAAGGAGAACTGGAAATGTCAGAGAACACAACCATTCCTAGACAAAGCTCCAACTACATTGAACCACAAATCACATTTTGTCTGTGATAACTATTAAGGTGAATAAAATCAACTTGATATTCTTTTGGCTCGCAGCACAGAATATATTGGACAAGAAAAACTATAGACAACAAATTAATACTGAAATATTCCACTGTCAAGAGAGACAATCTATTAATGAAGAGACAATTTAAATCAATTTTAATTACATAAAGAGAAACAGAATATAGCACATGGACTGCAGCAATTCAAAAAGGCAGCTCACCACCATCTTTGAGTGCAACTAGGACCAGGCAATAAATGCTGGCCCTGTCAGTAACACCCACATTCCATGAGTGAATATAAAAATAAATTGCAAATTGACCAGGAAAGTCCATGGGAATGGATAGGTATATTAGGATTTGAATTCATAGAATCACTACAGTGTGAAAGCATCCATCCCACTAAGTCTGCACCAACCCGCCGAAGAGCATCCCACCCAGATCCATCCCATATCCTAAACTTGTAACCCTGCATTCCCCATGGATAATCCATTTAATCTACAATCCCTGGACACTATGGGCAATTTGACATGGCCAATCTATCTAACCTGCACATCTTCGGACTGTGGGAAGAAACTGGAGCACCCAGATGAAACCCACACAGACACGGGGAGAACATGTAACCTCCACACAGTCGCCCAAGAGTGGAATTGAACCCAGGTCCCTGGTGCTGTGAGGCAGCAGTGCTGACCACTGAGCCACCATGTGATCCAGAAATGAAATTAAAGACGCACTTGTGGAGAGAGTGGCTCAAAGAATATATGAGAAAGGAGATATTTGCAACTGATTGGTCTGATTTTAACGGCATACTAGTGGGTTAATTTGAAGTGGATTAAAATCTTGCACCAAACCCAAGGAAATGTATTTTTGAATGTAAATGATTTAAGAGATTTTTTGCACCTGAATGCAAGAGTGCCAAATATACTTGTTCATATTTGCTCCCTTTATACAGTGAAGCACTTGTTTAGAATTTGCTGCATTCAGTATAATTAACCTAGTAACCAAGCAAACTTTGTTCTATCGAATCATCTAAATCAAACTCTAAGTCTTATTATGAAGGCAGCATATTGGGCGATGTCATTAAAAACTGAACGTTTTCAAAGAACTTGCTGCACAGCTCTGTACACAAAGTGGTCAAGGACAGAGAAAGAGAATATGTGGATTGGCAGTGGAATTGCCTTTGAGATGGGACTGTTGAAGTACAGTCAAGCCACTGAGTACACCCTTTGGAGAATCAGTTGTAAACGCAGAATGAGATCAGGACAAGCCAGTATTAATGTCTCGTGTGTTCTTGAATGATCTATATTAAATAGTCATTTAAAATTTTACGAATATCATGCAATTTCTTTGAGGGACATTTCTTCCGACACTTCCATGTTTTCAATTACATTTTTTCCACCATGCCTTATCTGTATAGCCCCTGTAGTATTGTACAATGATTCCCATCACTGATAGCACGAAGTATTCTGGGCACTGTTGGCTTGGGATGGGTGTAGAGCAGTCAGTCTCAATAAATGTGCTGCACACTGTTGTGCTGTGAGAACCACCCAAGTGTGTTGTGAAATATTGTACAAAGGTACTGAAAATCAATATAAAACAAACAAACATGGTTTCATCTTAAACAATGTTCTATCCAACCAAAATTGCCATATCAAATAAGAACAGGAGAAGACAGTTCAGCACCTTTAGCCTGCTCTGCCATCCTTAAATATACGCAAGGACTCTGCCCCTATAGATCTACAGCAAGGGGTTCCAAAAACCCTCAGATAAAAGAAATCCTCCTCATCTCAGTCTTAAATTAGCACCCTTTTATTCTGAGAATATACCTTCCGGTCCTAGACTCTGCCATGAGGGGAAACATCCTCTCAACATTTACTCTGTCAAGCCCCTTAAGAATCCTATATATTTCAGTGAGATCGCCTCATATTCTTCCAAATTGTAATGAGTACAGACCCGACATTTTTAATCCTTGTTCATAAGGCAATTCCTCCACAGTGGGTATCATACCAGTGGACTTTCTCTGTATTGCCTCTATTGAAAAAAGTCTTTCCTTAAATTGCAACTCAAAACTTGTGAAAAAAAAATCAAATTTAAATAAAAGCTAGTTATTGGCATCTTTGATTCTAAAATATAAACATTTTAAAGGGCCATAGTGCAAAATTGAGTTGACATTAATGTGAGTATGCTGTGGAATTATTTGTCTCATTGAAGTGTGTCATGCTACTGAAGAGGTTGGGAAGTACAGAGTACTGGCACCATTCCTTCATAAGCTAGTTGAAGAGGTTGTTTAGTAGTCTGTTATGGAGGGTGGGCCACAAAAAAGTCTCAGTAGAGAGACTGCTTTATTTCATAGCAAGATTCTGTTTATTATTATTTCAGTATCTATGTACAGGTTAGATGAACTCTTAGACACACACTGCAGAGGTTTAAAGTCATATACAGGCCTCCAAACAGTAGACAGGAGCTGGGGCACAAGATACATCAGGAGATAGAAAAAGGCAGGAATTTCGAGGACTCATTCAGGTAAGACAGCAAAAAATTATCCTTAAGAAAATGAAGCATGGTACAGGGAGGATGAGGCAACGCTGGCTGACTAAGGAAGTCAGGGATAGCATAAAAGCAAAAAGAGAAAGCATATAATATGGCGAAGGGCAGTGTGAAACCTGTGGATTGGGAAGCCTACAAAGACCAACAGAGGGCAACAAGAAAAGAAATAAGGAGGGAGAAGATTAAATATGAAGGTAAGCTAACCAGTAATATAAAGGAGGACTGTAAAAGTTTCTTCAGATATATAAAGGACAAAAGGGAGGCAAAAGTGGACATTGGACACTGGAAAATGACATTGGAGAGATCATAGTGGGGAACAAGGAAATGGCTGAGGAACTGAATAATTACTTTGTGTCAGTCTTCACAGTGGAAGACAAGAGTAATATCCCAAAACTTCAAGGGAGTCGGGGGCAGAACTGAGTATGGCGGCCATCACCAAGAAGGTGCTAGAAAAACTGAATGGCCTGAAGGTGGATAAATCACCAGGACCACATGGACTACTCCCCAGTGTTCTAAAGGAGACGGCTGAAGAGATAATGGAGGCGTTAGTGTTGATCTTTCAGGGATCGCTAGAGTCAGGGAGGGTCACAGAGGATTGGAAAATCGCTACCTGTTTAAAAAAGGAGTAAGGGAAAAGACTGAAAATTACAGGCTGATTAGCCTAACCTCAGTTTTGGATAAGCTTTTAGAGTCCATTGCGAAGGATGAGATTTCTGAATACTTCGAAATGCCTGGTAAAATAGGGCAAAATCAGGCTTGCTTTATCAAGGGGCGGTCATGCCTGACAAATCTGTTAGAATTCTTTGAAGAAGTAACGTGCAGGGTAGGCCAAGGAGAGCCAATGGATGTTATCTACCTGGACATCAAGAAGGTCTTTGACAAGGTGCCGCACAGGAGGCTACTGAGTAAGATAAGGGCCCATGGTGTTACAGGCAAAGTACTGTCTGGCAGAAATCAGAGAGTGAGGATAAAAGGGTCCATTTATGAATGGCAGCAGGTGACACGTGGTGTTCCACAAGGGTCAGAGTTAGGGCCATAACTTTTCATTTTATATGTTAATGATCTAGATGAAGGAACTGAGGGCATTCTGGCTAAGTTTGCAGATCATATAAAGGTAGGTGGAGGGACAGATAGTATTGAGGATGCGGGGAGGCTGCAGAAGGATTTGGACAGGTTAGGAGAGTGGGCAAAGAAGTGACAGATGGAGTACAATGTGGGAAAGTGTAAGGTCATGTACTTTGGTAAGAAGAATAGATGCATGGATTATTTTCTAAATGGGGAGAAAATTCAGAAGTCTGAAGTGCAAAGAGACTTGAGAGTTCTAGTCCAGGATTCTCTCAAGGTAAATTTGTAGGTTGAGTCAGTAGTTAGGAAGGCAAATGCAACTTTGGCATTTATTTTGAGAGGACTTATTTTGAGAGGAATATAAAAGCGTAGATGTACTTCTGAGGCTCTATAAGGCTCTGGTCAGGCCACATTTGAAGTATTGTGTGCAATTTTAGGCCCCATATCTCAGGAAGGATGTACTGGCTGTGGAGCATGTTCAGAGGAGGTTCACGAGAATGGTCCCAGGAATGAAAAACTCAACAAATGAACAATGCTTGAGGACTCTGGGTCTCTCCTCGATGGAGTTTAGAAGGATGAGGAGGAGTTTCTTAGAAACTGAAATAGTACTGAATTATCTGGACAGGATGGATGTTGGGAAGATGTTTCCATTAGTTGGAGAAGCTAGGAACCGAGGGCACAGCTTTAGAGTAAAGAGAAGGCCTATTAAAATGAAGATAAAGAGAAACTTCTTCAGCCAGAGAGTTGTGAATCTATGGAATTCACTGCCACAGAAGGCTGTTGAGGCCAAGTTATTGAGTATAATTAAGATGGAGTTAGATGGGTTCTTGATTGTCAAGGGGATCAAGGGTTACGGGGAGAAGGCAGGAGGAAGGGGTTGAGAAATGTATCAGCCATGATCAAATGACAGAATAGAGTTGATGGGCTGAACGGCCTAATTTCTGCTCTTATGTCTTACGGTCTTACGGTCTCATATCAACTGTTACCAACAAGAGTAGAGAAGTCACATGTATTTCCATCAGAAGACTGTGCAAAACTCCAAATTATTTTCCAATTTGACATTAGACTGGGTGGAGCTCAGATTCGTTTAAACTTTAAAACTTTCAAACTTTTTATGTGACAACCCTACGTTTTCTCTTCTACATCATCAGTAGCCAAGTGTTCATTGTTTCAGATTGAGTCTTTTGAACTCTGTCCTGAAATCTTTCACTCTTCCATCTTTAAGATGATCCTTAAAAATTTACCTTTTTGGTTTGAGTAACCTGTCCTAATATTTCCTTCTGTGGATTAGAATTATTTATGGTCTAACTACATATAATGCTCATGTTTTGGACACCACAACCAATTTATGTATTAAAAATTCTTTACCCAGACACTCTTGTCAGTGAAATGGACAAAGATGAAGATTTCAGTTTTCAATTCAACTCAATAGTATTAACACTGTATTCTCTATTAAAACATGATGTGTGCAGTTCCTAATTTCCCAAAATATTTACTCTCTATCTTGCTCTCTTTTTGAGAAAGGATAGTATCCACAATGATCCATATCTGACACAAAAACAAAGTTGCTGGAAAAGCTCAGCAGGTCTGGCAGCATCTGTGGAGGAGAAAACAGAGTTAACGTTTCGGGTCCGGTTACCCTTCTGAGGTGACCCTTCTGTTTTCTCCTCCACAGATGCTGCCAGACCTGCTTAGCTTTTCCAGCAACTTTTTTTTGTTCCTGATTTACAGCATCCGCAGTTCTTTTGGTTTTTATGATCCATATTTGAGCTGGCCATTGTAATCTCCTTCCTTACAGGAACAGGGTTTGTTCTCTTCCATAAGAACAGTTTCCAGGGCAGAACCTCTCCTGGGTCTTGTTGGGTTTCTGCATGGTCTTCTGCCAAGATTCCTGTTGCGAGCCTTGGTTGTTGGGGTAGCTTCTAGCTGTGTGTTTTTATCCCCATTCCCCCAGACTTTCTTGATTATTCCATGGCATTTGGTCAATGGGGTGATTGACGAGCAGAGTTCAAAGCATTGGACGGGATTGTGTCAAAGCATTGACTGTTGCATTGCTGGGGTTGGGGGTGTAAAGTGCACATTCTCAGGCACTGGCTGAAAGTCAAGGTGCCAGAAAGTCTGATCGATACTTCTCCAACACATAACCTTCAAGCTCTTTGTAACTGGTTTCTTCTGAACTTTTTTAACTTTGTGACCTCTTTGAGCTTTTCTTTTTTCCACTGTTCTCTGTAATTGATAGCAGTTAGCTGCTGTTTATTTTAGATTGGCCAATTTTCTCTTAAGCCCAATTCCTCTGGCTGTGGGTCAATTTCGAATGTCCATTTAGACTGTGGTCATTTGACCACAAAATAAGACAAGGTCCTCCTCCTACAAGTATCTCACCTTGTTTCACATCGGTCACCTTTGCTTTAAAATCCTTGAACTCTACAACCCACTCAATTTCCATATAAAATTTCTTACCAAACTGCCATTACTTCCCCCACTATCTGAAACACTTGACCAACATTTTTAGATATATTCCTTCATTCATTCATCACTATGAGGCTATTCTCAAGTTCATTCCTGCCTAATGAATGATAGTGAAAGATGCATCTGCCATAGCTCCCTTCCCACACAGTTACATCTGGAGTCTTGTATGAATCTACCTATTGACATCTTCTGACTTCATATCTCGATGTTGCAACTTAACGACATCATCTGAAAACATTTAAGTCCACAAGTATATTAATGCAAATCTACCTCACCAGCCCCTGTTTTGAATGCTCTACTTTTCCTGAGATTACATTTGAATGCCACATTATCATATTTAATTGGAGGACATTTCAATTTACCAAGACTACCGCATTGCCTTCGATGCTGCTGCAAACTCCGTTCCCCAGACTTCAACTCCATTCCCCTTCCTAATCATAATCTGAGGTTTACCCAGACCATTTATAATCCCATTTGACCCTGAAATGAGATGCTTTGACCGTATATCCTCTCCATCATTAATCATCTAAATTCATCTCTTTAACTATGTCTGGCTCCATCCTTGCCTCTGTTAACAGCAATTCCTTCATTATTCCAGCCTACCCCTGGCTTATTTTCATAAACTCAAGATTATCTCCAGCTCTGATGCCTGTATCCTTACTCACCCACCATGTTCACAGTTCCCTCTAAATTGCAAAGTGATACAGCAATGCAGCAATTAGGATTGAGCTGGCCCAGAAGTAAACAGGGTGCAAACGAGCTCCATTCCTTTTAATATTTAGACATGCATAGCTCCATGCTAGTGTAACCTGATGGTCTCACACAGCAAGAAAAGCAGAAGACTTTGACAGTTACCTGGGTGCCCATTGACCTAAATTGCTGTCTAATCCTGAATTGCTTCAATTTTTAAAATTCTTATCCTTGTTTACAACATACTCTTGGAATGCTAATCAACTTTTTACTTAGTACTTTGAACTGTTTCACTACATTAAATTTCAGTTTATTGTTGCTGTTTTGCTTTTTAGTCATAATTAAATAAATGAAAAATTTAACAAAAATACTGATTCGGGATTGTCAACAAGGCTTTTCGTTGTGGGAAATTGTGCCTCACTTACTCAACTGAGTTTTTAAGAGGTGGCAAAGAAGATAGATGGAGGTGCAGTGGTAAATGTTGTCTATATGAACATTCGACAAGGTTCTGCATGGTAAACTGATAGTAAGGTTAGATCACATGGGATCCAGGAGGAACTAGCGAATTGGATGCAAGATTTCCTTGAAGGTAGAAGATAGTGGATTACTTTTCAGACTGGAGGCCCGTGACCAGTAGTGTGCCACAATGGTCGATGCTGGGTCCACTGCTTTTCATTACTTATATAAGTGATTTGGATATGAATATCGGAGGCATGATTATTAGCTTTGCAGATGACACCAAAATAGGTTGCGTAGTGGACAGCAAAGAAGATCATCTCGGAGTACAATGGTATCTTGATCTGATGGGCCAATGGGTTGAAGACCTTCAGGTGGAGTAAAGTTTAGATAAATGGGTCGAGACCCAAAAAGTCAGCTTTCCTGCTCCTCTGATGCTGCTTGGCCTGCTGTGTTCATCCAGCTCTACACCTTGTTATCTCAGATTCTCCAGCATCGGCAGTTCCTACTATCTCAAGGTGAAGAAGGTGTTTTGCATGCTTGCCTTCATTGGTCAGTGCATTGAGTGTAGGAGTTAGGATGTCATGTCACAGCTGTAGCGGATATTGGTGAGGCCTCTTTTAGAATATCGTATACAGTTCTGGTTGCCCTTCTATAGGAAAGATGTTGTTAAACTTGAGAGGCTGCAGAAAAGATTTAAAAGGATGTTGCCAGTACTTGTGGGGGGGGGGGTGGATTTGAGTTACAGGGAGAGGCTGAATAGGCTGGAGCTTTTCTTGAAGCCTGAGGATTGGCCTTACAGCAGTTTATAAAATCATGAAAGGCACGGATAGGGTAGATAACCAAGGTCTTTTTTATAGGGTGGTGGAGTCCAAAACTAGAGGGCATAGGTTTATGCTGGGAAGAGAAAGATTTAAAAAAGACCTAAGAGGTAACTTTTTCACACATATGGTTGTGAGTGTATGGAATTAGCTGCCTGAGGAAGGAGTGAAGGCAGGTAAAATTACGACACTTAAAAGGCATCAGCATTGGTTGATGAAGAGGAAGGGCTTAGAGGGAAATGGGCAAATGCTGGCAAATGGGACTAGGTCAGATTGGGATGTCCTCCAAAGGATCTGTTTCCAAACTGTATAACTGTATGACTCTATATGAGTTGAGGATAACTGAGGGGGATTCAATCTGCATTGTTTGAATCAAATAGCTAACACAGACACAATGTCCAAAAATAAAAGTGAGTTAGGGTCAGGTGGAGTCTGGATATTTGAAAAATCTCAAACCCTATCCTTCCTCAAAGCCATCAAGCACCTATTTTATAAAACTGGGAATGTTCAGGACACCAACTCACCAACTCCCTCCAAGGAAGGACGCCTCTGTGTTGTGAATCTTATATTTATGTAGAACATTTGACAGCTAGGAAGAGTAGGAATGTTTCCCCATGGTCCACATGGAATCGCTGGTCAGTTCCATCTCTCAATCAGCAATGATGTAGAAAACTTTCAAGAACTTAAAGCCTAGGCTATCCTCTTGGCCCTTAGAGTTTTACAAATCTTGTCTAAATTACTGACCCTTTGTCACCAGCTGGTCAAATTTTAAAATACTAAGACATCGAAACGAGACATGCCAGTTAAAAGTAGCCAGACCCCGCTCTCGGCATGGATTTTAGTTGCATTACCCACACACAATCACATCTCCAAGTTAAAATTGATCCCAATGATTTGGTTAGTTTCTTTTAGAATGAAGTATGTTCTTCTCAACCATTGAACAGTCTTCAAATCTTGGCGTCTGAAATGGTTGGAGCTGGTATCTATTTTCTGCAGTGACCTCTTCTGTCTGAAAGATAAATGGCACCATGGTACAACTATCCATAGAACTATCCAGCTTGGAACGGTTAGATTTAGGTCTACAACCTTATGTTGCTTGAATCTTTTCTGCTAGCATCTAAGTCAACTGTGATCACTTCTGATGCAGCTTTCCTGCTGTGTCCTGATCTCCATCTCCAGTTCTCAAAATCCACCTGAACCTGAAACGTATTACCACTTTCCTCCATAACCAGTTCTTTAAAAGAAACAATAACTTTACACTTAGGTGGAAGAGTTGTTAGTAATTAAGGTCATTGAATTCCAGTTTCTGTGTTAGTGTATATAAACCACAATATTTAGCTCATAAATATCACAATCAGCAATAATTAGAGAAAGGTTAACTGATACAATCATTGCATATCAATAACAATGTTACCAAAGACCTATGAAAGCATTCCTAAATGATGAGTCAGAATATAAAATTTTCTGCTCTCGAATACGAGTTTTGCAAGGTTCAACTTTAAATCGCTTCCTGAGAGGGGAGTGACAACAGAGTTCAAATTAGCTCTCGTAAAGTACAAAGTGAATTGCCATTTCTTCAAAGTGTGATTTGTCTCTGTAAGTTGCGTGTGATCTCTTGATCCTTCACCAATTCTGTTTCGATGGAATGGCTCAAAAATATTGTATGCACTCATTTCCTAATTCACAAAGCCTAAAATATTCCCCAAGGGAATTGCCCGACAATTACAGCAATATTTTGCATAGGAGTAAACCTCAATTAGAAATGGGGTAGAAACCACATGAAAAAAAAATCAAATTTCTTTGCAGTGCCTTCACAGATGTTAGTATTTAAGAGCAAACTGTACATATAATATGGACAGTATTGACAGTGTACTGTCGGACAAACTAGCTTAGTAGATGGAGAAATATTAGATATTTGTATTGTATGTTTCACATCAAGTGAAGAAAATGAGAAAATGACTGCTGCAAAATAAGATACAGATGGTAATGTGATTTTGTGGATAATTGTACAGCAAAGTCATGAATGCCTGAAATGGAACTCATTGTTCCAAGACTGCTGAAATATGCCATGTTTTGTTGTTTTAAAGAGATGAAAAATCAGAGCGTCTTAAGGAAGTTAGTGACCCTTTATGTTCTGAGCATGTTCTTCTACAAATATAAGGTTGCTGTGATGCTGAATGTAAGGCTTATTGGCATATTCTGTCATATAATTTAATCTTCATTAATCTGAAAATTGTCAGATTATTTCCTTTTGCAGATATGGCTTATAAAATTTGGGTGTAATATTTGCTGCTTAAATGATATACATAAATTCTTCTTTGACATAGTTCAAACTTGGTGGCAACCTACTTTTTTGTTGGGGACATCGAAGGAAAGAGACGGGAAGATACTATGTCTATGTCTTTTCTGGTCAAAGCCAGTTTGACTCTATAGCTGGCTCATTAACACAGGAGTCAGATAATTTTGCAGTACAGATGATTAACCATCTAGCCTGGCTCACTGAGATTCTAATTTTTGTCAAAGGGAATAGCACTTCTTCCCATCAACAATTCCAGAATGCTGCACAAGTTATCGCTTCAACAGCAAATGATCCCAACTAGCTAAGTGCACTGAAACTTGTCAGGCCAATATACAACTTATTTATTGAACTTCGCCAATGGGATTAATACTGACTAGAACTGAACTGGACTAGCCATACAAGTGTGCAGGCCAGAAGCGAGGAATCCTACAAATAATTCACTTCCCAACTCTCCAGAATTCATCCACCATTTACAAGAGAAAAGTCAGCGTGATAGAATGCTCACCACTTACCTGGTTGAGTGCTGTTCCAACAACACTTAAGAAGCTTGACACCAACAGGCCAAAGAGTATGCATGATTGTTTGTGAATGTGGTGTCATTCACTCCCTCCACCATCAACACTCAATAACAAAAGTGTGACCTACAAGATGCCAAGCAGAAATTCACCAAGGCTGCCAGCAACTTCCAAACACATGACCATCTGTACCTCGAAGGACAAGGGCATAAGATTCTGGGAACATCACCACCTGCAAACTCCCCCTCCCCTGACCCCAAAACACTCCTGATTTGGCAATATATTCATCCAGTGCCCGTGGGTCAAATTCCTTGATCTCCCTCCCTAATGGCATTTTGGTCGACTTACAGTGGCTTGAGTAGGCAGTTCACTGCCATCTTCTCAAGGGCAACTAGTTATGGGCAATAAATTTGTTTAGGAACAAAAAAAAACTACAGATGCTGGAATACAAGGAAGTCTGGCTTGTTATGTTCTTCCAGCCTCTTGTTTGTCACCCTTCACTTCTTTGGAAACTTCCAGATCCCTGGCCCCCAGCACTTCATCTTTACTATGGATGTGCAATCCCTGTACATATCCATACCCCACAAATATGGCCTACAGGCCCTCAGTTATTTCCTCTCCAACAGACCCATCCAGTTCCCCGTCCCCCCATACCCTTGTCTGCTTCACTGAACTAGTCCTCACCCTCAATAACTTTTCCTTCAATTTTTCCCACTTTCTCCAAATCCAGGGGTTTGCCATGGGTTCTTGTACAGGCTCAAGCTACACCTGTCTGTTTGTCGGTAATGTCAAACAGCCCTGTTCAGTACATACACTAGTACTGTTCCCCAACTCTTCTGCTATTACATCGATGACAGCTTCAGTGTTGCAGCCTGCACTCAGGCTGAACTGGAGCAGTTCATCGACTTCACTAACAACTTCCACCCTGCCCTCAAATTCACTTGGTCTATCTCAGACACCTCCCTCTCCTTTCTTGATCTCTCTGTTTCCATTTTTGGCAACAGTTTACAGACTGACATTTACTATAAACCCACAGACTCCCATAGCTATCTGAACTACACCTCCTCCCACTCTGTATCTTGCAAAAACTCCATCTCACTGTCTCAATTCCTCCATCTCCATCCCACCTGCTCAGATGAGGAGACATTCCACTCATGAGCATTCAGGATGTCCATCCTTTTCAAACAACACTCTTTTCCCCCCATTTGTCATCCAGGCAGCCCTCCACCATGCCTCCTCCATTCCCCACTCCACAGCTCTAAATCACAACCTGCCTCCAAACATAATAAAGATAGGGTCCCCCTTGTCCTCAAATTTCCACCCCACCAGCCTCTGGATCCAACGTATCATCCTCAAACGCTTCCACCAACTCCAACCAGACCCCATCAACCAGAACATCTTCCACTCCTCACTCCTCTCTGCCTTCCGAAAGGACCATTCCCTTCACCTCTCCTTAGTTTGCACCACACTCCCTACCAACCACTCAAACGACCTCGGTACCTTCCCCTGTAACCATAAAAGATGCAACACCTGCCCACACACCACCTCCCTCACCTCCATCCAGGCCCTAAACAGTCCTTCTAAGTGAGACAGAGCTTCACCTGCATCCGAGTCTACTGCATCCGGTGCTCCCAATGTGGTCTTTCTGTATCGGTGAGACCAAACAAATACTAGATGACCTGCAACAGTCAACTTAACCTCCTGGTCACCACCCAGTTCAACTCGCTTGCAAACTGTTTGGTTTCACACATTCTATGGTAGGTCCCCACATGTAGTGGAATTGTATGCCATGATATGGAATCACGTGCCATGGAAACTCATGAGTGAGATACAGCTTTGAATAGAAACTGTTGCTTCAGACTAAAGTGCTCATGAATCTAATTCACAATCATTTAATAGGAGCCTGCACCAGCTTGACTTTGCATGGTTGAGAGTAAAGTCAGTCATCCTCCTGATTTAGTTCTATTGCATAATGGAATGGCGTAGAAGAATAGCAATTTATATGAAGGCTTGGGACCAGCAAAGGTGAGGGGGGTTTGTGGAATGGGGTCAGGACAGGAAGTGAAAGACGCCTTGAGAGGAGGACAAGGGAGAAGGTCAGGGGAATGGGAAAAACCTGGCATCCATGGGTGTGGCAGGGGGAATAAATTAAGCTGAAACCAAAAAGGGCCTGAAGGACATGGAAAATTTTCCCACCATTGAATTACCTGTGGTTTCCATGGACTTGCTGGAAGTTGAAATTTTAATTATACTTGCATGGGAAATGGAAAATGTAGTGACTGGAAGTCATGCACAGTTCTGGTTACACATTAAGACTGGTACACTACTGAACAAATCCCGACCCAAGAAATGTTGAAGATTGTGATTTTTGCCACCTGACATGAAGTAAAGATGTTTTCTGCTGGAGTACCTGAGGATGCAAAGGGTCAAAGGCACCTGAAACAAATTGGTACTTTTGGTTTACCTGCAGCTGATCTTTGAATTTTGGAAACATCCATATTTGAGAAGGTGATGAGTGATCATGTCTCTCAAAATTAAATACCATTGCTTTTTTTTAAACTGTTTGAATTAAACAGTATGATAGCCTGTTTGAGGGCTTGGGAGATTCAGCAGCTAAAGGATGATTGAAGACCTTGAAGATGAATATTTTTCCAACGTTGCTTGTAGCCCGAGTAGATACAAGATTACATACTCCCAGGCACCTTAAGTGAACCTTCTGAAGCTGTTTTCTCAAAATCTCTCTCTACCCAATATCTTCTGTGGCCCCAATCCAATGAGCAATCTCTCCCTTCCCATGCTGATATCGACACAACACCTCCTCGTTTCTCTGTTGGTTTGGATGCACTCCCAGGCCCCCAAAAAATTAATTTTCACCAATTGCCAGAAACCATCCACCTTGGTTTTAACTTCCAACCATAAGCATTCCAACCCAGCAAGCAGTCAGTTTCTCAGCCTGGAGAATTGTACAGCAAGAAATGGAGTAAAGGTATTTGTACAAGGTCCAGCCATTAAATCCAAAATAACCTCTTCAATCCTGGCAGTTTCACATTTCCCAGCTTCAGTTATGCTTCTTAATTCCCTCTCCACCTCCCCATTAACACTGGAGTTAATGTTACAGATCAATGGTATTTCATCAGAAATGGCTGATGTTCACATGAAAATTGGTAAGAAGAGGTTGTGATACCCAGTTTGGAACTATGTTGAATCATCCAGGGGTAATTACTGCTGTACCATGCAGAATATACAGCTGTACTGGTTGTGCAGAAATGTAATCTGTCCAGTGAACTTTTAAAAGGTACATATGAATAAACTTTCACATGAACCCCATGCGAAAGAGTATTAAGACATTTGAAATGTTCTAAACTTCAAAATTGAACTCAGTTGTATATCTTCCTCAAACAAGTTGAGCAAGAGTCCGTGATACTGGGCCTCACTATGCACAATAACATTTATCTTCACACATTTTCTCCTTTGTTTGCACACATTAAGGAGCAGTTTATTATTTGCAGTAATCAACTGCAAGTTTTATGTTGAAATTACACACAAAATGTGCTGCTGGAATCCTTGCATTTTAACTCTTGTTAATAGTTCTCTGCTCAAGTGCGAATACATATTCTTAGTAGAGCTCAGCACAAGCTTTCCCACACAATTGCAATATTGGACGTGGCACTCAGCAGAAAGAAGGGTGTTGTGTGGCCACCGTAACAGATAAATTCTATCTTGCTTTGTGAGTCAGAGGTAGAAGTTAAATTTGTTAGATTAATGATATCCCTATTCTGTTCTACAATTCAAAGAAGAGGGTCAGTTTGTTAGGAGTTACAAAGTACACATTTATTTTTGCGTTTGATATTCTTTCACCCGCACTCACACATGTGCTACTGCTTACTCATTGGATACGCTATTTACGAAGCTCCAAATTTAAACTTGGCTTATGAATAAACTTAAAAACAGACTTTTAACATGCATGCAAAGCCTAAAAATTAATGATGAGTTCAATGTTAGCCTGGTTCTTATGTCAAATTAGAATAGCCAAGTAACATGCCAATAGTCTAGTTTTCACCTCCAAACCTTTCTTCACTCAGACTTTATCATAACCAACTTGGTTAAAAGCCTTACATTGTAAGTGACTACTCAATATATACACAAATCATAAGAGTCATACAGCACAGAAATACACCCTTCAGTTCAACTCATTCATGCCAGCCAAATTTCCCAAACTAAATTATTACCATTTGCCAGCATTTAGCCCATATCCCTCTAAAACTTTCCTATCCATGTACCTATTCAAATGCCTTTTAAATGTTGTAACTATGCCTGCATTTACCACTTCCTCTGGCAATTCATTCCACATACGAACCACTCTCTGCGTGAAGAAGCTGCCTCACAGGTCCCTTTTAAATCATTTCCCTCTCATCCTAAACCTATACCTCTAGATTTAGACACCATGACCCTGGGGAAAAAAAAAAACCTTAGCAATTCAATTTATCCATGCTCTGCATGATTTTATGAACCTTTATAAGGTCACCCCTCAGCCTCCTCGGCTCTGGGGAACGAAGCCCCAACCTATCCAGCTTCTTGAGGGTGTTGAGATTGGTTGGCTCGCTGAGCTGGTTTCTTGTTTCACAGATGTTCCGTTACCATGCTTGGTAACATCCTCAGTACAGCTTCCGATGATGCGTCAGCGTGTTTTAGACCTTAGATATCCAGTTTCTCCTTATAACTCAAGCCTTGCAGTCACAGCAACTTACTTGTAATTTTTTTTTTGCACTCTTTCCAGTTTAATAGTATCCTTCCTATAGCAGGGTGACCAGAATTGTACACAGTGATCCATATGTGGCCTTACCAATGTCTTGGATTGTTGTAATATGCAGCCTTGATGTCAAGGTTTGTCACTCTCACCTTACCTCTGGAAGTTGCCTCTTTTGTCCATGTTTTAATCAAGGTTGCAATGAGGTCAGGAGCTCAGTGACTCTGGCAGAACCCAAACCAGACGTCAGTGAGCAAATTATTGCTGAGCAAGTGCTGCGTGTCAGCACTGTTGATGACACCTACCATCATTTTACTGATGAGTAAACTGATGTGTGGGAATTAGCTGCATTAAATTTGTTCTGTTTCTTTTGTGTACAGGATGTAGCTGTGCAATTTTCTACAATGTCGTGTAGATGCCTGTGTCATAGCTGTATTGGAACAGCTTGGAAGCACTGGAAAATTGTCCTCAGAGTATCCGTTATTTACTCTCTGGCTTCATTTAACTTCTTGACATATGATAAATCCAGCCCCTGGTAAATGATCCACCTTCAAGAAGGTCAGATCCTACAATGCTTCCCTTTTAATTATGCCTATTTTATCAAATGTTTAACACTCCTCCACTTTAAATCATGTCTGCATCATTCCCGCATCTTCTGCATGTATACACAAGTCACTGTGTACATCTCCAAAAGGCTCAATATGTTCCTTAATCATCACCTAGCTCTTAAAAATACAGATGAAAGGTCTTTGAATTTTCCCTAAATTTTAGCGGTCAATATTTTATTGTGTCCTCTTTGTTTTCTGACCACTTCATACTTTTGTCACTACATATTTCTATACTCTAAGCTTCCTAAAGTAATACTTTGAGACTTTTTTCTTCCCCCTTATCTCATCCTCTATGCTCTCGATAACCAGGAGACAACACCAGCCCAGAAACAACCTTTACTTTGTGGAGACACATCTACACTGTCCCAGCAGAATGCCTCTCACTGGTTTGTCACTGACTTCCTTCAATCAGCCTACTTCTTCCAAATTTTCTCTCCATTTTGTAATTTGTCCTAATGTAAATCTAAATCTACATTTCCTCAATTTAGATCTTTTATTCCTGTTTTATCTTTGTCACTTTCCATAAAGATGCTGAATCTAACTGCATAATGATCGTTACTTCCATAATGGTTACCAACTGCTACTTTATTTACCTACCCAGTTTCATTGATTCAGTCAATTCTTTACTACAGAGTAATGTTGAAGATAGGTCATTAAGCGCACCCAAGGTTGAGATCGACAGCTTTTTAATCAGTAAGGATATCAAGGGTTATGGAGAGACAGGCAGGAAAGTGGAGTTGAGGATTATCAGGTTAGCCATGATCTTATCAAATGGAAGGTACAGACTTATTGTGCTGATCGGCCTTCTTATGTTCCTATTTCTTATGGTCCCCTGCACCATAGTTTCTGTTTTCAAGACCTCATCCACATTTCTGCTCAAGTCCTTCTTACCAACATGGAGCATAATCTTTAACTGATCATCCTCTGCCAGAAGAATATCCTGCAGTCAATATACTCCAGCATCGCAGGCAAACTTAGCCTGGACTCATGGTGGTGGCCACAAAAGAAGCCCATCTGATCCCCTGCCTATAGAATATCTGATCACAATTACTGTTCAATTCTTCTTCCTCTCCTCCATACCCTCAAAAATAAAAGCAGTTGAGCTGGCAGAAATGCTGCTGTCTTCGTTCAGGCTGCATACTCCCAAAAAATCTAATAAGCTCAGTATTCTCCAGAAAGTAATCAGATTCAACTGAAGAGTAAGTACACATTTCAGTTAGCCACAGGTAACACACAAAAAAATGCTGGTTAACACCTCCTGGAATCGATCCATTTTATGCCAGTCATTGGAGACTATCCTAAGATGGATGTTAAACCTTTCAGTTTCCGGACATTTTTTTTGTGCAGATGACTTGTTAAATATGACCGGTAGTCAGGCCACTGACTTTCTACATACCCCTGACCCTTTCCCTATAGAACGATAAACCAGTTGATGCTGAATTCAACACAGAGCCCTGCTCCATCTAATCTCTCCTACAGGTGGAAACATCTTCTCCACGTCCATACTACCCAGGCCTCTTTGTATTCTGTAAATGTCAGTCAGATCCCCCTTCATCTTTCTACACTCCATTGAGTACATTGATCCAGAGTTCTGCAGGAGTCAGTTTTGGGACCATGACTATTCATGTTATACATTTGTGGGGAGACGATGGCCTAGTGGTATTATCGCTGGACTATTAATCCAGAGACCCAGACAGTTTTCTGGGGACCTGGATTCGAATACTGCCATGGCAGATGGTGGAATTTGAATTCAATAAAATATCTGTAATTAAGTATCTAATCATGGCCATGAATCTATTATTAATTGTCGGAAAAACCCATCTGGTTCACTAATGTCCTTTAGAGAAGGAAACTGCCATCTTACCTGATCAGGCCTACATGTGAATCCAGACCCACAGCAATGTGGTTGACTCCCAACTGCCCTCTGGGCAATTAGAAATGGGCAATAAATGTTGCCTGGCCAGTGATGCCCTCATCCTGTGAATGAATAAAGGAAAAAGCACATTTACGATCTGGATCCAGAGTCCTCAACCGCTCTTCATATGATAAGTCGTTCATCCCAGAGACGAAAGTTGACATTGCTGCATACTTCCTCTTGACCACCTCCAATACCAACACATCCTTCCATAGATTCGGGGCTAAACACTGCTCATAATATCCAAATGCAGTCTAACCAGAGCCTTATACAGACTCAGCACTACATCTCTGTTTTTGTATTCTGGCCTTCTTGAAATGAATGCTGAAATTGGATTTCTCTTCCTAACTGACATCTGAACCTGTATGTTTACTTTAAGAGAATCCTGAACTAGGACTCTCAAGTTCCTTTGTGCTTCAGATTTCTGAAGCTTTTCCCCATTTTAAAAATAATCTAGGTCTCCATTCTTCCTACCAAAGTGCATAACCTTACATTTCACATACTGCATTTCATCTGCCACTTCTTTGCTCACTGTCCTACGCTATCTAAGGCCTCCCCACTTCCTCAACATTAGTTGTTCCTCACCCTATCCCTGCGTCATCTGCAAATTTAACAAAAATGCCCTCAGTTCCTTCGTACAGATCATAAATGTGTAACATGAATAGTTATGGTCCCAAAACTGACTCCTGCAGAACTCAACCAATTGCCAGCCGCTATCCTGAAAAAAAGACCCCTTTATCAACACTCTCTGATTTCAGCCAGTCAGCCAATCCTCTGTCTATTCCTCACCCCTTACACCATGGGCTCAACTTATTTTGCAGCCTCCTGTGCAGCGTCGTGTCAAATGTCTTCTGGAAATCAAAACAGATCATGTCTACTGGCTGCCCTTTGTCTCATTTGTTTCTCAAAGAATTCTAACAGATTTGTCAGGCATGACCTCCCCTTGACGAAGCTGTGCTGACTCAGCCCTATTTTACCATGCACTCCCAAGTACTCCGCAATCTGATCCTTAATAAAGAACTCTAAAATCTTACAAACGACCCAGGTCAAGGCTAACAGGCCTACAATTTCCTGACTTCTGCCTCTGTCCCTTCTTAAACAGGAGTTTTACATTTGCCATTTTCCAATCCTCCAGGACCCTCCCTGATGCCAGCAATTCTGGGAAAATCACCACCAATACTTCCATAATCTTCTGCTATCTTATTCAGAATTCTGGTTTGTAGCCCATCTGGTCGCAGTTATTCATCTACCTTCAGATCTCTCAGCCTCCCCAGCACCTTGTCCTTCGTGATGGCCCTACGTTCACCTCTGCCCTGGATAGTCTTAAACTTCTGGTATGTTGTTGGTTTCTTCCACTGTGAAAACTGATGCAAAGTACCTATTCAGTTCATCTGCTATTTCTTTGTTCCCCATTACTAGTTCTCCAACCTCATTTTCCAGTGATCCAATGTCTACTCTTGCCCCTCTCTTGCCATTTATAAAAGTAAAAACACTCTTGCAATCTTCTTTATTATTATTAGTTAGCTTATCCTTGTATTTCATCTTCCCTCCTCCCGGCCCCACCAAATGATTTCTTTAGTTATCCTCTTCTGGTTTTTAGAGGATTCTCAATCCTTTGGCTTCTCACTAAACTTCACCACATTGCATGCTTTTTGCTTTTGCTTTTATGCTGTCCCTGACTTGCCTTGTCATTCACGGTTGCCTCGCCCTCCCCTTAGTATGTTTCTTCGTCCTTGAGATGAATTTTTGCTTTGCCTCCTGAATTACCCTCAGAACCTCCTGCCATTGTTGCTCCAGTGTCCTCCTGCTACACTACCCTTCCAATCAACTCTGGGCATCTCCTACCTCATGTCTTTGTAATTGCTTTCACTCAATGGTAATATGGTTACATCTGATTCCAGCTTTCCTCTCTTAAGCTAAAGGGTGAATTTTATCATATTATGGTCATTCCACCATGAGGGTTCCTTTATCTTAAGCTCCCTAATCAAGTAGGCTTCATTACACATCACTAAATCCAGAACTGCATGTTCCCTAGTGGACTCCACAACAAGCTGCTTCAAAAAAAATGCCTTATTAGACAAGTTAATCTTGAAATCTATGACCAACCTGATTTTGCCAGTCCACCTGCATATTTCTCTTAACAAAATCACATAGTTCATTATATTTTTAATCAACCT
This sequence comes from Ginglymostoma cirratum, assembly GCA_024137785.1. Lineage (NCBI taxonomy): Eukaryota > Metazoa > Chordata > Chondrichthyes > Orectolobiformes > Ginglymostomatidae > Ginglymostoma > Ginglymostoma cirratum. The sequence goes on from JAHRHZ010000009.1 coordinate 38,483,204, forward strand.
GTTCAGTCACAACATTACACATGTCTGGGGCAGATGGGATTTTAATTAGCCCTCCTTAGTTAGAGACAAAGGTAGTACCATTGCATCACAAAAGCTCCAAGTTGTACTTTATTGCATAATAATAATAGGTACAAGTTACATTGTACTTGACTAGCTCGACATAATTGCAATCAGGAACCCACCATAGTAGTCTCCATGGGTACGCATGCTAGATGACTTTTTGTTTTAATCATTCGTGAAATGTGGGCCTCATTGGCTGGACTAGCATTCAGCATCTATCCCTAGTTGCTCTGAGAAAGTGGTGGTGAGCTGCCATCTTCAAGTGCTGCAGTCCATTTGGCATACGTTCGGAAAGAAGTTCTAAGATTTTGACCCAACAACAGTGAAGGAAGGGCGATATATTTCCATGTCAGAATGGTCCATAATTTGAGGGGAACTTGGAGATGGTGATGTTCCCATGTACCTGCTGCCCTTGATCTTCTAGATGGTAATATTTATAGGTTTGCTTTTATACCCAAAGACTGTAATACCATTTGTTTGAGTCACCCTGCTGCAACATCAATATTAACACTTTTAGAACCATTAACATATGCAATAACACACATATTACTTTATTGCACAATAATAGTAGGTGCAAGTTACATTGTATTTGACTAGTTAGACACAATTACAATCAGGAACCCGCCTTTCAAGACCTCATTTCTAGACATTGACTTCCATAGTGTGCAGCATCACTGGAAATGGCAATAGCCAATGTCTTTTCACCATTTGAATATTATTTCAGCAACCTGCCTATATAAGGATGAACTGTTTGATTAAAGTATTCATTACACCATTATTTAAACCAGGCCATCAGTTCTGCTGAAGAACCACTGGAAATGGGTGAATGTTCTCATTAGCTGTTGCCAGTGTTACATGAACAAGCCTCATCATTGACCATCTTGTTGTAAAAGGCTGTCTCCTCTGTTGCTCACTATGAAGTATTGTTGCCACTGTCCTTTTTTAAGGTGGGGATCCACGGAGCTGGGTTGGTCTGGTGTAGTGGAGGAAAATCACTTGTTGATCTTATGAGAAGAGGCTTTTGCCATACACATGATGTGCTTTATTGCATATTAGAGACTAAATGTAATTTATATTGATGTGATCAAAATTATTACAGAAACTGTGAGCCGGACCTAAATAGGATTTCATATTACTTCAAGATCCATCATAGTGGATGGTGTCAATACAATTCTCAGTGTTAAACTTTCTAGATCCTTACATCTTCATACAGCAAAATTGACTGATGCATTGAATTTATTGTAAAATTGAAGGCAGGTACTTATAAATCCATTGTACCAAGGCTAATGCAATACTAAATTGCAGGTGGAAGGGACACCTTTTAGAATTAGAACTCCTACAGTGTGGGAACAGGCCCTTCGGCCCAACAAGTCCACACTGACCCTTGGAGCATCCCACCCAGACCCATCCCCCTATAACCCACACACCCTTGAACACTATGGGCAATTTAGCATGGCCAATCCACCTAGCCTGCACATCTTTGGACTGTGGGAGGAAACCGGAGCACCTGGAGGAAACCCATGCAGACACGGGGAGAATGTGCAAACTCTGCACAGACAGTCACCTGAGGCTGGAATCGAACCCGGGTCCCTGGCGCTGTGAAGCTGCTTGAGCCACCATGCTGCGCACCTGTCCCAAGCTGATGGAAATAAGGAAATCAGATTATGGTGGTGTCATTGAGATTTGATCCAGTATTTTAGACAGAGAGCTCAGCAGGCCTAGCAGTAGCTTGTTCCCCACCAGGGCAGCCAAAGGAGTTTTGCTTTCAATTTATCTATTATTTTCCTTGATCCTCCAGGCACGACAAGGAAACATCCTCAATTCATCCCACTCAGCCTGGCCTTCATTCTTGCATCTTACACAGATCCTTCGGGATTTGTTTCCACAGATCTTGAGCCAAGGAGTGCACTCAGTACACCTCAGTAGTGGCCTCTTATTCTTACCATGTAGCCTGGTGCTGAGTTCTGTTACAATCCCAAACTGAACTGCCAACTCATGTTTTGACAGCAGGAAATTACATTTTGATTTGGGTAAGGACCAGCAACGTTAATCCAGATATTGCAATGGCCAGATAGTCTTCGAAACAGCATAGAGTGGAGTAGTGTGTAGGGATCTTGAAGAATGCCAGATGCAGCAGATTCTGCAGGAATTGCTTGAGAAATTGAAGATTCCGCTCAGCAACACATTTATGTCTGAAGGCCCCCAAAATAACCCTTGATGTCAGAGACTTCAGAGGGCTCTATTTCCATTATGTTAATAATTATTCAGGAAATGTTTAATAATTAGAAACCTGCTCTAGCTCTTGCCTAACTACAGAGCTGACACCCCAACTTACCATATACCCTCTCTCTACCCCTTATATTCATGGGACCCTTGAAACCATTGCTCACCTAGAGTCAGCCAAACCTAACACAATTGCACCCCCTCCAATATCTGACATTCAACAAACTCCCCCCACACCTCAACCACCATCCCATCAACATCCCAAAGTTGCATACCCGACTTGCTGCCAGTCCCAACATTTCACTGCCCACTCAGTCTTTCAATGTTCATTTCCCCCAAACAACTGGCCCAGCCCCAAACTCTTACCTCCTATCAGCCGCTGGCTCTGAAAGTGCCCATTCCTACCAACCACGCAGTCTTCTTATAAGCAAGCCCCATCATTCCCAACAAAGTTCTGTCATTCTCTCCTTCTCCAATTTTCTGTTTTGCAACTCCTTGCCCTTCAATTCTTGTCAATACTTTTTGAACTTTTCTTCCATTGAACTGTCCTGAGTGACAAATTAAAAACCTCACAATGAACTCTGCACGCATTTTAAAAATAAATTGAATGCCGCCATTTTAACTCTGTAAAAGGATGTGCTTTAAGTCTTATACAGGGAACACAGTCTTTCATGGTACAATTACAAACAGATATTACACATACCCCTCTGAGTGCTTGGCCATTATAGATGGGAAGTTAGTAAATGACATGCAAATAAGAACCTGCCATTATAATTACCCAAACCTTCCTGTTATTCTTCCCAGTCTCAAATTGCCATGCTGCTTTCATTGCCCTGTTTTTGCTGCAAATCTAAAATTGAACTTGCTTCTAAAACATGTGACACCAGCATTATTTTTTTTCCCTTGGCCTTTTCAAGTGATATATATAAATAGGATCATTTTATAATTATTGCAAACAGGACTTCCAACAAAAATACATCATATTTGTATGAACCAGTTGTTGCTTTTCATAAGCTTCTATTATTAAATTAAAGAGATAATTTCATAAATTATTTCAGTTTTTTGTGGAGGAAATTATCAGCTAAGAGGCTATATAAATGAAATGCTAATTCAAATCAGGCTATTCTATCAGAGATCAGACCAAATTCAATTATGAGCTTCCTAATTTAAATGACATTTTTCTTTATTTTCTGTTTATTTTTATAAAACAACTCACACTGTGCAGACTCATACTGCATGTGACATACACCATCTTCAGCAGAATGCTGTTTTAGACTTTTCACAGCCTTTGAAGGAGACAATGGACGTTTTGCTAATTTATAGTACTCCAATCTGCTTATATCACAATTTCCGATTTAAATTTTTATTTTCAGTTCTTTTGTTCCAATGGTTTATTTCCTTTCTTGAATGCAATTTCAAAATATGCAATTAAAGGTAACTTCCAGTGTCTCACTTGAAAACATTTATTCCGTGTAAAGAAATTAAGTTTACATTCAAATAAAGGCTATGTGAGATTTTTGTTGATGTGAATTTGTTTCTGCCTTCATACAGATGAGTGTTTAAGATGATTAGTACAAAAGTGGGTGCTTGTGACATAGTATTCAGTCATGAACATTACTGAGTGCCCACGTGACTGTCATTACTGCGTAGGTTTAATGTGGGTGTTATTTAAAGTAGGAAGTGACTGGGTAGACAAGTGTATGACTAGGCAAACAGAGGGGACGGAATTATTGAGAGGGTGGCTAAGTGAGTATTTAACCCCCAGACCATGTATGGTGCTCATCATTAACTATTTGTGTTTAGACCCACTCAGAGACAGATCCATTTCTTGAAATTTCTGCTTTTAACATTCTCAATGACAACTAAGCAATATCAAAAGCTTAGGTAAGTTCACAAAAAAAACAACCCAAGAACTTCTTGTGATGAAAAAAATTAGATTTTTAACTTGACCTGATGGTATTAACCTATTTTAGACAAAAGCGTATATTACTTTAAAGTATATTTAACAATTTCTTAGGCATTTTAACGAGGAAAGAAATTTTACAATTTGATTTGGGGCCCATGGGCTTTTGGGTTATCAATTCACAGTTTAAACATCTCTTCCTTTAATAGTCAGCACATCATTTAAGTTAATTTTCTTCTGTTTAGTGCTCCTGCAGTTCATATATATTATCAAATTCCATAGTATGTGTCATATTTGCTTTGAACATCAATTTAACTTTTGGGCTGTTACAAACTGCAGATCAGGGCAAATCCACTTGCTATGGAACATGTTACACCTTGTTTCAGAGAAACTACATCCTGCAGTATGTTGTACATAATCCTTTTCAGAACATACATTATAATTTAGCCTTTATTCAATGTCTCATCAGTACGTGGCCTTTCATATTCGACATGATTTTAAATCCTTTTGTTTGAACAAATTATGTATACTTTAGCATACAGTATTTTTTCAGTTAAAAACATGGGCCCAGATTAGTGTTGAATTAGTGTTCTGCTCGAACTTTCCTCCACTGCAACATTGCTCCATAATTCAACTAGGCTCTTCAAAACCTGCCCGTTCACTAATGCAGCAAGCAATGTCCCTTGGGCAATTTCACCATGTCATAGGAGAGTCACCTGAGATAAGACACACCTCCTTCATACAGCTCTAGCTGCCATATGATATGTTTGAATGTCCAGTCTGGACGTTAGAGAGTGGGTGAATGTTAGGCAATAGTTAGAGTAGCAGAGCAGTTAAGTAAGTGATTGAAATAAATTAGTAAGTTTGCAGGGAGGGGAGGGTAGTTGCTGCTCAGGTGGTAGGTGTATTGGATGGTGGATGGATGGTGTGGTAGGTCAATCAGATAGTAGCTGGGTAGTTTGGCAGGTGAGTGAGTTTGCAGATAGGTGAGATGGCTGGTGGGTATGGTGATGGAAGGATTGTGTGGCTGGTGAATGAGTCAACAGGTTACTGAGATTGTCGGTAGCGAATGCAGTAGGTATCCAAGTTGTTTTGCGGGTAGTGTGGTAATGGAGTTTGGATTAGTTGGGCTGTTAGGGTGCTAGTGGGCAGTGTCAAGAGTGAGCAGAAGTTAGTCAAGATTACTTTGTTGCTGATGTGTTAGGATGCCAAATCAGTAATTTCCCAGGTGAGGAGAGATGAATTGACTCCTCTAGGTTATTTACCCATCCAGTTAGTTGAGTGCAGCCGAGTTAATTTGAAAATTATGGATAACTTCCTACCAGGCCAAAATAAACTTTTAGCTTAAAAGAAACCAATTTAACCAGGCTTTCTTGAATTAACAAAAATAGTAAGTTTGTCAATTACTAAATGCGAAAAAAATGCAATACATATATATACAGATTACAACTAAAAGGTGACCCTAAAAAGATAAAAGCAAACTAAAATATGTGGATCACTGTCTGAATTTGTCATGAAGAACAGATAAGACAACATTATAGAGCCCTATTGAATGGCCATGATGTGGACGTGCAGAATAGGACTGGGGTGGACAAGATTAGAAATCACATGACACCAGGTTATAGTCCAAGAGGACTATTTGAAAACATAAGCTTTCGGATTTCTGACCTTATTGAATGGCATCAGTGGCATTGATGTGAGCAATTATGCGGTCAATTTTGAGTTTGTTGCTTTTAAGAATTGGCAGAAATTTTGTTGATCTGATTCCTTTTGACTGTATCTGAATTGTGTCATTTGGAGAGAGCGAGTCTTTCTCTTGAATTTACCTACAGTACAAGAGTATTTAAATTGTTGTTTTTAAATCTGTGGCTCTCATAGCATTTTAGTTCACACAATAGAATGTCTTACTAATAACACATGCAGACTAATGTTTCAGTCAATTTTTAATTCACTTTCATCTGTATATTCCTGGAAGGTAAATCAGGCAAAGGGTCTGAAAAATGGTGGCTTTTTTTTTCTTTCAGGCCTCTCATTACCTCTTCTTGTTAAGTTTCTCCCTATTTGAAATTTTCCTGAACAAGGGCAACATCCCAAGGACTACACACAGGACTTGGCCAGACAGTCATGGAATTGAAATGTACAGTGTTTTTTTTTACTTTGTAGCTGTCCTTTTGTCTTTTTAACACAGACATGTTTTGGGTTTACAAGTAAACTGCATATACAATGTATAGTGGAGTTCTGATCCCTTGTCTTTTAACACTTATCCTCCATATGAATGAAATAAGGTCCATGCTAGTTTCATTACAAAGGAAAGAAAAATTAAAATCAAAATTAAGCATAAAACAACACATTCACACATGCATTCACATTCCTTCCTCCAGCTTTGGTCAATTACCTGTTCGAGGTAGGGTATCTGTAATCCATTTGATTTTTAAGTAGTACAGTTGAAAGAACAAGCTCCAATAGAATAACCTGCTTTCCGGTCTTAAACTTTCCCACAAAGTTTAAGGGACTTTTGTCAATATAGGCTGTGGTCCCTCTGCATCTATTTGAGATTTACGTTTCAAAGTGTTTGAGACTCATTAGTAAACTGAGGATTTCCTTCTCTAATGTGGAGTACCATCACTAATATTTGATTAGTTTTTGGTGAAGCACCAGATTGACTTCTCTGTCCCGGATTGATCTTCCTAGTAGAGAACAACCCCCAGCCTGGTATCACTCACATCCATTAAAGAATCATAGCTTCTTTAAATGCTGGTTTACATTTTGGAGCTGCAAGTCCAGGCTTGTATCCAAAATCGCATTCAGATTTTCAAAAACATTCTAACATTGCTCAATCCATACTAACTTTGGTTTTTTCTAGAATAAGTCCGTCAACAGCATGGCTACTGTTACAGGGTTTGGGGTGAACTTTTGGTAACACCCACACATTCCCAAAAGCGTTATTATTTTCTATTTTGTTGTGCACCTTTGCAGTCCTGGGCTCATCCTTGACCCATTATGTTTCCTAGATAGGTCAATTTGGCCTCAGCGCTAGGTCAGATAACTTTTTTTTTCATTCTGGAACTGAGCATGTCATACATTAGGAGGTTTTCTAGGCACATGATGCAATTCAACATGACTGATACAAATTTGGATATCAGCCTTTAAACGATGCTTGGGGAATTTCAATGTCCCAGTGGCTTGACATGAAGCTGGCGTAGCCTGCTGGAGTTTCTCCTGCAGCTGATCAACCTTTCCGTTTTCAATGGGCTTCAAGGAGACCATTGGGAATGCTATTATCTTTGATCACAGCAGGTTATTGTCAAGAAGCAGCTTGATCCCCTCCACAGGCATTGTGTGAATGAATCCATGCCCACTGCCCTGACACAAGTTTGCATTTCCCAGTTAGGGAATTGGGCATGCATCCTTTCTCGGTCCCTTTTTCCAACACATTGACATTTACTGAACACTCTGGTGAGAAGACTATGTCTTTTTTTCTACCAGTAGGCTCTGGTTGGCCCCAGTGTCCCTCAGTATCAGTACTGGCTTGCTTTAATCACCCTTCGGAAATGTGGCTACTGTTCCCTTCCGCATAAATGTCCTGGTACTCTGAGGGATTTTTTTAAACCTCATCTATCGTCTCAATAATGTCCTTCCAACAATTTGCAGCTGCAGTCTGAATTTGGCCTCTTGGGCTATTCTGTGTCACTAACCATCATTCTCTGCAAAAGATTTACATTCCCTTACAAATCCCATAATTTTTTTCTGGAATTTGCAGCAATTATCCTGGGCTCATCCGATCTTTTGGCAGTTAAGGCATACAGGTTTCTTTGACTTCACAGATGTATACTAACACCACTCTTTTTTCCCAGAAGAGAGCTTCTACCATTTCACTGTCTTCCATGGCTATCTCATTTTCTATCCTTTCTATCCACCTCTATCCTTCTCACTTGTTTGGGGTTTTGAGGGAAGGGTTTCTTCTAGGGCAGGAATTTGTGGATTAGTGCATAATCATCAGTGTAATCAAATGCTGATATGGCATCACAGGTAATCAGTCTTCAAACAGATGATGTATTAGTTAGACTTCATAAAATATATGATGATGTCAATGCAATGGTCAAGGTAATTTCAAAATGCCGTATTACCCAAACATTCTTTGGATGACAGGTTAATCTAAATAAATGTATAACCAAAGACAAAAATTAAGTATTTCTGAATAAGAGACTTTTCTCAAAGCTTTTCATTCTGTCCTAACCAAGATTATAAAAAGTACTGATGTAAAGCAAAACATTAATATTGTTGAGGAAGTAAAGGACAGTGCTAATTGTTGGTAAGTGGACTTTGATTGTGAGAGACATTGCCATGGTGAATGCACCAGTTAGCTGATAATTGACAGTTAACTGCCAACCTTTGTTTCAGTTTTAAACCAGGTACATTTAACACAAAATAATTAGTCAAATCATATCTATAAGGAATGGAACAGACTGTTGTTGTTACCTAATAAAAGCTAAAAGAGCTGCGGATGCTGTAAATCAGGAACAAATCAGCAGGTCTGGCAGCATCTGTGAAGGAGAAAACAGAGTTAATGTTTCGGGTCCGGTGACCCTTCCTCAGAACATGGATGTGGCCAGACCTGCTGAGCTTTTCCAGCAACTTTGTTTTTGTTTCTGATTTACAGCATCCGCTGTTCTTTTGGTTTTTATTTAGTATTTAATTCACTGCCACATCTCTTCCAGGCATGCCCACCTTGAAGAAATTCTGCACATCTCTCTGACGGGATTTCCATTCCAATCTCTCTTCTTGCCCACCGACTTTAATTTCACCGTCACTCCTCGTGTTTGACCAGTTATTTGCTAAAACTCGTTTCCACAGCTCTATCACATTCCTTAGTGACTGCCTCTGGCTCAGACTCACCCCACGTGGATTCCAATTGAATTTTCAACCCTCAGGCTTTGAATCCTCCCAGGATCACAGACACCTCCGTGATGTTCAATGTTCCACGGACAGCTGCTCTCACCATATCCTGAGATCCACACTCAGTGCCATGCGGTGCCACATGCGCACTCTCAATTTTTCACTCCAATAGCATCGCATCACACTGGCTCAGGGCTGCACCACTCCGCAGTTCCGCTTCATCCTCCACCTCATTCATTGTGCTAAAAAGAATCTTTTTTTTTTACCTTTCAGGCATCAAGGCCCACAAGATGTAACAACTCAAAAATACCCATGGCCCTCTGGAACCTTCCTCTCCCCACCTTCCCCCTGACTCCATCCCCTCCCCCAAACACCCCTCCAACTCCTGTATCAGAGATAAAAGGTACTGCAGATGCTGGAGAATCCGAGATAACAAGCATGGGGCTGGATGAACACAGCAGGTCAAGCAGCATCATAGGAGCAGGAAAACTTGATGTTTCAGGCCTAAACCCTTCATCAGAAATGGGGGAGGGGAAGAGGGTTCTGAAATAAATAGGGAGAGAGGGGGAGTCCTTGGCCTCCTACAATGCCACAGTGATGCCACCCGAAGGCTGCAGGAACAGCAAATCATATTCAGCCTGGGAACACTGCAGCCCAATGGCATCAATGTGGAATTCACAAGCTTCAAAATCTCCCCTCCCCCAACCACATCCCAAAACCAGCCCAGCTCATCTCCACCTCCCTAACCTGTTTTTCCTCTCACCTCAAGCCACACCCCCATCTCCTATCTACTAACATCATCCCGCCCCCTTGACCTGTCCGTCCTCCCTGGACTGACCTATCTCCTCCC
>JAHRHZ010000009.1:38493535-38525144 GCA_024137785.1 Ginglymostoma cirratum
ACCTGTCCGTCCTCCCTGGACTGACCTATCTCCTCCCTACCCCCCCCTACCTACACTCACCTTTACTGGCTCCATCCCCGCCTCTTTGACTTGTCTGCCTCCTCTCCACCTATCCTCTCCTCTATCCATCCTCTATCCGCCTCCCCCTCTCTCCCTATTTATTTCAGAACCCTCTTCCCCTCCCCCATTTCTGATGAAGGGTTTAGGCCCGAAACGTCAAGTTTTCCTGCTCCTATGATGCTGCTTGACCTGCTGTGTTCATCCAGCCCCATGCTTGTTATCTCACCCCTCCAACTCCTGTCGGGTATTCACCATCCCTCTTAACCTTCCGCTCTCCGATGCTGAACGGTCCATACTCAGCAAAGGCCCCAGCTTTATCCCTCTCTGTCTCCACCTTAATGAATTTTGGGCACGACGTGACGCCGAACTCTTCTTCCACCGTCTTCTCCTCCGTGCTCATTTCTTTGGACAAGAGTTCACGCCCCATCCCACAGACCCCTTTGCCCAACTCCAACACTCTCCCTCCACCTGGACCCCTCCCTCCGGCCTTTTACCTGCACTCGATCTTTTCATTGAGAACTGTCGACGTGACATTAGTCACCTCAATTTGTCTGCCCCCTCAACAAATCCAACCTATCTCCCTCTGAACTGACTGCACTCAGTGCACAAAAACGGTTGTTGTTACCTGTTTTGTTGAATTGAAGCAATATACAGTTTACTTTCTTTCTTCCTGAAAAAAATCCTAATTTTGTGCAATTATGCATTTATCTTCTTCTATGTACAAATATGTCACTCTGAAAGCCTGACTGTGAATCTTAAGTTGGTTGTCAATGTAATACTTAGCACACTCAGGATTATTTATCAGTCCCGGGATCACGTTGAATGTTATGTACTATGTTTGGAGCTTTGCAAAAGAAAAAAAGCTGGTTAAACATGGTCAATATTTTGCCTGTTGCAAGCTCTTGAAGAGAGATTTTCTGCTTGAACTGAACAGCATGTTGAAACTGATTTATAACTTTACTCATTTGTTTGATTACAAAATGCATTTTTTGACTTGACTTCAGCATCCTGTTAGGGATTATTGTTTGACATTGTGAAGCATGAAACAGCTAGTTTCACTTGCTGTTTTCTCCTTACATTGATATTTCTTGTGTTTTGTCCTGATGCGAGCAAGACAAAATGTGTCTGCTGCAAATTTCTGCACTATCAAATGACAAGAAGTTAAAATCATTGGTTTCAGACTAATTAGGAACATACTTCTGCCGTGATAGAGCACAAAGAGTAATTCTGGTATTATTGCCTGTAACAACACTGCCTAACAGATCAGCAGTTTACCTGTCATTACCAGACAACACATTTATCGAGTGAAGTTCGCTGTATTTTCTGTGAGGTTTTGGCATAGTTGCAGCAGAACAATGGACTGGGGAGTTAGAGGCATAGATCGCCTTGTGGGATTATGACATTGTGACGATAATGGAGACCTAGATGAAGAAAGGGAAGGTCTGGGTGTTAAATATTTCTGGTTCTGAGGTATTGAGAAAAAGATAGAAAGAAAGAAGGAGGAGTGGTTTTGGCTCAGCAGAGCATTGCAATGCAGGGGAAAGAGAATGATTCAGAGGGTACAAGGACAGAATAGATTCAGCCACAGGTAAAGAATAAGAAGTCTGCAACTACATTGCCTAGTGTAATCTATAGACACCAAGTAATGGATAGGATGTAGAGGAACAAATCTGCAAGAATATTCCAGAGAGGTGTAAATACCATTCCATTTTTATAATGGGGAATGTCACTCACCTGCGTATTGATTGGGATAGTAATAGTGCAAACTACAGTGAGAGGCAAATATTCTTAGATTACGTTCAGGAGAAATTCCTATAACACAGCATTTACTACAAAAAGAAAGGATGCATTGCTAGACCTGGTTCTTGAACTGGGTTGGGCCAAGTTGATTAATATATAGGGACAGTGATTATTATATCATAAGTTTTTGGATGATTATGGAAAATGACATTGGCCAATCCAGTTGAATGGGAAGTGATGGCCTGGTTGTATTAACATTAAACTATTAATTCAATGACCCAGGTGACGTTCTGGGAACCCAGGTTCAAATTGTACAATGGCAAATGGTGGAATTTGAATTCAATAGCAATGTAGAATTGAGAGTAAAATTATGACTATGAAACCTTTGCCAGTTGTCAGAAAAAGAAAATTGTTTCCCTAATGTGCTTTAAAGAAGGAAACTACCATTCCTACCTGGTCTGGCTTACTTGTGACTCCAGAACCACAGCAATGTGGTTGACTCTTTGTTGTCCAATTAGGGAAGCAATAAATGTTGGCCTGGCCAGTGATACCCACACACAAAAAATCCAGAATGGTCAACCGGTGAAAAGTTGACATCAATGGGCCAAGAGTGGAGCTGGTAGACCAAAGATTGATGGAAGGTAAAAACATCAGCTGAACAAAGGGATACCTTCAAAGAGGAGATAGTTCAAGTGCAGTCAACGTATGTTCCCTCAAAAGGGTATGATGAAAAAGGTCCAGAGATACATGGGTGGCCAAAGAGATAGAAAACAAGTTAAAGAAGAAACAGTGAGCTTGTGAGAGATGTCAGGTAGTAAATACAGTTGAGAACTAGCCTGAATACAGAAGGCTCAGAAGGGAGGTGAAATGACAAATATAAAAAGCAAACAGGTATTATGTAAAAAAGACTGGTAGATATCATAAAAGTGAATCCTAAATGCCTTTTTAAGCATGTCAATAGTGAAAGTGAGTGCTGTTAATTAGAGATCAAAAAGGGCATTTACACATGGAAGCAAGAGGTAAGGTTGAGGTGTTAATGAATACTTTTCATCTGTCTTTATCTACAAGGCAGATATGGTGAAAATGGCAGAAGAGGAAACCAGTTGTTAGAAGCAATTAAAATTAAGAAGGAAGAGATACTGAATAAGCTGCAAGTACTTAACAGTGTGAAGCACTGGGTCTGGATCAAATGATATTGAAAGAAGTGAGAGTGGAAAATGCAGAGGCACGAGCCATAATCTTGGTATTGCAAATATGTCTGAAATAACTCTACAGAGGCCAGTATCCTGTCACCAAGTCACCCTTCATTAACACCTGAACAGTCCTTGACTCTGGTACTACCTCTTCAGAGTCAGCTATCAGACTGCCAGAATCTCTGACGCACAACTTTTTATCAGTCAGCCAGGGCTCCCTAATTGGACCAGATTAACAACCCAATTGGGGAACTCATATTCTATGAGGTCCACCTGCAATGATTGTAAAGGTAAGCCTGGCAAATACAAACCAGTTTAACTTCGTTTGTGCAGAAACGTTTAGAATTAATTCTTCATGATAGGATTCATCATTAAGTGGAAAATTATAGGTTAATTCTGAAGAGTCAGCATGGATTCGTCAAAGGGAAATCAAATCAAACTAACTTGCTGAAGCTTTTTTAAGAGATAACAGAGACTGTGTGAGAAAAAGGGCTGCTAATGTGTTGCAACAGATTTTGAAAAGCCGTTCCTTACAGGGCCATACAACAGACTTGTTAGGAAAGTTACAGTAGTACTACTTTGCACACAAAATTGGCTGGGTGATGGTAAGAGGACAGTAAGGATTATTATGATAATTAATCAAAGGACCACAGTTTCTGCAAATCTGAAACTAAAACAGGAAGCGCTGGAGAAACTCGGCAAGAATGGCTGCATCTGCAGAGAGAAAAACAGTGTTAACATTTTAAGTCCAGTGACACTTCATCAGAACTGAAAGCAGTTGGGAAATGAAAGTAATTATGCTCTGAAGGGGGTGGGGGAGTGAGATAAATAATTGAAGACAGTGTCCAGAGAGCCAGAGAAAGAATATGAAACAGCAAAAGATTTAATTATTAGTGTATTGTTTGGGCTAGAGCAAAGTTTGTTGTGGAGATCCCCAGATTTAATATTGTGACTCTTTAGGGAATTGTAAACTGTGAGGAGCATAGTGTAAAATTTCAGAAAGACATTGACATGTTGGTTGAGTAGGTGGTTGGATTGAGTGGGTGGTTAGATCCAATGGGTGGCTAGACTGCAGATGAGTTTCAAAGTGGAGAACTGTAAGAACATAGAGAGACAGTATAAAAGAAAGGGTATGATTCTAAAAGATGTGCAGGAGCAGAGAGACCTAGGTGTATACGTGCATAAGCAGTTAGAGAGAACTGTTAACAAAGCATACATTATTCTCGGCTTCATTACTAGGAGTATTGAGGACAAAAGCCAGGAGAAAATGATGAACTTAAATAATACACTATTTAGACCTCAGCTGAAGCATTGTGCACTGCTATGGGCATCACACAAGAAAGATGTGAATGCATTGAAAGAGTGCAAGATATTTGTGAGAATGATCCAGGGATGAGAAATTTCAGTTTTGAGGATAGATTGGTGTGTTTGGAATTGCTTTCCTTGGAGAAGTGAAGACTAACAGAAGCTTTCAAAATAATGAGGGGTCTGGAGAGACTAGTCAGGGAGAAACTTTTTTTTTCATTTTGTCAAAGAACTGAGAACCAGAGGGCTCAGCTTTACACTGTTTTGCAAAAAAAACAAAGGTGGGGGTGAGAGAGGAAAAAAAAATATTTTCACGCAACGAGTGATCTGGCTTTGAAATACTCTCTCTGGAAGTAGAGAGGAGACAGATTTATCTGAGACATTTGAGAGGACATTGGATGACTTTTAAATAGAAACTGCTTAAGGAAAAAGGTATTTAGGAATGGCCTCTAGAACAATAGTCTGGCAATCCCAGTTGCTTCCTGTGCAATGCACTAGACAGTCTAAAGGAATTGGGGAGTTCAGAATTTTTCATTATTTATTCACAGCAAGTGAGCTTCATTGGCTAGGACAGCCTTTAGTGTTCATCTCTAATTGCTCAGATGGCAAGTAAGAGTCTACCACATTGCTGTCATCACACTTAGACCAAATCAGGTAAGGACAGTAGTTTCCTTCCTAAAAGGACATGAGTGATTCAGATGATACTTTCCTGACAATTGACAACAGTTTCAATCAAACTACTAATTCCTGATTGTAATTGAATTCAAATTCCACGACTTGCCATGGGATGATCCAAATCTAGGTCCCCAGAATGTTACATGGATAAATGGATTACTAGCCCATTGACACCACTAGGCTATGGCTTTCCCCTATGTTAATGAGAACGTGGAGAAATTGGGAAAAGTTCACATTCCAGAAACAATCACCAATGACACTTCAAAAAAAAATTCGTAAGTTGATTTTAACTAGGCCATTGGCAGGATGTGAACTGATATGGCAGGGGTGAGGAAGACAAGTACAGTTTTATCAAGAAAGATCCAAAGAATAGTTAATGAAACTATTGAAATGAAGAAATTACAAGATATAACCAAAATAAATAATCTGAGAGTGGCTTGAGAAGTAAGAAAGGAAAGAAAAGGCTATGGTGTTAAGTGATGCGAGACAGAAGTTACTTGCGCTAGATTTTAGCTCTCTTCAAGCAAAGCAAACGGTATAGCAGCTGAGTTACAAACTGGAGAGCTTTCCTCTGTTTCAGAGTAAAGCCTTTCCTTGCTGTTTGTAAGCTACGCTCCAGCAACTTCCAACCTGAATAGATAAGGTTCAGTTATCTAGTAGAACACTTTAAAATTAAATCTGAAGTGCTAGGTATTTTAATCCCACAACCCAAAAAAAAGTCAGAAGTGCAACTCAGGTATCTGGGTTTCAGAAATAGGTGTGTAGAGAATAAGAATTAATTTTACATTCATACAAACTATTGGTTCATTGCTTGTGCAGTTAGGAACGCACAATATTTTTTTTTTGAAAAGGTGCAGCGCAATTTTAGAGAGTATGGGTTGAATTTTAACAGAAATTGGCCCAGTGTAAACTTTAGTGAGTTTCCTGGAGGGATTGACTCCATAAGCTCTATCAAGCTTTCTCATACTATTGTCTGAAGCCCATTAGCTGTGAACCATGCCTCTATGATGGTCTGCTTGTGTTCTCTTCCCTTTCACTGGTGATGGCACTGCTGGGATCTCCTGGCATTTCAGGTGCTGGCAACATTTTTACAATGCAGTTGTGCACCAAGTCTATCACTGTCAGTCTGGAGTCACACTGCACAGTTCCTGTGAAGTGTCCTGGAGATGGCAGACAGTGTAGGTATCTCCATGCTTTGCCAACAGGGATCTGGAGGTTCTGGTAGATGGGGTAGGGCAGAGGAGCGCCATATTCTGCCCATATGACTACCAGCAGAGCCCACACCATCAGACCCTACCAACTGGTTCAAAGTTGCCACTTAGGACACTGTGGTGTCCACAACTTAGAGGAGCAGCCAGCAATGCTATGAGAAAGTTCAGTGACTTTCTGTATGGGTTAGTACCACACTATTTTCCCTACTACCTCACACTCGCTATAACTCTTGCTGTGCCTACTAACAAGGCTCATAATCTACCATGACTCACTATTGCATGCAGCATCTTTTCTCAATGGCTTTCACACATCCTAGTACTATAGGCTATTAACTCTGCATGCCCTCTGCACAGCCTACTCATTCTCCCAGGACACCTCACCATTGTTCCCTCAATTTCTGTGCTATCTATTCACTCAGTCAAGACACCTCACCAACTTTTCCCCACCTGCACCATCACCAAATGCTGTCCCACACACGTTAGCCCCAGTCCTTCCCTTTGTTTCATTCTAGGAGAAAATGGCCCACAGTAGGGCAGAGAGAGCCAGGATGGGTGGTGAGATATTCGACATTCATGTCTTCACCTCCTATGATGGAATGATCTATACATTAGCAGAAAAGGACCATGACCATCCATGTAATGATGCCAAGACCTTTATATCCCAGCAACAAAATAAGATTCATTGCCAAGAGATGTGTTGCTCTCCCATTACTGCCACTGCTTATTTGTAACATGCTGAAACGCCACCTCTTTTCACAATTCATTCCCTGGATTGTCTCCTGCAAGTAACAGTGACATCTGAACAGTGTATGAATTCAAGAGGACAGTCCTGGAAAACATCACCGCCTCTATTTCTGATTAAAAGAAAAGCCATAGATCCCTCAGAGAAAGCCTTGACCAAGTTGCATCCTGCACCCTCCAACAGCTCAGATACTATCACCTTGGTGGGTATTTCATCTAGACTAGAGTCAGGAGCACCTGCTGGTGAGACAGCACTGTCGTATTTCAATGGCTCATGAAGTAAAAGCATCCTAGTTCACTGGCACTTCGATAACTATGTGAAAACGGGTGATGTTGGCCATTATACAAATGCACAAGCAAACACTGGAGCAGGAAGCAGGTTTGTTGGAGTCACTGGGCAAATTGAGTTGAAAGAAACATTTGACCAGCATTCTTCAGACATTGGGACATGGATACCCCCGATAAGGAGTTGAGTCAGATGCCTCTACATGGACGCTGTACATCATTATCCTGATTCAAACTCTTGCTGCTGAAGACTATTGGTGCACATGCAGTAGGAAATTTAACATGTGACAATACTGAAGGCATCTTCCCCTATTGTCCCCTCTCCTACCAACAGTACGCAGGAAAGACAGTGATGCACATAATATAATGGTTGGCCATTTTATGGTGCAAGATGTGAAGTAAACAGCTCCTGCACCTTGTGCAGGCTATGAAGCTTTCAAGGTGATTGAATTTTTATACCCCACAAAGTATTGTTTGTGCCTCACAGTCATTTATAGCATTGCTTCACAATGTTGAATAATACGGTCAAGACTGTTTGCTGCTTGGATTTTGAGTTGACTCAGTAGATCATGCAAACATCCATTTTGTTTTGGTTACATGTATCCTTCACCTATATTGAATGGGTGTCTGTTCAAAGTTATTGCCTTATGAAGGGTGTCACATTGTGCAAAAGTGTACCCCCTCATAACAGAATGGAGCACTTACTCTTCCCACTCCAGATGTGTTGGCAGCCATTTGAATTTCCATTGTGCACTTACTATTTGAACACGGATGAAAGGAAATAGTAATTATGCTCCACAAAATGAATCACAGACTCAGACTTTCGGTGTAGGTGATCTCTCACAACATATTCACTCCCAGAAACTCTCATCAAAATTTGTTCTTCCCCATATTCTCAATGAGCCTGTTTATTGAACTGTTCGTCTTCACACTGTATCCCCAGGCATATCACATCACCATGGCAGGTATAGAAGCACACTGGCCAGAGTGATACTGGCTGTTGATGACTAACTCTCCATCTTTATCATATCCCTTCCTGAAACGTTGAATCTCCTAACTTCACAATTGTTATCCCTTCTGCCTGAGAGCATGTTGCCTCCAATACCCATAAATTGTCCCCAGCTTTCCCAGCACAGCATTAGCTCCTGAGAATCTCCACTTGACTTTCAGATGACATACCCCAAAGACATACCAATTTTGAGAGACTGCCCCATCTGATGAATGAAAAGACCTCAGACTTCCTGTGACTTTTGGACTGGTTGGACTGGACCTGGATCATTCTCCAGACTGCAGCAATGTAGACCTCCTGGCCCTGATCATCCCAAGTGGCTGACTGATTGTTCTGAAGCTGCTGGACTGATATCAGACAATGTTCTTGGCATATTGTTGTTGCACCCCTTGACTTTAGACCTGTTCTTTGACCTGTCTGAAGACTACTTCAGACTTTGAGACATGGCCATTTGGTCAAAGCACATGCAATGTGTTTGCCAAGTAAGCTGCTGGTGTATGACACACATGTGACCTTGTCGCACAGGGTGATGCACAAAAAACATTTGCACCTCCTTGTGTAATGATCGCTAAAAATCATGACAAACTGCCTGGTTTTGTGTCAACCAGTAAAAGGCGGAGGAAAGCAGAAGTATTGTAAGCCTTTAGCTGAGGAATCAAAGAGCAAAAAGGCGTGGTGAAGAAAGGCAAGGCAGAGGCACTGTGAGCATTAAAATAGACACAAACTGAGCAAGGAAGTCTGAGATACTACTTTCATGAAAGTCATGGTAAGGTAATTGTCCTTGTGAGCCTGCCAGCAGCACTACAATGAAAGATGCTGATGTGCTCCAAAGCACAGCATTGAAGTGTAGCACTCTATTTTATGTGGGTCAAAGATGCGCCATAAGGAGGACGATGTATCTGATACCAACCTCTATGGAGTGGGGAGGGAGAGGCCATATGAGTGTGCATTGATTACAGATTATGCCCTGAGCTGGTGTGGCACGGTTGTACAATTCAGGTATAGTAGGAACTACAGATGCTGGAGAATCTAAGATAACAAGGTGTAGAGCTGGATGAACACAGCAGGCCAAGCAGCATCAGAGGAGCAGGAAAGCTGACATTTCAGGCCTAGACCCTTCTTCAGAAATCTAATAAAGGTGTTGGACATGCTAGTAAAATGTCTCTTCTGAATGTCTCTTCTGAACCCTCTCCAGTGCAATCACATCGTTCCAACAGTGTGCTGAACAGAACTGCACAGTATTTCAACTGTGGCCTAACCAGTGTTTTGTAACATTGCAACAGGACTTCCTTTCTCCCTTGTTCGATGCCCCAACTAACAAAGGTAAGCGTCATATATGGCTACTTCACCAGCCTGTTTACCTGTGTTGCCACTTTCAGGGATTTATGGACTTTGTACACGAAGGTCCCTTTGATCTTTGACCCTGAGTTCTTTACTAGTTGTTTAAAGACTTATTGATCAGTGTTCAGGCTTGGCATATTCCAGTAAGGAACAAGGACAAGGATGGTAAAGTAAGGGACCCTTGGATAATGAGGGAGGTTGTGAACTTAGGGACATGTCAGCAACATGTACCCAACTCAATGTCCTTGCTGCACTATTATAATTATTGTTGCCAGGGCAGAGTGGGGTGCAATACTGAAGTGCAGAAGCATCCTGTAAGTGAACTGGAGGTATGCTATGATGATTGTTAGAGGCCAACACATAACTGATACCAGTATCTGTGGAGATAGGAGATAACAAGGTGTAGAGCTGGATGAACACAGCAGGCCACGCAGCATCAGAGGAGCAGGAAAGCGGAAAGAACAGTCCAGACCCGAAACATCAGCTTTCCTGCTCCTCTGATGCTGCTTGGCCTGTTGTGTTCATCCAGCTCAACACCTTGGCATCTTTGTACAATTCAGGTGCCTGCTCTGACTTTCATGTTAGGAATTGCCACTGTCTAGTTTCTATCTGATGTTTTGGGCAATAGGAAACTGCCTAATAGTCAGGTGGAATTGAGTAATAGTAATATGCTAATATATGCAAATAGATGCAAAGAGGCCACATGCTTTTCCATGGGAAGGTACACATCTTGCAGTTCAAAACCTGGCTGCAGAGTCAAATCCTTTATTGAGCCAAGAATCTCATTTTGTCTGACCTTGCCATATTTTCCCAACTGACTCACTAATGCCTATACTGTTCAAGGCCTTGCACGATTCTGCTCTAAATGTTCACTGGAGGGATGAGAGGGATTTTCTGTTTAGTGTTAGGATTAGGGCCAGTAAGACTTCAGATATGAGCAGGAAAACTTGACGTTTCGGGCCTAAACCCTTCATCAGAAATGGGGGAGGGGAAGAGGGGTCTGAAATAAATAGGGAGAGAGGGGAAGGCGGATAGAGGATGGATAGAGGAGAGGATAGGTGGAGAGGAGGCAGGAGGAGGCAGACAAGTCGAAGAGGCGGGGATGGACCCAGTAAAGGTGAGTGTAGGTAGGGGGGTAGGGAGGAGATAGGTCAGTCCAGGGAGGACAGACAGGTCAAGGGGGCGGGATGATGTTAGTAGATAGGAGATGGGGGTGTGGCTTGAGGTGAGAGGAAAAACAGGTTAGGGAGGTGGAGATGAGCTGGGCTGGTTTTGGGATGCGGTTGGGGAAGGGGAGATTTTGAAGCTTGTGAAATCTACATTGATGCCATTGGGCTGCAGGGTTCCCAGGCTGAATATGATTTGCTGTTCCTGCAGCCTTCGGGTGGCATCACTGTGGCATTGCAGGAGGCCCAGGATGGACATGTCATCTGAGGAATGGGAGGGGGAGTTGAAATGGTTCGCGACTGGGAGGTGCAGTTGTTTGTTGCGAACTGAACGCAGGTGTTCTGCAAAGCGGTCCCCAAGCCTCAGCTTGGTTTCCCCAATGTAGAGGAAGCCACAACGGGTACAGCGGATGCAGTATACCACATTGGCAGATGTGCAGGTGAACATCTGCCCGATGTGGAAAGGCTTGGGAACCGCTTTGCAGAACACCTGCATTCAGGTCGCAACAAACAACTGCACCTATCCCCTCCTCCCACCTCAAGCCCCACCCCCATCTCCTATCTACTAACATCATCCCGCCCCCTTGACCTGTCCATCCTCCCTGGACTGACCTATCTCCTCCCCACGCCCCTACCTACACTCACCTTTACTGGCTCCATCCCCGCCTCTTCGACTTGTCTGCCTCCTCTCCAC
The DNA here is from genome assembly GCA_024137785.1 of Ginglymostoma cirratum. NCBI lineage: Eukaryota > Metazoa > Chordata > Chondrichthyes > Orectolobiformes > Ginglymostomatidae > Ginglymostoma > Ginglymostoma cirratum. The sequence goes on from JAHRHZ010000009.1 coordinate 38,504,956, forward strand.
CTATCCTCTCCTCTATCCATCCTCTATCCGCCTCCCCCTCTCTCCCTATTTATTTCAGAACCCTCTTCCCCTCCCCCATTTCTGATGAAGGGTTTAGGCCCGAAACGTCAAGTTTTCCTGCTCCTATGATGCTGCTTGACCTGCTGTGTTCATCCAGCCCCATGCTTGTTATCTCGGATTCTCCAGCATCTGCAGTACCTTTTATCTCTGAGACTTCAGATATGGATCTGTCTACTGAGAAAGTGTTGGCTGAAAACACTTAACAGGATGCTTTAAAACAATGAAAGCTTCTGATAGATTGAACAGGGAAATGCCATTTTCTTTTGTTGGAGTATCTGTTTCAATTGTTTATTCACGAAATGATCAATAAAATTGCAAAATAGGTTCAAGCATTTTTGTTTGGATGGACTATCATTGGCGCATGAAATAATTTACAATGGGGAATGTTTGAAGCAGAGCCCACTGAATTTTTGAAGAGAAAATTGTATAAATATTTGAAGCAAAAAATAATTCAGGACGATGGGAGACAGCAAATTTCTTGCAGAGATCTGCAATGATGAGTCAAAAGCTTCCAGTGGTCTAAACAACCAGATCAATTAAAGCTTATATTGTGCGTTAGATTCTTGTTTTCATATTCTGCAAAATAACTTTCTGTATGAATTGCCATCCCCTTCAGAGAACTTGTTAAGTTGGCTTTCCATTGGACTGGCATTGCGATAGGGTAAATTTCACATAGTGCTCAATAAACAAGTTTAAATGTCTGAAATGATTGGCAGGAGGGCATGAGAATCCTACACAATGGTAATGTGTACCCATGCTTTCAAGCACCAAACACTCAAGTTTTTGTTCGAGTTTCTACTTAAACAGCGACAAAATAGGAATAGAATTCTTCCTGCATTATTGTGTCAGAGTCTGAGCTTAGTTCATATTTCAACTATGAGATTAATTCCATTCATTCTAACTTCAACAAAAATAGTCTGTTTATGATCGCAGTAGCAAGTATGGTGTGCAAACTGCTATCATTGTTGGAACTATACACAAATATTACCAATTTGAAAAAAAATCCATTGATGAGGGCAAATCAAGAATATTGTGCAGCTCTGGGAACAATATGAACTTTTAAACTTCTTTCATTACAGATTGTTGTGTTGATCAACAAGAAGTCACTTCAGTTAGATGAAAGAGTTGGCACATCAATATGCTACTTGACAAAGCTATTTTGCTTTCCACCCATCAATAAACAAATCCTAGCAATTTAACAGTTATTTTACCCAAAAATAAATAGCTGGAGAAACTATAGGTTTGGCAGCTTCTGTGGAGAGAAAGCAGAGTCAACCAACGCTGTGAGTCTAGTGACTCTTCTCCATCCTGAGTTTCTCCAGCTATTTGTGTTATGAGGGAGGGTCACTTGACATTAACACAACGTTAACTCTGGTTTTTCCAGCAATTTCTGTTTTTGTTTCTCCAGCTTTGTCTGTTTTTATTTCAGATTTACAGCATTCACAATGATTTTTTGTTCATGCAACATTGTCTGAAGATTTAATTTGCACACATCATTATGACACAGAGTAACTAAGTAGTCTGTTTGTTCAGTTAACCCCATGCAATCAGATTTTTTTAAAAAAAAACCTTAATTACACCAGTCCTGCTTTAACAATTGGTAATGTCTCTGTGTTAGTCATATAGTCATAGAGTTGTACTGCATTGAAACAGATCCCTTGGCCCACCGTGTCTACGTTAACTAATAAGCATTTAGGTACACATCCAGATGCTTTTTAAATATTACAATCGTTTCTGTCTCCACTATCCTCTCAGGCAACATGTTCCATATATCTTCCATAGTCTGGGTGAAATAAAGTCTTTCTCATAGGTCTCTAATCCAGTTGTGTATCACCTTAAATTAGTGTCTTCTGGTATTAGACATGTCTGCCATGGGAAAGACATTACCATGATCTATACCTCTCAAAGTTTTGAACACCTCAATCAGATATCTCCTCAGCCTCCTTTGCACCAATGAAAACAAATCTCAGCCTGCCCAGTCTCTCATTATAACAGAAACTTTTCATCTCAGACAACATCCTGATGAGTCTCTTCTGAACCCTCTCCAGTGCAATCACATCGTTCCAACAGTGTGCTGAACAGAACTGCACAGTATTCCAACTGTGGCCTAACCACTGTTTTATAACATTGCAACAGGACTTCCTTTCTCCCTTATTCGATGCCCCAACTAACAAAGGTAAGCATCATGTATGGCTACTTCACCAGCCTGTTTACCTGTGTTGCCACTTTCAGGGATTTATGGACTTTGTACACGAAGGTCCCTTTGATCTTTGACCCTGAGTTCTTTGGTAGTTGACTGTTCAGTCGAGGTACTGAGCCAACTTCTCCCAGAATGTTCCTCAGTGATATCTCTCTGTCACCCTCTGTTAGATGGTCCAACTGGAGGAGGGGCCATACTGGACCTGATATTGGTTAATGATCCTGCTCAGGTGACTGACCAACAGTGGGAAACCATTTTGGAAACAGTGATCACAACTCCTTAAGTTATAAAATAGGTATGAATGAGGATAAATCAGGACCTTGCGCGAAGGTAGTAAATAGGGGGGAGGGCAAATTACATCAGTATTAAGCAGGAACTAGTTGTTTAAAGTCCTATTGATCAGTGTTCAGGCTCGGCATATTCCAGTAAGGAGCAAGGACAAGGATGGTAAAATAAGGGACCCTTGGATAATGAGGGAGGTTATGAATTTAGTCAAAAGGAAAAAAGAAGTATATGTAAGGTTTAGGAAGCTAAAATCAGCCAGGGTCTGTGAGGAATATAAAGAAAGCAGAAAAGAACTCAAGCAGAGAAAAAGGAGAAAAAAGGACGGTCCATAAAATGACCTTGGCAAGTAAGGTTAAAAAAAATCAAGGTATTCTACCCATAAATTAAAAACTAGAAGACAGCTAGGGAGAAAATAGGACCACTCAAGGATAAAGGAGAGAACTTGGGCTCGGAGGTAGAGGATGTAGGCAAGATCCTAAATAGGTATTTTGTTTTGGTATTCACCCAGGAAAAGCACCTGGAGGATAGTGAGATTTGTGTGGAGCATGCGAGTATGCTACGGCATTTTGACATTAAGAAAGAAGTGGTGTTGGGTCTCTTGAAGAGTTCTGAGGTGGGTAAGTCCCCAGGGCCCGATGGTATCTACCTCAGGTTGCTGAGAAAGGCAAGAGAGGAGAATGCCGGAGTGTTGACCAAAATCTTTGTGTCCTTGCTATCCACTGGAGAGGTCCCAGAGGACTGGCAAGTAGTTAATGCTGTTCTTGTATTAAGAAGGGAAATAGGGATGATCCAAGAAACTATAAACAAGTGAGTCTCACATCAGTGGCTGGGAAGCTATTGGAGAAATTTTTTAGGAATGGGATTTACTTGAGTTTGGAAAACCATAGCCTAATTAGGGACAGCCAGCTGGCTTTGTGCATGTCTCACAAGCTTGTCTGAATTTTTCAAGGAAGTAACAAAAGTGATCAATGAGGGTAGAGCAGTGGATATTAACTACACGGATTTTAGTAAGGCTTTTGACAATGTCTCTCATGGTAGGCTCATCCAGAAGATTAAGATGCATGGCATCAATGGTGACTTGGCCACTTGGTTTCAGAATTGGCTTGCTCATAGAAGGAAGAGGGTAGTGGTAGAAGGGAGTTTTTCTGGCTAGAGATCCATACTAGTGGTGTTCCTCAGGGATCTGTATTCAGACCTCTGCTGTTTGAGATAGATATAAATGACTTGGATAAAAATGTAAAGGGGTGGGCTAGTAAATTTGCAGATGACACAAAGATTGGTAGAGTTTTTAATAATGTAGAAGGTTGTCAAAGAATACAGGGAAAATAGATCAGTTTCAGATATGAGCAGAGAAATAACAGATGGCGTTTTAACTGCGTGAGTGTGAAGTGCTGCAATTTGGGAAATCAAATGTTATGGAAGTGTATACAGTTAATGGCAGGACTCTGAACAGCTTTGATGTAAAGAGGATCTTGGGGTTCAAGTCCATAGCTCCCCAAAAGTGGCCACGCAAGTAAATAAGGTGGTAAAGAAGGCATATGGCATTGTTGCCTTCATTGGTTGGGACATTGTGTACAAGAGTCAGGATGTCATGTTGCTACTTCATAAGACTTTGGTTAGGCCACCCTTAGAGTATTGCATTCAATTCTGGTCACCACATCACAGGAAGGATATGGAGGCTTTGGAGAGGGTGCGGAAGAGGTTTGACAGGATGCTGCCTGGATTAGAGGGTATGAGCTACAGGAGAGGCTAGAAAAAACTTAAATTGTTTTCTCTGGAGTGGCAGAGGCTGAGGGGAGACTTGGTAGAAGTCTACAAAATTATGAGATGCATAGATAGGGTTGACAGTCTGAATCTCTGTCCCAGAGTTCAAATATCTCTGATTAGTGGCCTGCATGTAAGGTGAAAGGGGTAAAGTTCAATGGAGAGGTAAGGGGCAACTTTTTTACACAGAGTGTGGCAGGTGCCTGAAATGTGCTGCCAGAGATGTCGGTGGAAAAAGATACAATAGGCGTATTTAAGAGGCTTTTAGATAAGGACATGAATATGCAAGGAATGGAGGGATACGGCACAAGGGCAGGTAGAAGGGATTAGTTAAATTTGGCATCATGTTTATCACAACATTGTGGGCCAAAGGGCCCGTTCCTGTACTGTATTTTTCTATGTTCTATATTTTATGTTCTAAACCCCTGCTAAGTTTACTTAAAGAGGACAAGGCAGTGTCGTCTATAGTTTCAGGCCAAATTCAGTGGCAGGCTTTAATACTAAGCGTGTATAATGACAAGTTAGAATACAGTCCAGATGGCCAAATAGCAAATACGGAAACATTAAGCCACCTCCAACTAGCAGAAACATTACCGGTGGTTCAGCCAATGGAAGAGTCCGTAATGGTTTTAAATTTTCCGGGCTTACTTCCAGTCACAGTTGACAATAACTGATGTTGGATGCAGAAAGATCCGGTCCTAGCAAAACTGAAACAGCTGGTTGTCTTGGGGAAAACCGAAGAGCCGTCACAACAAGGATTGAAACCTTTTTGGACCCAGAGAGACCAGATCACAGCAGAGGATGGCATATTACTACGGGAGCAAGAGTGATTGTCTACAGCAAAGAGCACCATCTGATATAGGCTGAAATCCTCCAGGGCCATCCAGGGCTTTCTAAAATGAAGGTGTCAGCAAGACATTACGTCTGGTGGCCAGGACTGGACGCAGACATAGCTGCGTCGGTGGGGCAGTGCACAGAGTGCCAACATGGACAAGGAGTACCAACAGCAGCTCCCCCACATTTGTGGCAATGGCCAGCTAAACCCTGGACTCGGTTACATGTCAACTATGCAGGTACTTTCATGAGCTCAATGTTCTTAGCCATTGTGGAAGCCAGTTCAAAATGGTTGAACGTGCATAGAATCCGTTCTTCAAACATGGGGATGACGATAAAAAAGCTGCCCTATCTTTTGGAATCCATGGTCTCCCAGAAGTGTTGGTCATAAATAACGAGCCATTCCCTTATCAGCAGGGAATTTGAGTATTTCCGAAAGTCGAATGGTATTTGTCATCTAAGAACAGCTCTATGCCATCTATCATCCAATGGTTTTCGTAGAAGGATCAGCCCAAGCTTTGAAGGCAGGCTTAAAGAAACAGTCTGCAGCTTCACTCAATCAAAACTGTTCAGGTTCCTATTTGATTATAGCAAGATCCCTCATGCAACAACAGGGCTAACTCCAGCAGAGTTGCTAATGAGGAGAATACTCCATACCAGGTTAAATCTGATCTTCCAGACCTAGGCGGGAAGGGTGAAATGGTATCAGGAACGTCAATGCTGGGCACAAGACTTCACTGAGCAAAAGAGACAGTTTACTTTGGGAATGAAGTTTGGGGTAGGAAGCACATGAATGGCCCTGCATGAGTTAGAGGCAAAGTCAGTCCGAGGTAAGCTCCAGTGAAGTATAAAGTTTGAATAGGTGTAATGGTCCTGAACAAGCATCTGGACCTTATGAAAGCTGCAAACTCTCAAACGGTGAAGGAATAAAACGTGCCCAGCTCCTCAACGTGCTTGTGCATAGAAACAAATACCATATGAATGGTGTTGCAAATATTTTATTTTTATTAGGGCAGGAATGATCATAGAATCCTTACACTGTGAAAACAGGTCCTTCAGCCCAACCAGTCCACACTGACTCTTAAAGCATCCTACCCAGACCCGTCCCCCTAACCAACACATCCCTGAACACTACAGGCAATTTAGCATGGCCAACCCACCTAGTCTGCATACCTTTGGACAGTGGGAAGAAACCAGAGCAAGCACGCAGATATGAGGAGAACGAGCAAACTCCACACAGTCAGTGACCCAAGGGTGGAATTGAACCCAGGTCCCTGCTGCTGTGAAGTAGCAGTGCTAACCACTGAACCACCATGCTTACGGTATCAATGAATGTAGATCTTCCTTTGTTTAATATAAAATCTGTCTGATTAATTCCTTGCAACTTCAACCAGCATTGGTTTCAATTAATTTATAGTTTGCTAAAAAAAAGGTGGTTGGTGATGAGGTTATTTCCAATGGGAAGTAGGAGGTAGTGCCAGACAGTTGACTTTCAATTTCTGCAAGGTCAGTTTGTCAGACAAAAATAGCACCACCCTTGGTTGCAGGAATTATGACAATATTACAATTTGACCGAAGGGAACAGAGTGTAGTGAGTTCAGAATGAGAAGATGGTGAAGATTGTGAGGTTGAGATGGCTGATTTTACACTGGTAGTTCTGAGTGAGCTGATAAAGAGATGACAAGAGAACAGAGGAGAAACCCAAATAGAGGGAAAACACTGGAAACAGGTAAAAGGTTTTCTGTGTGTGAGGAGGATTCCTAGTGAAGAATTGGGTTCTGAGGTGAAGGTGAATGAAGATTACATTAATTTTGTTGTGTTCAAAATTCATTGAAGAGGGAGGTTAAGTGGATGAAGCTGAGGTTTCTGATGACAACAGATTATTCTAAGATGGCAGGCAGAAAGTTGAAGGGTATCATGAATACAGCAGGTTTAAAACAAGTCTGAAATGTGAAACCCACTTTATTATTATGTTAGATTTGGCTATTTGAACAAAGAGGATTCAATTGTGTTATTTTTATTGCAGTAATAGGAGCCACTGTGCTTTAATCTGTTGCCAGACTGCAATTCAATGTAGAACACACTGAAATGTTTCTGATTACCTTCATGTCATCCACAGAATGCTGCAGGAAAACCAAAAAATAGTGCTCTATGAAAATCAAATAATGGTACATAAACCAGAACCTGTCAAATGAAATATATTTATATCAGATTTTTCTGAAAGGACATCATCAAAAACACAATTTCAGCATGTCTGAGAAAAAAAGTCAATGACAGCAGCATATTGTTTTATTCTGCCTCAAAAATGGTTTACAGAGATGCTGGTTGTCATACATCTGTGCAGTAAGGTCTGGAATTTTGATTTTTAACAGCTAAAACAAATGTGAAATCAGCTGTTTTTGTTTCAATATAGCCTGTATATGATTCAGTGTGGGGGTGGAGAGAATGGTTTGTGGAGCCTGGAGGCTGTGGTTGGGTGGAAAGGCAGCAATTGTTATGACGGAACCACAACATTTTCATTGGAATAATTATGAAATCTATGTTTATAATTTCTCAATAAATAATCCAACCAGGAGATGAATTCAAAGCATCACAGTACAGAAGCAACAGTAATCATGAGCTGAGATTGTTTTATAGTTTAATTTCCAGATTCAGGTCTAAAATGCTTAGGGGCCACATTTACAACTTATGTAATCACGTGACCTTAAACTCCTGCCCCACTTGTTAATTTTAGCTATCCAGTGTTTGTCATGTATTTCGGTATTTAGTAAAGTGGATGTTCCATTCCAAGCTCGCAACACAGTCCTAAGCAACCTTTTGTCAAAAACGAAGGCAGTAGGTTTCCTTTAGTACATTTTTAATTGGTTTTCAGAGTATAGAGTACTTTATACCCATTGGTAATATAGCCAAAATAACACAGTAGGACACTATCAGGGTGAAAAGGACATTGAAAACCCAGGTCTGCTGAACAGTATAACTGGGTTATTCATCAGTTAGACAAAAGGCTTGATTTTCAAAACTAAGAGTATTTGTTGTGAAATGCATGTCTCCATTTACGTGCCCAAATGTACAAAAGAACTATGTTCAGTGTTTTGTGCATTTGTTTTATAATACCACAGATAGAGACTGACCAGTGAAGTAAAAATATTTAAATTATCTTGTGATGTCACGTTCTTTTTTTGCTTTCAATTGCCAAGTGTGTTATTTGTACAAAATTGTTGTAGAACAAAAAGGTAAAAAGAAACACTTCAGAAAAAAGTGATAATGCATTGTTGCCCAGCCTGCCAATCTGGGAATAGTAGTTGCTTTGTCTGTACAGGTAGTTCCTGACAATGAGGGAGGTCAAAATTATCCATTTGTGAATGTCACTTTGCAATACACTTGTTCAATCTCACTTCCAATCTCGAAATCTAAAACATAGTACAAAAGAAAAAAATTCAAAATATGTGGAACTGAATCAGATTGGAGAACTTTTCTCTGTTAATGGAATTTAAATCAAAACAGTCCTTTTACTTTGTATGCAGCCAGGCAGACAATGTGTCCTCAATGCTACATCCAAGAAGGTTGGAATATTGTAATTTGCTTACTACTAATGTCCAAAAGTAGGTTATGTGCTCTGTTCCTCACAGAATGTGCACATTTTGCAGCTTACTGAACATTGAAACTGGACTAAATCATTTAGCTACTTTAATCTGTTCTGCCATTTATTGAGTTAGTTGTTAATCTGTATCCTAACTGCATCCATCCACTTTGCTCCATATACTTTATACCATTGGTTAAGAAAAGTCAATTGATATCACAGTATAATTACTGTTGACGAAGATCAAAATCTATTGTTTTCAACTGTTAAGTGACTCGGAACTTGCAATTTGTTTAAACTTGAATTTGTTGTAGAAATACAATTTATTTGTTGGAGTGTGGACATATTCAGGCTGGACATGACTATTACAGTTCATCTGCTGGTCCCAGCGTTCCTGTGGTGCTACCCCTACAACTTCTCTCATTGTCTTCTTTACTTCTCCAGGTGCTTGTTCTTCTGGTCTTATCTTATAATCACTCCCCTTTGCCATCCATCTGTAGAGTTACCACACTGAAGTAATAAAATTGAAGCAGTATGTTCTAAGTTTCTCACCCATGTCTGAGACTTTGTCCTCATTTCATATAAACCTTTACCTACATTCAAAATATCAATATTCAATTCAGCTAATTGTTGGAGTGTGCTAGCTCATGGCTGATACTTAAAGTAGATTAGGGAGCTCTGCCTCAAAAATGGTTTACAGAGATGTTGGTTGTCATACAACTATGCAGTAAGGTCTGGAATTTTGATTAACAGACAAACAGGGCAAATTTAGGCTTTTCAGCTATGAAATAGAGTCTCTAAGAGATTATCCTCAGCAGTATAAAATATTGTTATGGGTAGAGGAAAATACACCCCAGATGGTGTTTTTGGGGAGGCGATGGCCTTGTGGTATTATTGCTGGACTGTTAACCCAGAGATCCTTTGGGGATCTGGGTTTGAATTCTGCCACAGCAAATAGTGGAACTTGAATTCAATGAAAATCTGGAATGAAGAATCTAATGAGGACCATGAGTCCATTGACGATTGTTGGGAAAACCTATGTGGTTCACTAATATCCTTTAGGGTCTCCAGACCCACAACAATGTGGTTGACTCTTAACTGCCTTCTGAGCAATTAGGGATGGACAATAAATGCATCCTAGCCAGCGAAGCCCACATACCTAGAATGAATAAAGAATTCATACTGTAATTTAAACTGTAACGATATAACTGGGTGATACAGGCTTAAAGTAGGGAAAGGTAACTTTAGGATTGGTATTAGAACTTTTCATACAAAGAGCAATTACCATATGGAATAATATTTCTGATAAAATAAAAGAGGAAAAGACCTTGGAATTATTTAATATCAACTGGATACCATGAAATAGGAAGGATGGGAGTGGTGGTGACAGATATGTATGGTATTGAACTATCTCTGATGAGTGAACTAAGATTAACTGAACAAGCCTCCCTCATTCTAATTTTTCTTGTGATTTTATGAGACTTCCCTTCAGCCTTATGTTATTTAGTGTGAACTTTGCCAACATCTGCATTCCCTTCTCATAACTTCATGCCTAATTGTACTATCAATTTAGTTTCCCATTGTTGGTCATTACACAGTAGCTAGAATTGCAATCCTGGTGGTACTGGACCAGCAATTTGGATTAATCCTTGATCTATGGCTCCAATTTGCACTCCATCTTTCTGACTCTACAGTCTGATAACCTATTTGCTCTCTATCCTTTTGCAGTTTGTTCTCCATCCTCCTCCAATAATGCAATACTGGTCATTTTTTCAAAAGCTTTCTTGAAATCAGGAAATAAGCAACCTCCACTGCTTATGGAAACAAAAATAGTGCAGGCACTGGATATCTGATTCAAAAGCAGAAACAGCTGGAGAAACTCAACAGGTCTGGCAGTATCACTGAAGAGAGAAACAGAGTTAATGCTTTGGGTCCGATATGACTCTCCTTCGGAATTGAGCTTAAGAAGAATCATGGTAAACCTGAAATGTTAACACTGTTTCTCACTTCACACATGCTGCCAGACCTGCAGACCTTCTCCAGCACTTTCTGTTTCTAATCCTGTGTAATCTTTAGCAACAAGATTTGATGTAATGTTAACAAGTACCAAACTTTTAGTTTTGGTCATAGTAATAGTCATGCAAGCTGAGGTGGGATCTAAATAAGGATAGCAAATCACCCTTCAGAGAGAAGCTCAGGATATTTTCAATATCCCTCATGAATCTGGAGGGCAACTCACCAACCTGACCTTCAGTTTGACATGAATGCTTCTACTTTAGTTTTGTCCTGCTTTTTCTTTGTATATGCCTAAAAATGTGCAGGTAGTAAAATGATAATGAGTTCTTTGTTATTCACCCCTGTGGCTTTCTCTGCGGCTACTGCAGGCCTTAGAATTCAACCTCACCAGGAACTTGTCAGAATAACCTTCAAAGCATCGAAGAAAATGAGAGAATGCATGTACTTACTTTATTGTTTTAAGTTTGGAATTTCCTAAATTGAATCACAAGCTACAAAATGTGGTAAAGTAAGAAAAAACATGTCTGTCTTCTTTTGCAAACATTTTATTTTAAGAAGTATTTCATGTTCTAACGCACAATGATGCCGACTGTGATCGATAGTTATACGTTGCATGACAATAGCAGCAGCATCTTGAGTTTCTCATTTCCTACTGCCCCTGCAGTAAGCTTTATGAAATCAGACCATTGTGTAACTCTGGGTCAACATAAGTGCAAAGTTGCCAAAGCTGTGAAAGCAAATGAATAGAAAACAATACCCTTTATTGGTCAGAATTAATTAGATTTGAAGAGTTTTAAGATGCTTTGGACATGTGGTTAGAAGCTACATAAATGTAAATTGTTTCTCTCTTCCACAGGTGTATAGTTAATATTTCACCCATTAATTTTAAGAAACTACATTAATATGTTGTGACATTTTAAAATTTGTATTAGAGAAGAACACAATATCTGCCTTGCATTTTATTGCCATCATGGTTAGTCAAATCTGCAAACTATGAATTGATCAGCTTAATGGCAGTGTTAGGAAACTATTGGATTCTGTGCAAATAGAAAGTGATAAAAGCGTATTTGGAGACATTGCATATATTAAGTGGTCTGATTGTAAATCAAGCAACATGATATATTTAACCAACTTATTAGGATTCTTCTGACATGATAAAGGCAAGACAATGTTTTACTTTTGTAGCTGTTTGCAAAATTTTTCTAAAACCTTTCTCCAACTACCCTTTGGAAATTGTGTTGCTGAGATCTTTGGCTATGAATAAACAATATTCACACTATATCCCCTATGTGTAATTCCATTACAGCCAGTGGCATCTTTCACAGTTTCCAAGATGCAGATTTTTTTTACATAGCTGATCTATTTCCCTACTCCCACCCACATATAAAATATCTCAGCGCAATGCACATGTCATGATACCTTTCCACATTGCCCTGATTCTATCAGTTTGCATACAAGAATAGATCCTGTTTGTTGGGCTTGAGCCCATTACTTCTATTTTAATTATTTTCTTCCCATTTTGTTCTTATTTCCTGCTTATTCCTTCCAAACACATTTCTTCTGCTGTCATGCTAATTGGGCGTGAGGAAGTAATTTGAACGATGGAAGATCGGACAAGGGTGTCATAGAACGAAAGGTCCCTGTGGAATGCTAATATTTGACGGGAAAGAACGATGTGTTTGGTGGTGGTATCCTGTTGGCGCTTCTTAAAGGGACATTTCTCTTACAATGATAATACATTGGCTTTTCATTGTCTCAATAACCTTTTGAAGTCCTAATTGTCTTACACAACACCATCTTAATAATCACACTAAGGTCATCTTGTCCAATTCCTTGAAATTCTCTTCACTCACATTGCCTTGCCCCCCTCTATTCAAAACTGACATTCCCTTTTAAACTGAACTCTTTTAGCATGCTGTACAGTATTTCCAGTGTAGCACAAGGCATCATTTAACTGTATTATTGTAGTAACTAGTTTTCCTCAACATAAAACAAACCTCTAGCACTTGAAAACAAAGGCAAGTTCATAGTAATCACTGAGATAATGATGTTCTATCAAATTGATGTCAAAGGTTCATCAGGTCCATATTACCTTAATTTAAAGCAGTGCTCGAGAGAAAATGATGTTTCGGTCTGAGAAGAATTGGCCACTAATCTTCAAATGGGTGTTGGGCAAAGGGACTGTGGTTATCCTAATGCCAAGAGGAGTTGATCTTGGTCATTGGCCAAGAGTGTTCACTCAGGTAATAGGGACAGCATAGATTGCCAACCCCCAAACCAAGGTATATCGACAAGTGTAGGTGGGAAGAGAGCTAGAGGGAGGGAGGTTCCAGGGGAATAAACAATCATCTTCCTAGGAGAAGACTAAGGATTTGACTAAAAAAGATGACTGTTGCAACCAAAGACTACCACTAAGCCGGTGAAGCATTGTTGAGGAACGCCCCACAACTCCAAGCAGTAGGGGTCAGGTCCTTTTGCTTTATCATTATACAGAACAGCTTCAATCAGTAAGAAGTAGTCTCACCTGGCATGATTCATATTTTTCTTTCCTTTGTCGAATTAAAAATGGATAGTATCTCAACTGCTTCATTACAAACTCAAAAAACTGAGAATTGCTTTATAAATGGTTGACAGTCTATATTAGGTAACTGTGATAATGAATCCTTAGGATCTAGCATAGCCCCAGTTCATTTTGTAATTGGAACTAGAATAAAACTCTTTCCCAATTAAATTACAAATACTCTTTCAAAAACGCAACTCTGCAATTTTTGACTCTCCATTTTCTATGACACTCCTGTAACTGCCAATTGACTCCTCACCTCTTCACAGCCACTTTTGAAGCCTTAGTCCCCAGTAAAAGCAATACACTCTCCACCACACTGGTCATTCTCCTTATCTCCATTTCTTTGAACTCAAGGGATGTAAACTTGAATATGTGATAAGGTTAGAATTAGTGTTAGGGTTAGGGATCATCATCAAATCTGGCTGGACTCTACAAAGGACCATTAGTTCCTGCCAAGTTGCTCACTACTTTTGGAATGCAGTGGCAGTCTTGGTGTCCTTATTGTGCATGAATCAGAATTGTAAACCTCACTGAACTCTTTCTTTTATACTCACTTCCAACTAGAAGCATAAAGGACTCATTGATTTTATTGCCATTAGAGTTGAGACCATTTGGCTGCCTCAGCCACGTTTCTCCATTTCTCTAAGTGACTGGACCAAATATTTGCCCTGCGTCCTACACTCAGCTTGCATGAATGAAGGGTCACTGGACTCAAAATACTCACTGTTTCTTTTTCTCTCTCTCTATAGATGCTGCTGCTCTGCTGAGTTTCTCCTGCACTTCCTGTTTTTGTTTCAGATCACAAGTGTCCATACTTCTTTACAGGCCTGGCACCATCTGTGAAGAAAATATCAGAATTAGTGTTTCAAGTCTGGTGACCCTTCCTCAGAACTGATGGTAACTAGGAAAATGTTGGTTCATATGCAGAAGATAGCGTGAATGAGGGATAAGGAATAAACAATAGGTGGGGATAGAGACCGAAGAGAGAAGAATAGTTGGACAGACAAAGAAGTTGATAACAATCTGACTCGGAAGGTGAATAGTTGTTAATGGAGACTGTTAGTGGCTAACAATAGGCAGTGTGGAATGGCAGGCTATGTAGTAACAAGGCCTGGTGTGTAGGGCTAGGGGGCTAGGGCATGGGAGAGTTCAGGCCCTAAAATTATTGAACTCAATATTGAGTCTGGATGGCTGCAGGGTCCCCAAGTGGAAAATGAAGTGTTGTTCTTCCAGCTTGCACTGAGCTTCACTGGAATACTGCAGCAAGCCAGAGGCAGAGATGTTGGCCGGGAAACAAGGAGATCTGTTAATGTGGCAGGCAACTGGAAGCTCAGGGTCTTTTTTGTGAACAGAACATGGTTGTTCTGCGAGTGGTCACCCAGTCTATGCTCTGCTCCATCTACGTTTTGCTCACAAAAAAGACCCCGAGTCACCTGTTGCTTGCCACTTTAACACACCACCCTAGGGGGTTAGGGCATGGGACAGTTCAGGCTCTAAAATTATTGAATTCAATATTGAGTCCAGACGGCTGCAGGGTCCCCAAGTGGAAAATGAAGTGTTGTTCTTCCAGCTTGCGCTGAGCTTCGCTGGAACACTGAAGCAAGCCAGAAACAGAGATGTTGGCCGGGAAACAGTGTGATCTGTTAAAGTGGCAGGCAACAGGTGACTCAAGGTCTTTTTTGTGAGCAGAACGTAGATGGAGCAGAGCATAGACTGGGTGACCACTTGCAGAACAATAATTTTAGGGCGTAAACTCTCCCATGTCCTAGACCCCTACCCCAAATACCAGGCCTCAATATCACATCGCCTGCCATTACACACCACCTATTGTTAGTCACTAACAGCCCCCATTAACAGCTATTCACCCTCCTAGCCAGATCATTATCAACTCCTTTGTCTATCCAACTGCTGTTCTCTCTATCCATTATCCAATTGCTTACTCTCTACCCCATCCCCCTCCCTATTTTTTGCATATAAACTGACATTTTCCCAGCCACCGTTAGTTCTGACGAAGGGTCACCGGACCTGAAACAATAACTGTGATTTTTTTCTTCACAGATGCCGCCAGACCTGCTGAGCTTTTCCAGCAACTTCTGTTTTTGTTGCTGATTTACAGAACCCTCAGCTTTTTTGGTTTTTATCCTTAATTCTTTGGTCTATGTTATTGCATTTTTCTCTACTGTCTCTTCTACCTCACCTCATGCAGTCTCCAATTTCACCTCATCTATGACACCTGCTCTCTTGAACCTATTTCAAAATGATTGTCTCGTGCACTCTGTAAAATAACATGATGATCATTTCTCACTCCTTTTCTTCAAACTTTCTCAAAACAATGCTGCAGGCAATCAGAGCAATTATACTGCATGACTCTGTGGTAATTCACACTCATAGTGAAGGCAGTGATCTTTGACTTGTGCACACTCCAGTAGATCCATCAATATGTTTGACATTATCTTGACTAAAAGAAGAAAAGGAAAGCCAAAATAATAAGAAAACCACTTCAAGTAACATAATCGTATGCAAGCCAGGAAGCCAGAGACAGCCACAGTAAATTCAATTGTCACAGAGCAAGGTCATTATCCAGCTCAACAGATTTGTCCAGACAGCCTGCAGATTGGTGAGCTATTATTTATCAGTGAATCTGCTACGCATCTTCATAGTAAAATAGTGTTAAATGCACCTTAAATATGTTCAAGAATAATCATTGAAAAAACTTTAACAGTGGTTGCTTACTTTATATGCATTACATAGCTTTCAGAGTATAGCCAAGAACATTACCATTTATGAATACAGTTTTGTCTTAATTAATTTGTTGTAAAAGGACTGCTGTAACATACAAAGCCCCACAACCCATATATACATGCATCAAACAAGATTAGGTGTGAATACAGATACAAAGTGACCTGCAATTCTAAGAAATGATGAATCCAATACCACAGGTGCATTCACTGAACACAGCAAATACAGTATCTCCTTTCCAGCATATTGGAGTGACAACTCAGCCATCTTAAAAACAAAGTCCAGGATTCAAATGCTTTGAATGGCAGAACACATTAGCTTGGGCCCAACCTGAGAATGTTGGAGCAAATCTCCATGTCATTGTAAAGGAAAACACAAATATTTCTCCAATTTGCACCCAAGGTATGTAAACATATTCAAACTAATGACGATTCTGAGTACTGAACGTTTGTACAGAAATAACACTATACTTGATACTCTAGCCATTTAATATCCATAAAGACTTTTGCGCTCGATATCATTGACCTTAAGTAATGAGTTAAGGGCAGATCATTGTCAATTAAAGTATAATAATTTAATTAGGATGCAGTTTTAAATTGATGCTAACCTTTTCAAATAATTAACAACTGCAGCTTTCAAGAAATCCAAGTCAAGGTATAATTATTCATGCTTCATTATGGCATTACTCACAATCACATTATAATAGGTACTTGAGTTCCATGTATAACACAAGATTATGGAGCTTGCAATAACCTCTACATAAGTGAGAATAATTTTTTCCATTTTATTGTATCTGGAATAACTTTAAAACCATTCAGATAATCATTAGCAGGTCACGCATTTAAATATAAGGATGAGGCTGAATGCTTCATTCTTAATTTGTTTTCCAGGTAGAAAGCTGGTCTGTTGTGTTTCCTCACCTCCTGGGAAACATCACATCTACAGAAAAGTAATGATTGCTCCAAGAAAGAGGTGAACATCTTCCTAACAATGCTTGAGGGCCAAGGAAAGCAACATTTATCAGATCAGCACCTCCAGGATCACACTTCCGATATGATGAATCAGGTTCCCAGAGGATCTGAAGTGTGTTCAGTTGCTCCACATTTGCTTTAAAAGTCTATTTACCATTGATGTACATTGTGCTGAATTGACGCAGATTCAGAAAATTAGACAAAGCTGTATAAAGAGTTGGAATCTAAGGCAGTAGTATGGAGTAAACATTTTAGAGCACTGTGGAAAAAGAAAGATGTGTTGCACCCATAGAAACCGGCGTCATCTCTACACAGAATTAAGATGTAAAACATGTAACAGGATTGGGGATCAGAAATCCCACCATAACCCCCAACCCCCTCCCCCCACCACTCCCAACCCCCAACCTCACGTTGTTCAACATGTTAATCCCAAAAGCTGAGAAATCCTACGATAATCTGGACATTCTTCAACAACCCCAGTTATTCAGTTGCAGGCTTCGTACATGCTTCTGTCTGTCATCTAAATAATCAAAAGCCTGTTTGAACAAAAAATGCACACTGTGAAGTCCAAATTCCAAAGTACACAGGTTTCCCAGCCAAACTCTTCTCCTAAGTCTCACTCACAAGACGCATTGCAGTTAACATTATGACCTTTCACTCTTTTTCTCTCTCCAACAATACAACCTCACCACCTGAGCCCTCCAACACAAGCAGGCCCATAAAATATCCCTGAACTGTCATTATTTGTGTGTCAGGTCTTGGGCAATCAATTTCAAAGGCGGCACTGAATGTAATTACTTTAAGTTCAAAATCCAGATTTGTTCAGAGGATTTCAAATAAAAGGCCAAAGTCATTGTTAAGATTCAGTAGAGTGTGTTCACAGTGAAGCAGGGCAGAAATTTCTTTTGAAGATAAAGTAAAACCAATAATGCTTTGAAATTAGTGAAAAGTAAAGGAGGAGGAGTATGGATAAAACTGTCAGTTTGACATTACAGAACTCTTCATATGCCTAAGGTGAAGTGTTTAGAGTCAAGGACAGAAAGATTTCTGTCTTCAGCAATATGCCTCAATAACTCAGTAGTGCAAGTTTAACTTCAATCTAAAAGATAGATCCTACCAACTTTGTTCACTATTGTTCCACAATTTCTCCTCCAAGTATGTGACTTTCTTAATTCCGGAAAATTGAAATTTATTGTTATGAGGATGAATAACGCCATTAAAGATCCAACCCAGAGCCCTCTCTGTACCACCCTGCTATTCTGCTGTATAGATTTTGGAGATTGTGTATTGTGAGTTATAACATGGTTCTTATTTTCCTGCCAAACTACAGTGCAAAAGGAGCTATTCAACAGCTCCGACCAGCGCACCAGCCATCGGGACCATGGCAAAACCTAGCCTTCATATAGATCCTGTGAATCATAGTGTTCCCAAGAAATAAATTATACCTGGCAGGTGTGTCAACTTCCTGATTCCCAGTAAACAACAGGAGTTGGTGGACGTTTTCCTGTTTTAGGATTACAAGTGTTGAATTTAACATGTTGGTAGATATGATCAAACAGTGCATCCATCACTTGTTGTGTGGCCATATCAAGAAAGTAGCAGCTCACACTGTGGTGCCACATGTTGAGGCTGAAAGCTTCCAGTGAAACAGAAACTGAGAGCGGCCACTACATTTTCAGCGGAATAGTACTGCTGACTATAGCCAGATTTCCTTCTTTAAAGGGTAACAGCTCTTTTCTAACCATGACACGCTGCACTGGTCTCATTAATATGGGAGATTAGGAGCAATCTTTAAAATCTTAAGTTAACTGCTTTCTCTCTTCTACAGCTCACTATGTACTTCTTTGCTTTCCCATTATCAACTTGCTCAGCGATGCTGCTACACCCATCTGGAGCAAGTGGGACTTGAAGCTGGATCTATTACTCCAGAGTTAGGGACAGTAACATGGTATTGCATGAACCCTCCCAGCTCACCAAAAAAAAAATCTGTACTATTCATTCTAAATATCTGTAATGACACACAATTAGATAAGCAGGAATGAGCACTAATTTCTTAATTATTTATTCTATTCTATGAGAATCCTACGGACATTACTGTTAGAAAAATCAAAATAAAGAATATCTGATCAGAGATGCAGTGAATAGACCTCATCAAGAATCTCAAATACATCTCAATGGACAAATTTCCTTTTTTAAAAAGTACTAAGACTAAATGTAATGCAGCAGTAGGTTTCTGACAAGTGAAACAAGGATTGTAAAGGCTGAAAA
Source organism: Ginglymostoma cirratum (assembly GCA_024137785.1). Classification (NCBI taxonomy): domain Eukaryota; kingdom Metazoa; phylum Chordata; class Chondrichthyes; order Orectolobiformes; family Ginglymostomatidae; genus Ginglymostoma; species Ginglymostoma cirratum. Next base: position 38,524,236 of record JAHRHZ010000009.1, read on the forward strand.
GATAGTAATGCCCAGCATAAATTGTAAAGAAAGATGAATTAAATTGATTTGTAGTTTCATCCTTTGTGGCAGTGATAATTTATTGTTCTCATTAGTTATTCAGAATCTATAAGATCTGTAAACGTTGTAGAAATACTAAATTAATTAAAGGGGAAAAGGGTGTGAGCAGTGTTCATGACCATTCACTGAAAATAGCCACTCAGTGTGAGAATGTTAGTACCAAAACCGATTATTCACTATAGGAGAGCTTAAGGACTTTAGATTCAAAGTTATAAAGTTGAATTTGTGCCTCAGGTCCTCTCCCAGCCCACGAAACATGAGAAATGGGTGTAAAATATCTGCAGTAGGCAAACATTGGGTTGATGTTGGGAATCCACCAACTTCTAGGTAAATTCTGCATTGGGAGTTTCAGTAGGGTCTCATGGGATGGAGGCAGAGGACAATCAGAGGCTGTTATCTCATTTCTAGTTAAAATTGTGTCAAAATCCTATTGACACTATCTAATTTACATGCATTTGCATCAGCAATCAATGTTCCAGGGCAAAAAAAAAGCCTTGATCACGGTCTGCAGGTGAGAGGAAACATAACATAACATTGACTCCCTTAACTAACCATCAATGAGATCAGTGCAATCTGCTCTAGATGTTGAATGATTCTAGCAAAAGCCAGGGAGCAAAGCTTTGCTAATGCTAAATATTAGAAATTTCAATATAATCCAGAATTTAATGTCTGATAGGCATTTAATGGATTGACTAAATGACCTGAGCCTCACAGACAATACCAGTGGAGAACAGGTAGAAATAGGCATGGTCAACATCGAGCAAAACACATCCAGTCAATGAAGAGATAACACAGTGTGGAGCTGGAGGAACACAACAGGCTAGGCAGCATCAGAGGAGCAGGAAAGCT
>JAHRHZ010000009.1:38525544-38564483 GCA_024137785.1 Ginglymostoma cirratum
AGCTTTCCTGCTCCTCTGATGCTGCCTAGCCTGTTGTGTTCCTCCAGCTCCACACTGTGTTATCTCAGACTCCAGCATTGGCAGTTCTTAGTATCTCCAGTCAATGAAGCATGCTACATGTATTGTGAGTAGAGGTGAGCCTAAAATATAGTCCTACCACACACCAAAGCTAACAAATCACAGATGAGAGATTAAACTATTTGAGGAATCTGCATTGGGTAAATCAATCAACAAAACAAAAGGTGCAATGGTGGTGGCCGACATAGCAGGGATTGTGGAACTGGTTCACATTCAGTATGATTAGATACTTTTGTTATTCTGTGAGTTTGATCGTGTCACTGGAAGTTCCTTGATACTTTGAAACCCTTTCCATATTCAACATACTTACATGTCACTCATGTGTGCATTTCATTGAAATGCTTGGAAATTGCACCAGATCACAAACCATTCACAAAGCCCATCAATAATTTCTGCCAGTCACCCATAATTCTTCACGAACTGAAGAATCCACATCAGTCTCCTGTATTGGTTTACTGTTGAATTGTCTAAACCTCTAAGGACTCAAATTCTCACCAGAATGTTTCAGAATTTCCTCACTAACAAAGGTAGAAGCCAAAGGAACTGATTTCAAGACCTCCTCCCAAACACCTTCCTGCAAATATGCCATCCTCTATTCCCAATTCCTTCGCCTCCGCCGTATCAGCTCCCAGGATGAGGCATTCCACTCCCATACATCTCAGATGTCCTCATTCTTCAAGGACCACAACTTCCCCCCAGCAGTGGTCGAGAACGCCCTCGACTGTGTCTCCCGCATTTCCCGCAACTCATCCCTCACGCCCCCTCCCCGCAATAACAACCAAAAAAGAATCCCCCTCGTTCTCACGTACCACCCCACCAACCTCCGGATACAACACATCATCCTCCGACACTTCCACCATCTGCAATCCGACCCCATCACCAAAGACATTTTTCCCTCCCCACCCTTGTCTGCCTTCTGGAGGGACCACTCTCTCCGTGACTCCCTTGTCCGCTCCACACTCCCTTCCAGCTCCACCACACCCGGCACTTTTCCCTGTAACCGCAGGACGTGCTACACCTTCCCCCACACCTCTTCCCTTACCCCCATCCGAGGCCCCAAAAAGACCTTCCACATTAAGCAGATATTCACCTGCACATCTGCCAATGTGGTATACTGCATCCGTTGTACCCGTTGTGGCCTCCTCTACATCGGGGAAACCAAGCGGAGGCTTGGGGAACACTTTGCAGAACACCTGCGTTCAGTTCGCAACAAACAATTGCACCTCCCAGTCACGAACCATTTCAACTCCCCCTCCCATTCCTCAGATGACATGACCATCCTGGGCCTCCTGCAGTGCCAAAATGATGCCACCTGAAGGCTGCAGGAACAGCAAATCATATTCAGCCTGGGAAACCTGCAGCCCAATGGTATCAATGTGGATTTCACAAGCTTTAAAATCTCTCCTCCCCCAACCGCATCCCAAAACCAGCCCAGCTCGTCCCCGCCTCCCTAACCTGTTCTTCCTCTCACCTATCCCCTCCTCCGAACTCAAGCCACGCCCCCATCTCCTATCTACTAACCTCACCCCGCCCCCTTGACCTGTCCGTCCTCCCTGGACTGACCTATCTCCTCCCTACCTCCCCACCTACACTCACCTTTACTGGCTCCATCTCCGCCTCTTTGACTTGTCTGTCTCCTCTCCACCTATCCTCTCCTCTGTCTATCTTCTATCCGCCTCCCTGCTCTCCCTGTTTATTTCAGAACTCTCTTCCCCTCCCCCATTTCTAATGAAGGGTCTAGGCCTTCAAAGTATCTAATCATACTGAATGTGAACCAGGCCTAGTTTTCCTGCTCCTATGATGCTGCTTGGCCTGCTGTGTTCATCCAGCTCCACACCTTGTTATCTCGGATTCTCCAGCATCTGCAGTTCCTATTATCTCTGATTTCAAGACTTACAAGGGCTACCTAGCACTCCACCTAGTGGGTAGATTGTAACAAATGGCAGGACACATTCTCACCTCAATTTTGTGTTAGGCAAGCAATCACTTCATTTAGCAAACAGATCAAGGAAGAAAATAATTGTTTTCACTTCCAACAGAGTTAGCTTTGTCAGCAGCATGCAATCCAGATGTCTGAAACAACACTCCATATTTCTGTTTCGGTCTCAGTGATTTTGAGATAGCTGAGCTAATTACAGATAAACAAGCATTATGAATGTATTTGTTTCTCCCACATTTCTACTACCACTTTTCTTTGATATCTTGTTTGACACTACGGAGTTGTTTATTGTGAACTGGTTTTGAAGTTTAATTTGTAGTGTTTCAGGAAACCAAATAAGATTTTTGAAGATTCCTAACATTTTCTGTTTCTGTACGTGTTTTCATTTTTTTGGAACTGGCGTTATTTTTGCAAACATTGAATTTTGTTTACACCATTGCTAAGCAGCTGCTGGAATATAGTTGTTGAAAGTTTTATTTCCTCTCTTTGATTTACCTACATTTGTTAGTTTTCTTTAATGCATTCCTCAGAACTTGTAATTTTATCTTATGTAGAGTATTAAGGTTTGAAGTAAATTAATAATAGTTCAGTCATGGTCCATAGGTAAAAATGTTGGATCTTCTGATTTCCAGCATCCACAGTTCTTTGTTTAGTTTTTAAATATTGCAATTTGGATAGGTCACTAATAAAAGAGTTTGGAGTAGATTGAGATAGTAAAATGGATGCAGAGAGCTCAGATGTGAACAAGTCTTGCAGTGAAATAAGTGAAGAATTATTAGGATGTAAACTTACAAATTAGCGGCAGGAGCAGGCTATTTGGTCCCTTGGACCTTCTTTGACATTCAATAAGATCACGGCTGATCTGATTGTGGTCTCTACTTTCCCATCTACCTTGACTTTATTCATCAGTAAATAATCTATCTAATTCAGTGTTAAAAATATTCAATTGCCTCACTTCCATTATTCTCTGAGGAAGGGAATTCCACAGACGAAAGCCCTCTGAAGGAGAAAACAAACCTGCTCTTCGTCTAAACTCAGGATTACATATGATTCTGTCAGTCATTGCCATTTTACAGGTACCAAAGTCTCTTGTGAGAATGAAGTCAAAATCACCATGTGATAAAATCTCTTAAGAAAAAAAAATCAGTACTAAAAGAAATATAATTTTAGGCCCTGAGCTCATTCTCCCATGTCCTTACCCAAACCTGGGTGACCATATTGAGGAACACCTGCAAAATGTTCTGTCTGCAAAAATGACACTGAGCTTTCTGTTGTCTGCTGTTTCAACACATCGCCGTGTTCTCCGGCCAATGTCTCCATCTCAGACCTGCTGTAGTGGTCCAGCGAAGTTCACTACAAGGTGGAAGAACAGCTTCTCATTTTCCACTTAAGGGCTCAATATCAAATTCAATAATTTTAGAACCTGGACACATTCTCTTATGTCCTTACCCCAACACCACATGCCAGGCCTTGTCATCACATAGGCTGCTACCACAAATAGTCCCTTATCAGCTGCATCTCTTCATTCTCCCAGGCTGACTTTGGCCTATTCCTTTGTCTTTCCTGCTGTTGTCCTCTCGCTATCTCTGGCCTTTATTTCCACCTAATGTTTACCCTTATCCCAAATTATCCACTTTATGCATATCAAGCTTTCCAGTACTTTCTGTCAGCAACATCTTATCAATTCTTACCCACATCCCCACCGCTACCATGGTCGCTTCTACTAATCTTTTGTCAGCATCCTCTTTTTGTGTAGTACTGAGGACTATACACAATTAAACACATGTTGAGCCTAGTACTATCTAGCATGATTCCTCACTTACTGATTTACCTGTTGCATATGAGCACAATCACAAACTTATGGAAGGCACAACTATGAAAAGTTCAAGTAATGCACGATGGGTAGGTAGGTCACAATCTTCTCTAAACTCTACTCAGCTGGACCCAGGTAGATTTTGGGGGCTGTTGCTGACGAGGAGAATGCTACAGCTGGATCAACAACACAATCATGTATTGGTAGACGTACCAGGGACTTTCTCCACACTGACTGACAGGGTGGAGGAACATAATTTGATCACAGGTGGACACAAAGTTGTATCGATGTCTAATATGTAGACATTGTTTCCATGGAGCGACAAACGTGACTCTCAAATGAGACCATCGAGGTACTAGCACAGCAGTGAAGACCACACATGTCAAATTGCTTGTCATCTTTATCAGGATGGTTGTTGCCATACCCTTGGCCATACTACATATCAGTCACCTTCAGTGATCTGTTTTAATAGGTTTGATGTAGGGCGGGGCCAGGAGACAGAGAAATTAGAAAAAGTTTCCGTGATTGCCTGATGACCTACTGTACCCCAGTACAGGTACACATGTCAGGGCCCTCAGGGGTGTCAAAAGCCAAAGTCTGATTTTGATCAAAACCATCTCAGCATTTCAGGGTGTGGATGTGAACAAATTGCTTTTATCTCGGTTGAAGCCACAGAGGATCATGCACTACATTAAATCAATAGGATGTGTATGTTGAATAATAATTGTGAATTACCATGGGTATGCATATGGGTAGCATCATTCAGACTGATAAACGTATTGCTGCCTCTTCTACTTTCACTGGGTCATAATCGAGAAGCTCCTTCCCCAAAGCCATTGTGGATCACCTGTACAAATTGGACTGCAGCAGTTCAGGAAGTCAGCTCAACACCATCTTCCTGAGGGAACTAGGGAGGAACTATAAATGTTGGCCTAGCCAGTGATGCTGCATGCTAAGATTGTTTTAAAACAAGTGACTCCAGATGCAATGTCACCAAGACTCTACATAATTGTTCAATTTCTTAACTATTGTACTCATTTTGAATGTACTGAATTCTAATACAATAAATATGGAGGCTGAGCATAGTGGTAATATCACTGGACTAGTAATCCAAATCTCGAAAGCTAATGCTCTGGTTATGTAAGTTTCAATTCTTCTATGGTGGATAGTGAAATTTGAAAGCAATTAAATAAAATTTAGCCTGATGGTGACTATATAACTATTGTTGTAAAGTTAAAACATCTTGTTCATTAATGCAATATAAGGAGGAAATCTGCCATCCTTACTTGTTCTGGCCGACATATGACTCCAGGCCAACTTTGTGGTTTACCCTTTACCTATCCGGTGGGCAATTAAGCATGGGCAATAAAAGCTTAATTCAGTCAATGATGCCCACATCCCATGAAGGAATAAGATAGGTTATTTAGCTTCCTAATAGCTCACTGCATTTTAATGTAAATTTTCAGTGATTTATGAAAAAGGAGACCCAGGTGTCATTGGACACCAACACTTCCCAAGTTCTTACTTCTAACAAAATACTCTGCATTTGTCTGTGGATAACTTCACATTTTTCCACATTCATTTGGCATATTCCATCCATCTATATACAAATACATCATAATGAAGAAAAATATGTGATTCAATCTCTCTGGCAAGCTCCATCATTCAATAAGATCATGGTTGATCTGTCGCTCTGTTAAATTCTACATTCTTGTTTACTCTCAATCATCTTTGATTCCATTGCCTAACAAGAACCTATTCTATCTCCATCTTAAAATCATTCAATGACCATGCCTCCATTGTTTTCTGAGGAAGAAGGTTCCAAAGTTACTCAACCTTCAAAAGTAAAAATAAATTCCTCCTGAGGGATATCCTTTTCACACAGAGTGTGGTTTTTATGGAACAAACTGACAGAGGAAGTGGTAGAGGCAGGTACAATCAAAAATGCCCTCTGAGAAGACCATGATGACTCTTGACAATCCAATGTAATAACTTCCTTGCTGCTGAAATCAAGATTTTTTTTTGTAATAAGATGTGGGTGTTGCTGACTAGGACAGCATTTATTTCTCATCCCGAATTGCTCCAAGGGCGGTTGAGACTCAAATATATTTCTGTGGGTCTTGTGTCACATGGCGATCATACCAATTAAGGATGGAAGGTCTCCTTCCCTAAAGGACATTATTGCAGGAAATTTGCCATCCCTGCCTGGCCTATAGTTTTCTGTGTTGTGCCTCCTTTCCTTATAGAATAAAGGAGTTATACATCCCTGTGCACAAAGTGTTCTTGCAATAACATTACAATGATAGTTCTGGTAAGATCAAGATGCATCGTTAAAGTGCAAAAGCCATGATGGCTTAGTGATGCTGGTATACGTCAGATGCCAGTATCCACGGATGTGGTGTGCATGTGTTGCTGCCCATGGCATTTGTCCTGAGACGTTGGTGCTGGGTGTCAAAGTTGGAGGTCCAGAGGAGCAAGCAACATACTGAGTCACCATGTACCTGCTCTGACTTTATGTTGAGAATTGGCAGTACCTAGATTCCTCGCAGTGGTTTGTAGGATAGGATGGTATGTGTTAATGAGATGAGATTTGCAGTTAATGAGCACGATAATAAGCAACAATTCTTGTTAATAGGCATCTCACCACTCTCTAGTTAGAATTTTGTCTAGGTATATGCAAGTTGCTCTTGAAATGATGAATGGCCTCATTTCACTTCTCAAATGATTCTGTCACATTTCTCACTATAGCCTTCATCATTCAGCCCCGATAAGATTCCACCATTATTTCTTGTCCAATTGTCTAAGCTACCACTCTCCTTTGCATTGTTATATGCTTTCTCCCTTAAGTTTGATGTTTTCCTCAACTTCTTTACTTAAACACAAATGGTGGGTCCTGTCCTTGGAATTTTTCCTTTATCGCAGGAGTAGATATATTCGCATTATTCTAAAATATCCCCTTTAGTGTTTATCACTACCTATCCCCTAGCCTAGTATCCCTTTTAACTTCAGTTAGCTCAGCATTCATGTCCAACATAGTTTTCCTGATTTAAGTTTAAATACAAGGCTCAGCCCCATTCTTCTTAACCAAACTAACTGTCAAATTCAATGTCAAACATAATATACTGAATGATTGGATAACAAACACTGAAAAATTTAAGAATATAAGAATGGAGAATGGAATACTAATAATATATTTGCAAAAAATCCTGGGCTGGAATATTCCACTTGGTCATTGATACAGTAAAAGCTTACCCAAGCATAACATAAAGAAAAAAAGATTTTGTGTAGAAAATTAAAAGTTTTGCAAAGAAATGGATGTTGACAATTTCAGTTCTATTCATGCCTGGTTTTTGCACTTTATGTTACAATGTAACCTTAGCTACAAGCAACTTTGTTACGAAGGCTCCTGTGCAGACATTTCAAATGTGGATTGCTGGCATAAGCTTATTCAATATCTTATTCAAGACTATAATTCCACTGATATTTTTAATGCAAGTGAAACCACCATATTCTACAAATGCACACCAGATAAAACTTACCTTGGGCCAAGCTACAGTCAACAGTAAGAAACCAAATGATCAGATGTGATTTCTTGTTGCCACAAACAAATCTGGAACCAAAATAATTGCTTAATACTCATGGTGAAACTCAAAAAAGCCAAGGTGCTAAAGTTAGCAAACAGCCAGCTATGAAGCAAACCAAAAGGCATGGGTGGCATCAACAATTTTTACTCTAAGAGGTCAGCAAATTGATCGCCACGTGCAGTCTCAGAAACACAAGATCCTATTGCTCGTGAATGATTTCTCAGCTTAGTATAATGCCCAAGGACTAAATTACTCAGCCAATGGACACATGTACAATTAAAAATTAAAATATTTTTATGAATAGTTATGTGCCCATAAGAAAATAGCCTGCCTTGAATCCAGTGAAAACCTCACTGTTTCAAGCAATGGACATCTTGAAGAAAGCCTGGGATATTGTAAAGCAATAATCAATTCAGAATTATTTCATACATGCCATTTTATATGAAGCTTCAATAGATTTTTACCATGTGACATCAAGAATCGTTTCCTGTCACAGTTATTGATGATGATGATGATGATGAAGAACCTTGTGTTATACCAAGGGGTGATGTTGCTATTGTGGAGGCACCTCCAAAGACAGCAGCTTTCAAAGAGGCAGCTGAGGAAGATGAAACACAAGCAGAAACTGAAAGTACACTCATCAGTGCTGAAGTGTCCAATAAGTTAGACTTGTCGTACAACTCTTTTCAACAGACTGCTAATACAAGAGGAAAAACATTCAACTTTCTGTATCAGTTTTCCAGCCTTGTATAAAGGGAACAATGGTCAAGAATGAAGGAACTACCATTGAAAACCATTTACAAAACTAGCAAATGGTTACCTCTGACAACCTCTGACATATATTGCTTATATTTTGTTTTAAAAATGTTTACTTTTGTGCATTTGACATGTGGAGTGGGACTGTTGAGTAGGTGTTATTGATTATGGGTTGTTCTAAAATAAAAACTAATTTCAAAATTTGGTAATTTTTTTTTGAAATTGATAACCTGTGGTGGACACTGATGTCACAAAAAAAACATTGCCCGAACTCCCCTGTATTTGATAACATTTCCTTTTTTCAAGGAAATATATGTTTAAGAACCTTAGTCGCAAGCAAAGCATATCTTTATTTAATTGAATGACAATCTTTAGAACACATGGCCCACCATTAGCATTCTCTCTAATTTTCTTACCAGCTGTGTGACCCTCCAAAGTCTGTGTATGGCAGTGACCTCCAGACCAAAAGTCTATGCTGTGATTAACATGTTGATGCCAATCACTGTGTGTGGAACATCAGAATGGCAGTAACACACACAGATGTGCAGCTTAGAGGGAATGTTGTCCACTAATATCTTGGATTGGCAATGATGACAACCTACGATCATAGAGTCCCTACAGCCACTGTGCCACCTGCCTATATAAATAGCAGAGGATTGTTTTGAACCATCGATCTATGGGTAATAGGCCCAGCACACTCCCGCTGTGCTGTCAACTGCCGTCAACAAAGTTTACATGGGCCTAGAAATGTCAACATAAATGAGTCATACTGTATTTAAGTTCCAATTCCAAGTATTTTCATTTTGTTTATTATCCTCCTGCGTAGAACCTTGTCAAAAGCCTTCTCAAAGTCTAAACACATTGCAGCCGCCAGTTCCCCTTATTAACTCCATTAGTAATAATTTCAAAAATCTCTTATAGAAATGTTAAACATGCTTTCCCCTTTTTTAAATCTATGTTGATTCTGTCCATTTCAACAATTAGATTTTAAATATCAAGTAATCACATTCTTTTAAACAGATCTTAGCATTTTTCCCACAACTGATGTCAGACTAACAGGTATGTAGTTCCATGTTTCTTTCTCCCCCTCCTTCCTTATACAGTGCAGTTACATTTGGAGCCTTCCAAATGGCAAGCTCCATTACATAATGAATAACATTTTGAAGGACTGTCAGCAATGCAATCACCATCTCTGACCATCTTTTTCAATTTCTGGGGTTAAAATCCTTGAACCCAAGGATTTGTTAACTTTCATTCCTATTAATTTCCCCAACACTACTTTATGATGTATACTAACTTATGCCAGTTCCACACTCTACCTAGACCCTTGAATTTTAATTATTCAAGAAAAACTTCTTGTGCCTTCCTTTATGAAGTTTTAATTTCCTAATTTATACTATGACCTACAATATGCCTCCAGTTTAGCGGCATATAATCAACGTTTACCCATTTCTGCTGCCCCTGGATGTTTCTTCCACTGAAATTGATTCTATACCTTGATCTTGCAATCTAAGACCCTCTCTCACTAATGTATTGATCCTTTGGGCAACTTTTCTAAATATCAATCACAGTTCCTAGCCTTGGCTACCTTGTAGCCACATCTCCACAATGGTATTCATTTAGTGTGATTGTGCCATTAGGGGAGGCAATGGTCCAGTGATTCTATTGTTGGACTGTTAATTCAGAGACCCAGATAACATTCTGTGTACCTGGGTTCAAATCCTGCCATAGCAGATGGTGGAAACTGAATGCAATAACAATCTGGCATGAAGAATCTAATGACCATAAGACATAGGAGCGCAGGTTAGGCCATTCAGCCCATCAAGTAGGCTCCACCATTCCATAATAGCTGAAACATTTCTCAAATCCATTCTCCTACTTTTTCACCATAATCCTTGATACCCTTGACCATCAAGATCCTATCTATCTCTGTCTTAAATATACTCAATGACCTGGCCTCCACAGCCTTCTGTGGCAGTGAATTCCATAAATACACCACTCTCTGGCTGAAGAAGTTTCTCCTTATTTCTGTTCTAAAAGGTTTTCCTTTTACTCTGAGGCTGTGCCCTCGGGTCCTAGTCACTCCTACCAACGGAAATGTCTTCCCAACGTCCATTGTGTCCAGGCCATTCACTATGCTGTAAGTTTCAGTTAGATACCCCTTATCCTTCTAGATTTCATTGATTATAGACGCAGAGTCCTCAAATGTTCCTCATATGTTAAACTTTTCATTCCTGGGACCATTCCTTTGAACCTTCTCTGAACCCGCTCCAGGGCCAGGACATCTTTCCTGAGGTTTGGGGCCCAAACTGTGCACAATACTCTAAATGTGGCCTGACCAGAGCCTTATTGAGCCTCAGAAGTACACCTATGCTTTTATATTCAATTCCTTTCAAAATAAATGCCAACATTGCATTTGCCTTCCTAACTACTGACTCAACCTGCAAGTTTACCTTGACAGAATCCTGGACGAGAACTCCCAAGTCTCTTTGCATTTCAGACTTCTGAATTTTCTCCCCATTTAGAAAATAGTTCATGCTTTTATTCTTCTTACCAAAGTGCATGACCTTACACTTTCCCACGTTGTACTCCATCTGTCACTTCTTTGCCCACTCTCCTAACCTGTCCAAATCTTTCTGCATCCTCCCCATCTCCTCAATACTACCTGTCCCTCTACCTATCTTTGTATCTTCTGCAAACTTAGCCAGAATGCCCTCAGTTCCTTCATTTAGGTGGTTAATGTATGAAGTGAAAAGTTGAGGTCCCAACACTGATCCTTGTGGAATACCACTTGTCACTGGCTGCCATTCTGAGAAAGACCCTTTAAACCCCACTCTCTGCTTTCTGCCAGACAGCCATTCTTTATCCCTGCTAACATCTTGCTTGTAACACCATGGGCCCTTACCTTACTCAGCAGCCCCCTGTGCGGCACCTTGTCAAAGGCCTTCTTGAAGTTCAGGTAGATAACATCCATTGGCTCTCCTTGATGTACCCTGATCATTACTTCCTCAAAGAATTCTAGCAGATTTTTCAGGCATGACCTCCCCCTGATGAAACCATGTTGACTTTGCCCTAGTTTACCATATACTTCCAAATATTCAGAAATCTCATCCTTCACAATGGACTCTAATATCTTACCCACAAACTGAGGTTAGGCTAATTGGCCTGTACTTTTCAGTCTTTTGCCTTACTCCTTTTTTAAACAGGGGTGTCACATTAGCGATTTTCCAGTCCTCTGGGACCCTCCCTGACTCTGATTCCTGAAAGATCACCACTAACGCCTCCACTGTCTCTTCATCTACCTCCTTGAGAACTCTGGGGTGTAGTCCATCTGGTCCTGGTAATTTTTCCACCTTCAGGGCATTCAGTTTTTCCAGCACCTTCTCCTTGGTGATGGCCACCATATTCAGCTCTGCCCCCGATTCTCTCGAAGTTTTGGGATATTACTTGTGTCTTCTACTGTGAAGACTGATGCAAAGTAATTATTCAGTTCCTCAACCATTTCCTTGTTCCCCACTACTATGTCTCCAACATCACTTTTCAGTGGTCTAATGTCCACTTTTGCCTCTCTTTTGCTCTTTATATATCTAAAGAAACTCTACAGTCCTCCTTTATATTACTGGCTAGCTTACACTCATATTTAATCTTCTCCCTCCTTATTTTTGTTTGTTGCCGTCTGTTGGTCTTTGTAGGCTTCACAATCCTCTGGTTTCCCATTGGCCTACACCACATTATATGCTTTCTCTTTTGTTTTTATACTATCCCTGACTTCCCTAATCAGCCATGGTTGCCTCGTCTTTCCTGTACCATGCTTCTTTTTTCCCAGGGATGAATTTTTGCTGTGTCTCCTGAATTACTCCCAGAAACTCTTGCCATTTGTGTTCCACTGTCTTTACTGCTAGGCTCTTCTCCCAGTCAATTCTGCCTAGGTCCTCCCTCCTGCCTCTGTAGTTGCCTTTATTCAGCTTAATGCCATTACCTCTGATTATATCTTCTCCCTCTCAAATTGCAGAGTAAATTCAATCATATTATGACCATGAATCGATTGTCGGAAAAACCTATCTGTTTCAGTAGTGTCTTTTACAGAAGGAAACTGCCATCTTTACCTGATCTGGCCTACATGTGACTCCTGGTCCACAACAATGTGGTTGACTCTTAACTGCCCTCTGGGCAATTAGCAGTGGGCAATAATTGCTGTCTGGCCAGTGAAGTCCTCATCCTGTGAATTAATAAAGGGGAAAAAAAGATCAATTCAATTATCCTGGTGCAAAAGTTGTGTAGAATTGAATGGAATGCCTTTAGATGCAATAAGAGACTGTTCTCTTTTACCACTCATGTATCCTTGAGCCTTACGGGGTAATATGGGTTATCTTTGTTTGAATGAATCAAAGCTTTCAGGTCACCTGTTATAGACCTGCATGAGCCTCCTCTTGTGGTTGCACACTAGTTGCACAATGAAGAACAAATATCCCTTGCAGAATATCATGGCTGAGATAACAAGGTGTAGAGCTGGATGCCAAGCAGCGTTCGTCCAGCTCTACACCTTGTTATCTCAGATTCTCCAGCATCGGCAGTTCCTACTATCTCAGAATATAATGGCTGCTGTGACTGTGCTTGCCTTGTTACTACATAAGTGCAGGTAATGGCACTCTTTACCAAAGGCAATCCAGTGAGACATGAATCTGAGTGCTGACTCATTCTGGTTACCTTTGCCATTGAGAAACATCAATGATCCTGTATATTTCTCCAACTTGGAAGGATCCAGAGAAGGAAAGGTTAAAAGTGGAGGTCACCTTTACAGCCAGCGATTCTGCATGGATGCTATGACAGGTCTTGGTTAGAGTCTGTAAAGATGCTGTGACTTCTTAGCCAGCAAAACCATTCTTCAAAAAAAGCTGATTTTTTGTGTTAACAAGGTGTAGAGCTGGATGAGCACAGCAGGCCAAGCAGCATCAGAGGAGCAGGAAAGCTGACGTTTCGGGCCTGGACCTTTTGGAGATAGTGACACTCAATTATATAAAGGAAATTCGATTGGAACTGATTTTAGACTTCACAAAAATCAAAATAAAACGTTAGAATAAAAGTTGCCATATCCTAGCTCCAACAGCTATACTAAGTTTACGTGAATAATTATATCTTACTTTTCAATTGCCTGGTCTCCGTGTGATGTGCTGTTCTCTTTTGTCACAAAATCCAGTTACCTTGGGTGAAACATTATCTTATATTGCAAGAAAAATTCTGAATGTTTTATTCGTCTTTACACGAGCTCCTTTTTTGGAATTATACCACTAACTATTGCAGTGTCATTTCTCAGTTGGTAAGGAAATACTCAAAGAAATAAATCAAGCCAATAATTATTCCAAACTAATTCTATCTCTTATACAGAGAGAAAATAGGAACATTATTTTTAAGCATTGCTACCTAATGTATAAACATGATCCATTTTTCCAGAGACAAATGCTGCTTTCCATTTGATCTGCAATAAAATCACTCATTGTTTAAACAAGAACAGCAAATATTGCAGCCAGCAGGATGATTTACAGCTATTTGACCTTTTTTTTGGCATGCAAAACATTTTAAGGACATTTTAAAATTCCTCAAATGGTTAGTTATAACAACATGCCAGTTCCCCAATTATAATCAAAGGTCTTCTTTGATGTTAAGCTGCGCTTCTTATCACTTATCTTGTCCATAATAAAGACGACACAGAACCAGCTCCATAACACTGCCCATCTCCAACCCAACTTCAACTCACCTGTCACTTACTCCTTCATTAGAGACAAAACAAACTGCATTTGCTGGAATCCAAGGTAGACAAACAGGAGGCTGGAAGAACACAGCAAGCCAGGCAGCATCTGGAGGAAACGAGCAGTCAATGTTTTGGGTATTACCCTTCTTCAGGGCTCCTGAAGAGCATTCCTGCAAGCCAGGCAGCATCTGGAGGAAACGAGCAGTCAATGTTTTGGGTATTACTCTTCTTCAGGGCTCCCGAAGAGTGTTCCTGCTGTGTTCTTCCAGCCTCCTGTTTGTCAGTGAATCCCTCGTCTTTGCCATTACCAGAATCAAGTATTACTTCAATTATGCTCCCAATATCTGTCTTTAATAAATTTTAACTCTTGAAACAGTTTCAGTTTCATTTTCTATTGTCCACCAACCCTTCTTTTTGCTTGTTTACATTCTGCCCAGTTCATCCTATAACTTGAATTTAAAATTATCATCCTGATATTTAAATTCCTCTGTAATCTCACTGTTCAAGGTACCCTAACTTTATAACTTTCGCTTGAGTTAAAATTTTCTTCCAAGCTCTTCACTCCTTTTGTTTAAGCCTCTGTGCATGGGTCACTGGTGACTCTCTCTTTAGTAACAAGGTTGTGACATCTTCTTACAACATTGTACAAATCCACCTGGTGAATTTCTTCATTATTTTCACTATATCTTATAAGGAGTTTAGGAGAGATTGTGATCTCTGTCAGCAAAGCCTCCTTGACGTGCTCCATTTAACCTTCATTTACTAGTTAGTGACACATGGATTACAGCTTCCTGAAGCCTGCTGGAGTGGACTGGGTTAGATACATTTTTTGTGAAATGATGTGCCTGAGTCTTAGAGGCAGAAAAGCTGCCTCTCATTCAGTGAGGAACAGAAAGGAATCAGTGTGATAAACCCACCAGCTAGTGGTGGAAAGACAATTAGGCTCATTAACAAGCCACATAAAGCCAGCTATCCCCAAGCCCACAGGCAATAATGGTGGATCAAGGAATACGTGAGACTTATTTCAGTGCTGTGCCCCTCTGGAGAAAAAAAAAACTATCCAATAAATAAACCAGTTAAGTTTGTTAGCAGCCTAATCATCATTGGATGATTAATATAATAGAAATAGTGTGCAAGAGAATGGGAAAAAGCAGGAGATTGGCACAAGGTAATGGTGATTTATGAAGAGCCAGAGCAAGTATAATGGGCTAATTAGCTTTCTTCTGCTCTATAACAATTCTGTGATAGCTATTTTGGAGATGGAGGTAGGATACCTCTCATTCTCAGGAACACAGCACTCGATCAAGGGGCCTGCTACTGGGAGTGGAGGGAGACTTGCCCTAGAATTGTAAGTTATTCCACCACCCATCAGTAGCCATACAATTCCAACCTTTCTCCAGGGATCTACTTGTGAACCTTGGTGAAAGCTCAAGTGGGCACTCCTCCTGGTGGCTTTGGCCATTGATCTGACAAATTTGATTGGCCAGCAACTCTGGGGCAGGATCATGGGGGATAGGATTTCTCTCATGCTGGATACTTAATCTAATGGGAATCCCATCACTGCCCAGCCATGCACCTGCTTACTGAGTTAGTGTCAAATTTCTCAGAGAAATGCAACCAATTGGTTCCACAATTACTTAGAGTGATGCCAGTCTCTAGCACTAAATTTCATCTACCTGTCAAGGGGGACGGGTAGGGGTTGCTGTTCTAAATCCTGAAAACAGTTAGATTGGGAGTGACTGAACATTTCTGATTTTCTTGAGACTGGAACCCAATGTCAAAGCAGGCAATCACTGGATTAATCGAGACAATGGATATTGCAAAGAAACCAAAACGCTCATTATAGGAATTTAATAAGTGGATCCTGTGGATTCAAATCCTAGAGTAATTTACATTTGACAGCAAAACATCTGATGGTGGATTTAGCCTGTGCGGAACAGAACATTGTGCAGGACCAACTTGCACAGGACAAACGTGTACAGGACTGCATAACACAGAGGGGAGATAGTACTGATGTTATGCTTATATGACTGTCTACTCTGTTGAATACAGGTCTCAGTCCAATTCTGAATAATGAGTGGGAAGATTTCACAATCATCCCTTTCTTTGATTATTTTCTGATCATCTCAATTCCCTTTTATTTGTTTTTGCACATTTAGAATTTCACAGCAGGCTGCATGTTTCAGCCAAAGGCCTTGCCTGGATTCATCAGCCATTGACAATTACTAATGTTTTTGTCAAAATGGGCATCATTTTCCACTCTAATTGCAGCATTTTAAATCGATTAAAAGATTTTAACTGGTATTAAAAAGAAACAGACTAATCCAAATGCACACTCCCTCTTTCTCCCTTATTTATTTTCTTGTTTCTGAATCTCAGGCAAATAACATTCAGTTTGTAAGGGAGAGACAGCTTGACTGCCATGCAAATTAAAGTAATGAATGACAAGGAACGTTGAGCTCAAAAACTATTTTTCTATCAAATTTACTTCATCTAGTTTGGTATTTTCCCTTGGATGCAAGAATGCCAGTGTTCCCTACTTACCATGCTCCTCCCATTCCTTGTCCTGCTTTCCTCCAAAAATATAAATAAACTTTTCAATTCATCACAAATGTTTTCTCTTTTCAATCTGAATTCACAGACTGCATTTTCAATATTAATATTCAGGTAAACGATTGTTGAAGTTGCAACTCATATAGCCATTGGAAATGTGGGTATAGTGATGAGGGACCTACAATAGCTTTGGATTTTGTGGTAAGGGCTCATCATTTTTAAAGGTCTTCAGGACCGAGAGGCTGTTCTTATCAATTGAAGGCCCGGCAGCTCTGCAGTGCCACTGGGAGCGCTGGCCACAATTGGGACTGCAACTAGGTGAAAAAAAGGAGTAGCATTCTCATAAGGTGCTAATTAGGGTCTTGGGTCAGATAAGGATTAATCTGAAAGGGCCTGCCAATTGGGCAGAAAAGGAGATTGATAAGGGCAGGTGGCTTTGATAGCCAATGGGGATGGGGGAATGGGGGAATGGGGAAATGGGGTTGGGGGTGGGAGGATGTTGGTGATGGTTGAGCTGGCTTTTGGGGCAATCCATCTTGGGCTAAAGAGTGGCTGAAGAGCTCTCTCCTTGCACCCAGACCTACTGTGACGTAACCACAGTTTACCAGATGGTGTTTCCTGTGAGGGGAGGAAGAGGCCCTTAATCAGTTATTTACATAGCTCTACTGATGCTGGGAGGAAGGGATGGCCAGTTGCTGCATTTCTGATGCTGGCAAGATTGGATGATGTTGGAAAAGTAACCACTCCCTCATCTTCCTGTGTCATCATATGTCTCCGACAACACCACCTCCTCCAACTTCATCCCCAGATTTCAGCCCCATCAGATCCATCTCTAGTTGGCCTGGTAAAATCCAAACTGGGACACGCTTTTAGGGCTAACTGAATATGCAGTCACATCCTTGAAGTTATCTAAAATTTGACCTCTAGCATCTCCACCTTTCTTCCCACATCAGCACAATTATCCGAATATAAACACAAAAGACTAACTTAATCTCAAAAAGAATGAAACATTTCTTGTTTCAGCTAATGATTCACAATTATACATTAGAAGCTTAAACGTAACAAATACTAACTCAAGGTAGTGGTTACAAACATTAAAATAGATTCTATGGAGATTTGACTTGGAATGCATTATATGTGGTTCATCCTGTTAGTTAAGGCAGTTGTTTATCAATGGATTAGAAAGCAGGAAAAAGATTTTTTTTTCACACTGGAAAACCAGGCTGGGATATACAATAGGAATTCAAACACAAGCTGAAACAATAATTTTGAAAAGGAGATATATGATGACTTTATACAAATTAAAGCAAGGGTAAGAGCATTGAAGCAGTCAGGAAAGTTATTTTACAAGTAAGTTGTGATAGTAATCATTGTAAAAGGAGGCTGCATGTAAATAAAGAAATGTCCAATGCATCTGATTAAGTGGGGTGGAAGTTACATTTAAATTAAAATGTCTGTCGTTATGTGTTCATTGTTGAACACTAAAACACAGGATAATGAAGTAAAACAGAAAAGAAAAGCAAGCTGGTTGAAATTTTCGCTGGCATCTTATTTTCATTTAAGTATAGTTGAAAGTATGTGTAAGAATAACAATGTTTGTTACGTGTAGCTTTGTTTGCACATTTGAAATTCCCTGACGACTTCAGATAATACAGACAATTATCAAAATCATAAGTTGAAGCATATTAATGAAGAATTAAATAAGAAAGATTTTAAAGACATGTTGGTTTCAGAGTGTCCTAACATCTTTTTGGTCTTTTGTCTCTGGAAAATAAAAGCCTGTATTTTTGAGCTCTGGTGTCTTAATCTAGTCTCGTCAGCTGACTCTAAAAGTGAGGAGCAAAAACAAAGTCGCTGGAAAAGCTCAGCTGTGCATATTTAGTTAGCCCTAAAAGCATGTCCCAGTTTGGATTTTACCAGGCCCACTAGAGATGGATCCAAAGGGGCTGAAAGTTGGGGATGAAGTTGGAGAAGGGAGTGTCGTTGGGGACATATGATGACACAGGGAGATGAGGGGCTGGTTACTTTTCCAACATCATCCAATCTTGGCAGCATCTTTGAAGGAGAAAATAGAGTTAACATTTTGGGTCCGACGACCCATTTTGGGCCTGAGGAAGGGTCATCGGACCCAAAATGTTAACTCTATTTTCTCCTTCATGGATGCTGACAGACCTGCTGAGCTTTTCCAGCAACTTTGTTTTTGTTCCTGATTTATAGAATCCGCAGTTCTTTTGATTTCTATAAGTGAGGAGTATGCTTGCCACTGATACAGCCCATGGCACCAGGAGTGTTTTAAAGTGGATTGTAGTTACTCTGCAGTTGACTTGATTCTGGCTGACCAGGAAACTTTCCCTCTCTTACCACCTGCCTTTGGCATACATGACAGATTTGTAACTTACCAATCAACCACCTTTGGCTTTACTGTGATTATGTGTAAGGTGGAGAGGAGCTCCACTCTGGAGCTTCTCATTCAGAGGGAGGAACATTACAGACTACGCCACAAGACCTCCATATGGTGCATTAATCAATATTCCCCAAGCTAGTCATTAGGGCACTGGACATGTTCAATGTGAAAGGAAAAGTAAATTATCCAGACCACGTGTCTTTTGATTGTGTGTGTGTGTGTGTGTGTGTGTGTGTGTGTGTGTGTGTGTGTGTGTGTGTGTGAGATGGTGCATGTGCTGACATAAAGAAGACTGGATTGTACCTGGTTGTGATACTTCTTCTCCCACGTCATCAGTTTGTGACTTGAGTGGAACTCTAGAATGCAGACTGGTGAGTATTTGGTAGGAATCTGGGTAATGAAATTGTGGTCTCACAAATACCTGACTGAGGAAATTGGCCCTGAGCAAGTTCATTAAGTTGTGCTACTTTTGCATCTCTGCATGAGAATGCAATCGAATGCTGCTGTATTAACCTTGATCTTAAATTACCATGCCAAAAGATGATGGTGCCCTTGATCATACAATGGAAATTTACACTAAGTGTAAAAAAAGCGAAATCGGTCAGAATGCTGCAATTGAATGTAACAATTCAAATGTAAAGATATTGACTTTAATTTGAGATGGTGCAATTTCAAGCAGAATCTGCGTACATGTTTTTTGTCTTTCTTCAGAGCTAACTGCAAAACTTTCATTTATGGCATCCCTACTCTTTCCGGTTTTATTGGTAGATCATTGATCTTAAAATGAACTCCGTTTCTGTACGGAGAGTGAATATTTCCAATATTTTGCAATTTTTACAACAGATTTCTAGTATCTGCAACATTTTGTTTCTGCACATGATTTTTCTTTGGATCTTGGTTTCACGGTATGTGAGCGTCATTGGCAAGACCAATCTTTGATGCTCACCATAATTACTATAAGTGAATAGCTTGCTAGGCCATTTCATCAGCTTAAAAATAGTGAGCCGAGTGGCCTGTTCTTATGTTGTACTATTCTACGTTTCATAGGCCTATTAAGAATCAACCACATAGTTGTAGGTAAGACAACACAACCCTCCTAAAGGAAATTACTGAAATTAAAGTTCATACCTCAAATCAACGTGGAATGTCAACAAAGTGAAAAGTATGAGGAATTGAACCTCTCAATGTCTTTTCAAAGCTGTAACTTTCCAAATAAGCATCCTTGTTTCCCATGCCAGCAAACATCTCACGCTAGCATTCAGTAGCATTTTTTTTTGCCTTTGATGTCTGTAATAGTATGCGTTTATTTTTCAAAATAAACATGTTTAAAGCCACAGGCAGGGTGTCAGTACAGACTGCTGCTTTTGCAACAATATAGCTGTACCTTTTTGTAATACCCGCAATTACACCTCAGAAAGGTATGATACTGCAAAAGGACAGAAAAAAATCCAAAAGATGCTTGCAGGATAAAAATGAACATTCCTAGTTCATCTACCATGCCAGGTTAATGAAGCAGTATATTGGTTTATCCATGTCTGGGTACTTATTAATGTCAAAACAATTTCCTTATGCCATATGTCAAAAGTAGGGAGAGGCAAGGGACTTTTTATGAACTAAGCTTTTATGTACTGCAACTAAAAAAAGTTAAATTGGCAAGACTTATGTTAAAGAGCAAATAAAGTCATTTTCTTCTTAATTTTCATGGTTTTATCAGATGCCTAGAACTTTAAATTATGGGCTTACTCAAAAATGACATGCCACAATGAAGGAACAATAACATCAAACATTTCTTTTTTTGAGAATTACATCTTTGCAATCATTGTCCAAAGCAATTTTTGGAACTTTAATATGGTGGTATCATCTGCATTCAATTTCCTTTGTCATTCTTCGCCGCAGTTGGCATCAATTTTGTTCTTGCATAAACACTATGGTCTAGTTTGTTACATAACTCATTGTGCCAGTCGCCCAGTAAATTGTGGCCATCCTCTTTTGACCTGCACATTTCATAGAATCTTGTCACAATTGTTTTCCATGTCCACGTGCCATAAACAAGGCATATGACTTTGGTACAAATAAAATAAAGGGCTGGGGAACCTCAGCGGGTCTGGAAGCATCTGTGGAGAGTGAAACCAGGTTAACGTTTTGAGTCCAGTGCATCTCTTCTTCAGTAAGAAAGTGAACTCAAACTGAACTGTTCTGAAGAACAGTCGTACTAACTTTGATATGTGAAATCTGTTTCTCCCTGCACAAAAGCTGCCAGACCTATTCGTTTCTCCAGAACTTTTCATCTTTGTTTCAGATCTCCCTCATCCACAGTTCTTAACTTCATTCATATGCCTTTGGTATTTTGTCATCATTCAGGTCCTGATTAGAAACTGATTTTCTCACTGATTCTTAGAATATGCAAAATTGTAGTGCTTGGTATTAACTCGTTCAGCAAATGTGGAAGCTGTGGCATTTTGTCTATGGGATCTCTTATCATTTTCTTGCGCAGCATGTTATAATAGAGATGATTAGACATCAATACCTCAGGTAAAATGCTGCCAGTAATCCTTCATCCTGTGTCAGTCTACAGGCTTTCTAGTGGTTTGTGGCGAGGGATGGACCACTAAAACGTCTCAGCAACTGAGACAGGCATCTTAGCTGACAAGAAAAGTTTTATTACATCTTAGTAACTATGGACAGATAACATTATATTGATAACAAGCAAAGAAGAAATGACTGTTTCCTGCTACGACTGCCTGAAACTCCCAAACACTTGCCAGTTGCGAAGCTATACATCATTTTAGGAAGAGCTTACTTAGCACTTAAATTAATCATTTCTTATCCATTACTTTATGCAACATATCAGATTGTGCGGGTGCTAGTTACTGAAGTAGGCCTTGGTTTCCAGGAAAGAAACAACAGAAAGTTATATTGACCTGTTTTCTGTCATTATATACTCAAGGATCTCTTCAGCATGGAAGGAATCTGAAAAGACACTTATACCTTAAATAAACAGCATGGTACTCACTTGCAAAAGGTATTGTGACAATTTCTGAACAAGAAACCATAAGAAGACTATAGTACCTGATTGCCATTCTGATATAACTTGACTTATTTTTATTCGGTACTGTATTCTGTTGCAACAGAAACATACTCTTGTAAAGCTACTCTTTTGATATATACTGGTGCCCATCCTGCAGTCTGTTGTATTTGGCTAGCAAGTTGGATTCCTCAAATGAGTTTTAGTATTTGAAGATTTATTCTCAATTGTAGTTTGACTTGTTTTTTGTTGTGATATATCATGTATCAATGATCAAATAGGCATTTACCTTTAAGAGACCTTTTTTTGATTCAAGATGACGCCAGATTGTGGTGACATTTTGCAAGCTGTCTACAGCAGATCTCATTCTTACATATCTTATAATCATTCTGCTCTCCTTAATCTCATTTCTAAGTCCGTCGGAATTGCTAACAATGTTCTCTTAAATCTACTTTCACGTTTGAAGAATCTACAACTGACGAGGCCTTACCACTAATGCTGGAAATGCCCAATTCAAGCTCAGTCTTGCTGTGGAAACCTGAAACTAAGGCCCAATCAGCATGGGAACAAGACCTGACCAGATGGTAGCCCAACCAGACCGAATGCAAGAACCACACCCCCGAGTGCTCAAGAATGGAACTAGTGCCCAGGACCACATTGGATGTACCCATATACCTTGCCAATGCTAGAACTGCAAGCCCAGAGGGATCAGAAGCCTTCTGGCCTCTTGCAGGCCTAACCTCATGGAAACCTGGAACTGAGGCCCAACAAGCGTAGGATAAAGAACTGACCCCACAGTGACCTGACATTGAGGAGGCCTGACTAAACTGACCACAAGATCCCCCAGAACGCTCAAGGCCTCGACTGGCACCCAGGACCCCAACAGGAAGATACACTTACCTCTTGGAGCAGCAGACTTCTCTCATCGATGTCAGGGATCAACTAGGAGCAGCCACCTACCCAGGAAATGTGGGACACATGCTGGACTTCAGGCTAGACTGAAACTTCAGGGTTTAAGTGCCCCCTCCCCAGCATACTCCTGGTAAACATCCAAGCCATTGAAAACAAGATGGATGACCTCAGAGCTAGACTCACTTTTGAAAGGGAATTCAGAGATTGCTGAGTGCTCTGCTTCACAGAGCCATGGTCACTCATGCTACACCTGACTGTGCCTTATAACCTGAGTGTTTCCAGAATGGCTGCTTGGCTTCCACAGGCAAGGCAAGGGGAGGGGACGTCTGCTTCCTGATCAACATCTCCTTGTGCTCAGATGTGGCGACCCTTACAGTGAATTGCCATTCCTACTACGTGCCGTGAAAGTTCACCTCTGTTATCCTGACAGTGGTCTATGTCCTAGCCCATTTGAAAGTGAAGGGTACACTCGATATGGTATATAATATCACAAACAGTTTTGAGAAATAATACCGTGGGGCCTTGTTCATCATAGCTGATGACTTCAATTAGGCTAACCTCAAGAATATACTGCCAAAATACCATCAACATACCTCCTGTCCCACCAAAGTTCGGAACGTCCTTGACCATTGCTACAAAATCATCAAAGGTGCCTATTGCTCCATCCCCCATCTGCATTTTGGGAAATCAGATCACAATGCTGTACTCCTCCTCCTGGCTTACAAGCAGAAATCGAAGCATGAGGTTGCAGTTCAGAAAGTAGTACACTGTTGGTCTGAGGCAATAGAAGGGCTTCTGCTGGACTGCTTAAAGTCAGTGTACTGCTCCATGTTCAAGAACTCAGTGGCCAACATAAATGAATATGTCAATATCGTTACAGACTTCATCAGTAAGTGTGTAAACAACTCTGTGCCAAAGAAGTTAATCCAAAAATTCCCCAATTGGAAACCATGGATGAACCAAGAGATCTATTCCCTACTGAAGCCCAGGTTTGACACATTCAAATTGGGCTACCGAGATCTATACAAGAAAACCAGGTATGACCTACACAAGGTCATCATAGATGTTAAGAGGCAATACCAAACTAAGCTTGAGACCCAGACTAACCATATGGACACCTGCCATTTGTGGCAAAGCTTACACGACATAACAGGCTACAAAGAGAAATTGAACAGAATCACTTGCAACAATACATCCCTAGCCAATGAGTTCAATGCATTGTGTGCTCGCTTTGAATAGAAGTTCAGTGAAACAATATCACCTGCTCTGACAGCCTCGTGTTCACCTATACCTATGGTCACCGCCGTAGATGTTAGCTCAACCTTCTTGATGGTGAACCCATGGAAAGTGACTGGCCCAGATGGAGTTCCTGGCTTTGCACTCAGGTCCTGTGTGGATCAGCTGGTAGGAGTATTTGCTGACATCTTTAATCTCTCCTTACTGCGATCTGAAGTCCACATCTACTTCAAGAAGACCAGTATTATCCCAGTGACAAAGAAAAAACATACTGCGTGCCTCAATAACTACCAGTGGCTCTGACCTCCACAATTATGAAGTGTTTTGAGAGGTTAGTCATGGCTCACATCAACGCCAGCCTACCAAATTGTTTTGATCCTTTTCACTTCACATACTGTTGCAACAGGTCCACAGCAGATGCCATCTCCCTGGCCTTACACACATGCCTGGAACATCTGGATAACAAGGATACCTATGTCATGCTCCTACTTATTGACTACAGCTCCACCACAATACCGTAACAAACTCTAAACAAACTCATCTCCAGACTCTGAGATCTAGGTCTTGGCTCCCCTCTCTGTAACTGGATTTTCGACTTCCTGACCTATAGACTGCAATCAGTAAGAATAGGCGACAACACCTCCTTCATGATAATCCTCAATACCATTGCCCTGCAAGGCTGCATACTTAACCCTGTTCTGTAGTCCTTAAAAACTCACAACTGTGTGGCCAAATTCCACCCCAACTTCATTTACAAGTTCACTGATGATTCCACCATTGTAGGGCAAAACTCAAACAATGACAAAAAAGAGATTGAGTGCTTAGTGGCATGGTGTAAAGACAACAATCTCTCCACCAATGTTAGCAAAACAAAGGATCTGGCCATTGACTTCAGGAAGTGAAGTGGAGCGCATGGCCCTGTCAGCATCAATATTGCTGGAAGATGGTTAAGAATGTCAAGTTTCTGGGAGTGATGATCACCAGCAATCTGTCTTAGTCCGTTCACGCCGATGCTATGGTCAAGAAAGCACAACAACACCTCTACTTCTTCAGGAGGCTAAGGAAATTCAGCCTGTCCACAAAGACTCTTACCAATTTTTATAGGTGCACCACAGAATGCTTATCTAGATGCATCACAGTGTGGTATGGCAACTGCTCTTCCCAAGACCACAAGAAATTACAATGAGTCGTGAACACAACTCAGTCCATCATGGAAACCAGCCCCCCATCTATTGACTCCACCTATACTTCCCGCTGCCTCAGGAAAGTGACCAACATAACCAAAGACCCTCCCACCCCTGTTATACTCTCTTCCACCCTCTTCTACTGGGCAGTAGATATGAAAGTTTGAATATGCATACAAACAGATCCAAGAACAGCTTCTTTCCCGCTGTTATCAGACTTTTGAACAGACCTCTCAAGTACCAATGCTGATCTCTCTCCTGCACCTTCTCTGTGGCTGTAACACTGCATTCTGCACTTTGTTCTGTTAACATGATGCACTTTGACTGGGGAAAATTGCAAGACAGTGGTATTAGTGTTTTGTACAAATTGGGCATTGTTCAACTTGGTGCTTCATTTGTGGAGCATGAATTCTTCTATTCTTCACTTCTCATCAGTGCTCATACTCACATTAGAAGTACAAATGCTTTCTAAATACTGAACATTAATTTAAGAGATATTATTAAATTTCTTTCCACAAAGTTCTAGCTAACCTTTCTGCTGTGGCATCACGTGTTTGCATGTTTAAGAAATCTGCACGTAATTAACCCAACTACCTGAGTGTTGTCACCTGACCACAAACCACAGACTATCTACACTGCAACACTCTAGGCATGGCCTCTGTCAAGAGATTACTCTGTATTGCATTTATTAGTTTAGCTGTAAATAAACCCACCAGAGATTGTGAACAAAACAGAATCTACATACTTCATTTGTGTTATGTTTATACAACACACACTGTCATATTATAATTTGCAGCAGGCTTCTTTTTATTCAGTTGATCCCAACCCCTTCTACCCAATAGGTATTTCAAATTTAAACAGCCATCAGCATCCATCCTACACTGAACTAAGGAAAAAGCATATGTAACTTCAAACAGCCAGGAAACAATCGCTTGCATTCAAGAATAGTGAAACGACAGAACAAACTCCACCATAAATTGAAGCCCAAAAGAAAATTTTTAAAAAATGTGAAGTAGACTGCTAACAGCCAAAAAAGTGGACACCAAATCTCCCACAATGTACTGGAAGGCAACACATCTACTGTCCGAGATTGCTAAAGGGGCAAGTGTAATACATGCAGGTGAAGCAGTGATTTATTTGTACTTCTTTCAATCTAATATTCCCCAATTGCTGCTCACAATGTGCTATCCTGGTGAGAACAAATGCAGGATGGGTAGACGCCTTGCAAATCACCTCCACTCTGTCCATGAGCATGTCCCTGCCTTTCTAGTTGATTGTCATTTCAATACACCATCTTGCTCTCATGCTAACATTTCAGTCCTATGCCTGCTGCAATGTTCCAACAAAGCCCCAGTGCAAGCTGCAAGTACAGCATTTCTTTTTCCACTTAGACACTTTAGGTCTTCCGGAGTCAACAACTTCGGATCATGAATATCATCATCAAATTTAATATACCCCTTCCCCTCAACACATACCCCATATTGTTTGCACAGGGTTACCCTCAGCAGAGCTGATCTATTTTCCAGTATTAACACCTATATATTGTGTATGTATATTTCTCCTCAACTACCATTAGCATTCCTTTATTTTTTGGTCTGGGTATAGCTACCTTCTGTTCCCCTGACTTCTCCTCCCTCTTCGTCAACTGCAAAAAAGAAATCATAATTTTCCAAAGAAGTCTTATATTGCACTCAAAAGCTTAACTCTGTTTTGCTTTAATCTGAAGCTACCAGGCATGCTGAGATCTTTCAGTACTTACTGTTTTAAATTTTAGTGTAGACACCACTGCCAGAATGCAAAGGCAAGAAAATGGGGTGGAAAGTGTGACCTATACATTACTGTGAAGTACTCCGAGATCTGTGCCAGGCATGTGGTGCACGTATGAAATCTGGCTCTGAAGGTGCAACCACACATAGAAGACAGATGCAACAGTATGGCAACAGCAGCAATTATTGCATCTGACACCCAATAATATAATACACAGAGGAAAGTCCCAGAGGGTACAGTGTCCTGTAAGAGGATAAACAGAATTTTCACAGTGTGATTCCAGCACGACTTCTGTCTTCACTGTTCCAGTGGCTACATAGAATATCTGGGCCGCTGTCCCATAGATTACCCCTAGGTTTATTTGTCAATCATGACCTGTTCCAGCAACATGTGTACAGCAAATGTGCAATGATGTGAATCCATTCCCAATGATATTACAATAATGGGTAAAACTAAAGAAATACACGATTGGAATCTTCAATCACTGATGGTGGTAGCTCATCACAATTCAACTGCAAAAAGTGCCAGGTTAAGTGTATGCCATTTTTTCTGACTCAATACATTCAGCTTTTTGCATCTATTCCAACCCAGGCAAGGTTGAAGACCATCAACAAAATTTGAGTTTACCAAACAAGCATTTTCAGCAGAAACATGCACACTGTAGTTCCAGAATGCAAGAAAGAAAAACATCCAGGATGTTGATGCCTTGTAGAAAGGCCTTGGGGCATGCATTATGAAGGGGACAAGCCAGTTTCATTTAGATCTGAAGGTCTATTGCAAATACAGTTCAAATTTTCGGATATGGTGTGCTAAACATTTGTTGCAGCATTTGGCTTTACAAGATTCCATACTCACCTGTTTTGTAAACAATTCACTGTGAAAACCAATCTCAAATCTTTGGAAATTATTTTCTACAAACACTGACAATGTGCACTACCTAGGCTCCAAAGAATTCTGTTAATGGTACAGGGAATAACAGTTTGAGATCGGCTACAAATCTGGGAGCAAAATGGTCATCTTAGATATACTGAGCAGATTGCCAAACCTCACTAACACTGTAGTCAAACAGCCACGGGCCCTAAACTGACCCACAGCTGGAAAATTGGGCTCGACAGAATATTGACCAAATTAAAATAAAGAGCAATCACCAACTATTAGCTACAGAGAACAGTGGGAACCAAGATCAGAGAGGTTACAAAGGTTCAAGGGAATCACTGACAACCACCCTCCGAGTTGTACATTGGAGAAATATTAATCAGACTTTCTGGCACCTTGATTTCCAGCCCGTGCTTAAGGACATGCACTTTCTACCTCCCTGGCCTGGCAACTGTGAAAGATGTTGGTGTGATCCCATTGGATGATTTGAACCCAGCTTCTGAGCTAATTGGCTAAAGGCATCAAAACATTCTGGAATGTCCAGGGTGAGGTCCGGCTCAGCCAAGACCCAGTGAAGATTCAGTGAAGACTCACAGGAAAGATTTATGGCAAGACTCATGTGTGTAAGGTCGTGTGCAACCCAAGAATATCCGGCAGAAGATCTGCACTGACATGTGAGACCCACCTTTGTGGAAGAGAGCCAGCCCTACATTGGAGAGGAAGGAAATTCCAACAGTCCAGCTCAAACACGTAGATCGTTGTAGGTGATATCCTTTCTTAGATGAATAAAACGAGATAGAGAGTAAATATTGTGGGAATTTGAAACACACTCACATGGTGTTTTAGTAATCATTACTTTTTTAACAAAATCAAGTTGAACTGCAAATTGAATTCTGCATCCCTTTGTCTGCCTCACTGATAAGAGTGCCTGAGTAAAGTATTTTTAATACACAAACTGGTTAAAGTGCCCAAAGCAAGGACAATTTTAGTGTCCCTAGTGCGATTCAATTAGAAGTGTTTGTATAACCTCGGAAGTTGAACCCCACCAACCTTGAATTCTTGGACAACCAGCCCGAGCCTGACTAAAGAGGGGAGCTGCCCAGTGCAACAGCCAGGATTCAAGTAAGTGAACGAGGTTGCAGCTTTCTGACCAGTGATTAGGCCTCAAATCAAGTGTTTCTAACATGGGGAGGACAAACAGCCAGAGTTAGTACAGTCTCAGGGACCCATAGAAAAGCACATCTGCACAGAATTTAAAGGCAGAGAGATCAAAAGATCATACAAATGGTATGAGTAGAGTGTGACACGCTAAATAATGAATCACTGCAGGTAATCAAAGGTATCAGATGGTGTGAGTAAAGTGTCAACAACTGAGTAGCAAGTGAAGGGATGACATATGATCCAATTAATTGAGGCAGAGAGATGAATGGACACTGAGCAATAATCACCATATAGGAGTGTCCTCTCCCAGTCGGGGAAATCTTCAGTGGTCAAGGAAATTCAGTCTCCGATCTTCCGGTAAGCATCCACGAAGGCAGCCTTCGAGATACAAAACAATGCAGAATCGCTGAGCAAAAACCGATAGCCAAGTTCCATACCCATGAAGACGGCCTCAACCATGATCCTGGGTTCCTGTCACACTACACATAATCCGTCCATACTGTTCTGTTTTTGTAAAATCTCCCTTACCATCCTGCTTTGACACAATCACCTTGATAACTTGTTATGATCTCTCTACCTTAATTAGTATGTACAGTTTTGGGTTACTTGTAACTTTGGTTAGACCCTTGGCATGTGGCTCTGAAATCTATTATGTTATTCCAGCCTTTTGGTTTCTCTCCAACGCCATCTTATTTTAAATTTTTTGCTTTGATCTCTCTGCATCTAAATTTTGTGCGTGTGTGCTTCTCTTCACTTCATCCCATGAAGAAGCAGTACTCAGAAAGCTTGTGATTTCAAATAAATCTTTTAGACTATAACCTAGTTTCGTGCGACTTCTGACCTTGTCCACGCCAGTCTAACACCTGTCCCTCCACATCATAACTTGAAGTCATTGTGTATAGCATTAACTGTGTATCAAGTTGTAGGGGATGCTAAATGATGTGCGGCATGAAGTCCCTTTAAGATTTCAATGTTACAGCAATTTCAGAAATACGTGATTTACATGTCATATTAATGCACGACCATACATTCAAAACATTGAAAAGGTGGTGAACTTGGACATAATAATTAAAGAGGTGAGCAGTAAAAGAAGAATGGGCATTTGGCTTTGTGAATAACCGGGAAAGATAGTTATTGTAGCCCTACTGTCGTATGTTTTTCTCAGTTCTGTCACCTGCTACTACATTTGTACGACAATAATGCAACCACTAGATTACTACATATATTAGCCTCAGTAACACATACCATAAAAAGTTGAAATAACAAGGTGTAGAGCTGGATGAACACAGCAGGCCAGGCAGCATCAGAGGAGCAGGAAAGCTGACATTTCGGGTCTGGAAATAAATAAACAAATAGCGTTTCAGACCTGAAATGTCAGCTGTTCTGCTCCTCTGATGCTGCCTGGCTTGCTGTGTTCATCCAGCTCTACACCTTGTTATCTCAGATTCTCCAGCATCGGCAGTTCCTGCTATCTCTTTAGAAAGTTGATTTGTGTTGAATCAAGTATCTTGAACTTTATTGCCAACACTAACTAAACTGAAGATGGCGGCGGAGTATCAGCGTGGCATGTAGGGTCCTGCCTGGAACTCATCTTCTAATCTGCTTTTACATTTTATTTCTCTTCTCTCACTTTTAAAAAAATTCTTACTTTAATCTCGTTACTTTCTGCGGAGAGTGTGTTTGTGCCGTGCAGAGGATATCAGTGTGGAGGAGAGCAAGCCCAGCATGGTGGATGGAGACATCGTGGGGCAAGTGAGCCCAAAGTGTCAGAGAGTGAGGTCCCCCGGCATCTGCAGCGGCAGTAAGAACAAGCCGTTCGAGGCAATGGCAACAACAGGCAGCCCAAAGTGGTGACGAGAGCAGGCAGACTCAGATTAAGTTCAGTACAGACTGGAGACTAGGCCTGGCACAAACTGCATGAAAGACTGTAATGCTGAGCTTTTTGTTATTCATTTATTTTTCTAATTTATCCCTAATATTTTGTACCTCTGCACCTGGTACCTCAGGTGGTATGAAGGACTGTCATGCTGGACTTTTTACTTGATTATTTTTCCAATTTATTTTACTTGATTATTTTTCCAATTTATTCCTAAGATCCTGTTCATAGGTATCTTACATCTAAGATGGTGCCGTAAGTAGCAACTTTGTAAACTTTTCACTGCACTCATGTGAGTACATGTGACAATAAACCTAATTCCATTCAATGTTTACATGGTCACAATGTCACAGATTTACATGTATAGTCTGAGCGCTGTATTTATTGACACCATTGTACTTAACACACATAGCTGACTGACTACAAGGATTCCACAACACAGTGAGAGTGACCGAAGGTGGGTCAGCTATATTTAAATCCAGAATGCCACATGTTGTGATATTGTGAAACTGCGTTAAGGATGTAGCTCTGGAAATTTGCCATAATATGCTAGTATAAAACGCTTCTGGTGCTGCAGAAGGCAATGACTTCATAACTGTTGCAACACTTGGAGTGTAGTCACATGCACAATGCTGTTAGGGAGGATTTTGACCCATCAACAGCTGTGAGTCTGGAGTAATTAGGTAAGAGTGGCAGACATCCTTTCCTAAAGAATGTCAAATGACCCTGATCAATTTTCACTGAGATTACCTTCAATTGCAGATATTTTGTGAACTAAATTCAAATATCACCAGGTGCTGGGGTGGAGTTTGAAACCAGGTTCCCAAAGTATTAGTCAGGCCTTGGATTACTCGTGCAATAATATTAACGTTGTGTCATCAGATGAGAGGCAATTTTGCCTGTTTTGAGTGTTTATAACATCAGGGCATTGTGGGCTAGCTACTTAGGACTGAAATGAAGAAAATTTTCCTGCATTTGGATGGTAGTGAGTCTTCAGAATTGTCTTCATCAGAATATGCTCAAGGCTGAGATCTGTGGAGTTTTAATTCTAAAACAAGACTTTCATGATGGTGAAGACACACTTTGCTGTGGCAAAACTGGTGGAAGACTTTGGATATCCTGAGTCTTTTCCCCAAATACAGCACTTCCTTTTCCCATGGGCAGGAAATGGAGTCAGCTAAGGTTTCAAACAAACATGGTTCCTTGAGCGCCAGCTCTCTGCGCTTCTATTCCATTTTAATAAACCATGCTGTGTAAAACCTGAATTTCACAGCACAGACAAGATCAATGTAGGCCTGTTCTCGGTGCATTTCTTTTGAATAGCCAGAGTACCTCTGCGGAAAGCAAAGGTACTCCTCTGCTTATGGCCCAAGGACTCCATGGGAGTGGGGATCAGCTACCTATTAGTAATGGGTTTGTTAAATAAGATTATGTAAAAAAAAAAGTGGTGCATAAATGTCCAAATAAATTCAACATGAACTGAACAGAACTGTCATACCTGTCAAGAGCTGTTAAGATGTGATTTTGAGGGAGAATGCTTTCCTTGATTGTCTAGTTTGCAGTATAGAAAATGAAGTAATATAACTTTTTCCTTCTTCTTTGTGCTTGGGGCCTGGTGGACACTCTATACATTGACATGGTGGGTGAAGGGGTAAGGTTGGTGGATCTATGTAGTACACTAACTTGAGACTGGGATAGAAATGGACATGGGGTTGAGTAGATAGCATAAGGCACAGAACAGCCATAGATGGCAGAGGTTGACATGGATGGGGCATGGTGGTGAGGTGAAATGAGTGGGCTGTGAACAGTTAAGGCTAGAAGAATGTTTAACCACTAATTATATTCTTTTAATTTTAATTTTAATTTATTTTTTTGTAATTGCGGTATACCCAAGCTGAGTTTTCTGCTCAGCCTGCCTTAGGAGCTGGCAGCCTCCTCAGCTCTTCCTGAATTGCCTGGCTCAAGTTGAAGGTCCAGCTGCCCACTCCACACCTCAGCCGGGACTGCGAATAAGGAGCTGACAATCCTGCTGTCGCTGAGCACCTGACTCAGGAACAAAAAGCAGAGCTGAAGGGAATCAAAGGGAATCTAGCTCATGGAGCTGTATGGCCTGCTCTTGTTCTTCTTTCTCTTCCTGGTTCTATCTTTCAGTAGTTCACCCCTCGTGCTAGGTGCAACTTGGGTTTTGCCCTTCAGGTGCCGAGATTAAAACCTACAATTTGAACTAACGTATTCAAGCATTTTACATCAGTAGCAAACAATACTAACAGTCTAAACTTGTGATGCTGTCTGTTTCATTAAGGTAATTCCCAAGGATTACCAAAGAATATCAATCTGAAATGATGGTTGGTATTACTCTTGTGAAAAAGGATTTTTCCAAAAAAATCTGAAATCATCATCACTAAGGTGTTGTTTTTTTTCTCACATTCCTATCTTTATTCCCACCTGAAACATGCCAAGCATATTTTAAAATTCCAGGTTCATGTCTGCAAGCTCCCACTCAGCTGGCGAGAGAGAGATGGGAACTCGTCAAAAATACTGAATGATGCAGAAACCTTCTGTATATGTCTTATAGATCCAGCGGAGCATTTCTCCATTAACTCACCCAAAATAGAATTTATGTCTTGTTAATCCATAAACAACGTAGCAAAATTCCGAACATTTCAATTAAACTTGCCCCCACTCAGTTGCAGAGAACATTGTTGGTATGATTTTCAGAAACAGTCAAAGAAGCATTCAGTCACTGCATTAAGACTGCTATTATTGCTGTCTCTACAGCAACAAAGCAGAGTTTTCAACTTTGAAGAATAGAGACATGAATTTCCATGTGTCAAATATTTAAAAGGACAAAGCTGAAATGTTTTGTTTGTATGACGTGTTTGCAATGATGTGGTTTGCAATGAATGACATAGCTTGCAATGACACGATTTGTAATGGCATGGTTTATAATGATGTGGCATGTAATGATGCAGTTCATGATGCATAATTTCTCTTCTCAGAGCCAAGATTCTTTTTTTTTTGGCAAATCATTATAGATTTACAGTCAATAGAAATGAGTCCAGCTGTAACCTAACCCAGCCATCAGAAATCTGATGTGATTGACTGGAAACCTGGTTTAACACAGTGCCTGATTTTATTTGCTGCTGAACTCAATAGACAGCAATATTTTCTGTGGCATAAAACTGCCTTTCACCTGATTCCAAGGGTCTTTCCCCTATTGAGTTAGGTTTGGACACTGCAATCTGTCCAAAATGTAATTTAAGACAGGAAAGAATTGTTATACTCATGTGAGCATTCATCTTGGAAAAAAAATCACACTTTAGTAACCTGAATGAATGCAGGGCTGTCACATATTGATGAGACATCAGAAGCAAAGAGTTCAAATTGCTAATCATATGTATTCATTCAGCCACTGTAGAGCACAGTTGCATTTTCCTGTCTATAACATTTTAGGAAAATGCAAACATAAATTAATGGATACTACTTGTCAATAGTAATAAAAATGATGGAAAAGTGCTTGAGGTACTGGCAGTACTAGATTACCCATTTGGTAATGACTCACTTCCCTCATAATACCATATTGCCCGATCAACATTTTTACAAAAGTGACAGTTTTTGCTAGTTGTCAAGGTTCTGAGAAAAAGTCATTAATCAATTGTTAACTCTGAGTCAATCTCCACGGATGCTGCAAACTTTTTGGCTAACTCAAGAATTTTATGTTTTTTATTCGTGTTCTGACGATTTTGCCATACAAAGTTATTAGAAACAAAAATACAAACAAGGTCAATTGAATTGTATTGTAGTTGAAATTAAGTAAGACTTTGTGTACAAAAAGGTTACAAGAGGTGCCAGACAACACCTTACAAGCTAATACTGTAAGGTGAATTTTAGGAGGAAGGAGTATTGAGCACCCTATAGGTCTACATCAACAGAAATGACTGCAGAAGAATCTTGTACATCCAATAGCCAGTATCTTCCTTGAGAGTAGATTAGAGTACAAACTGATTCAGATAGACAAGATAAAAGAAAGACCCAGGATGGAAGATTTCTGATTATTGTGCAAGGATGAAATGTAAACAATGAATCATGGGCGTAAATGTTGATGAATTTCTATATATATGGGATAAGGACCAGAGTGAGGTAGGACCAGAGTGAAGTAGGGCGGAGTTTCAGACAGATTTCTGTTTAGCCATTATAAGATAGACTCTTTCTCTGAGTTTGTGCGAATAAACATAACGTTAACCTGAATGCCTCTGTTCTTTTGTGATCTATGAAACTAAATGACCACAACAAGCATGGAGTTGGCCTGTATTGTTTTCTTTCGATATGTTCTCAATTGTGGAAAAGCTTTCTTCATTTCTGTTGTTTTTGATGTATATAGGTTGTTTGGTCTTTTGCCACAGTCCATATTGGCAAGCTGTAAAATTTGTAGATAAATTCATTGACAGAATTCTCAGAACAGGGATTCATGTTTGAAAGAAATGTAGGCAGGAGACAGCGACTGCATTATTCTCCAAAGCACAGTTCCTTAGATCACAGCTCCCTATTTGGAATCAATTCACAATGAAGTTGCCTTCAACTTTATAAGTTACATGACACTAGTTCTATATTGGCTTCACAGCCCCTCGTCAGTCTCAAATTTTCTTGTGCTGATTATAGATATGCCCTATGAAATCTGATTTTATGCTGGCTAACTTTCTGGATTTTCTCTTTTGCCCACTGCTAATTAAGAGTTTAGGATGAGATAATTTGTGCAGTCGCATTTAATTGTGTGACACTAATTCTCCAGTGGCTCTATTTAGTCAAAGCTCATTTGGAGTGAATGTAAGTATGCTTCTGTTGAGTGATATTGCTGACTGACATATGTCACTTAGATACCTTAGACAGTTATTTTAAAAGTCAATAATGTACATATTAGTAGTTTGTAAGGAATGGGCAAAGGCAACTTTAAAATTTACCTCCTGTCACATCATGAAAGGCTTCTGAATAGCCATAACTCAGGCCAGCATTTAACTGTCTCTGGAAGTGTACTTGCAACACCATTTTCCAAATTATATTTTTGCTTTCATTAAGTGAGCCCTCTTTAAAACCTCATTCTGTGAAATAATGATGCATGCAGACTAAAGCTGTAGTCTGGGAGAGAAACGTTTGCATTGTGTTGTTTGTATCTTTCAGTGCAATGAGTCAGACTTCTAGATTCCAACCCTATGAATCTAGCTGTACGGCAAACATAAGTCATTAGTATCAACTGCGTAATGTCACAAATTATTTCTTCATTAAAAAAGCAATGCAATATTTGCCAGCAGCATACTGGGGCAGAATCAGGATAAATTTTTGTGGGGAATGAGAAAATGAACAAACATTACATATCTGCTTTCACAGCAAAACACATATGTTCAATACCAGAACTGGACTGTAACCAAGAAATGAATAAGAGTGAAGCACCTAAAGGAATCAATATCAGCAGATAAAAGTACTGAAGAATTTTGAGGGACTAAATTCCACCAAATCCTCTAAACCTGTTCGCTTACATATTCTAATGTTCTATAACCAATGGCAGCAGAGACAATGGATTTGCTGGTTACGATTTTTCCAAAGTTTCCTAGAATCTAAAATGTTCTCAATAGATTGGAAGTTAGCAAATGTAACACTGATTTCCAATAAAGCTAGGAGAAAGAAAACTGGGAACTACAGCCCACCACATTTCTTCAAGCCACTCAAGCGAGCGTTGAAATAAGAATGTTTTAATAATGTTTTAGAAAATCAAATTATGATTAGGCAAAAACAACATGGATTTATAAAAGTGCAATCATATGTGAGAAATTTGTTACTGTTACTTCAGGATGCACCTAATTCAATAGTTATGGGAATCAATAAGACGTAGTCTGCCTGAATTTCCAAAATGTATCCATAATTGTGCCAAACAGAAGGTTAATAAATAAGGCAAGGGTGCATTGAGTTTGGGATAATATATTAGCATAAAAAGAAGTTTGGTTAATTGACAGGAAGCAAAGATATAAGAATGGTAGGATATTTTCAAATGGAAAAGTTGTATCAAAGATCAGTGCTGGAGCCTCAGCAATTCAATGACTTAGATTAAGATACAGCGTAATGTATCTGATTTAGCTGACTAAACAATACTTAGTTGGGACTGAAAACTGTGAACTGGGTGGAAAGACACTGCAAAAGACTGTTTAGGTGATTGGACAACAGGATGGCAGAAATAGGCTTTTCACTTTGATATTAAGAATAGAAAAAAATGTTTTAAAAGGCTTGAAACTTGCAAACTTGCTGTTAGAAGGTTTGAGTTGTACCTGTACAAGAGACACAAGACAGATACAGCAAGCAAATTGGGAAAGCAAGTAACATGTTGGCACTGTGACGACCAGGTAAAGAGTGAAATGAATCCCCCTCTTTCAAACCATTCGCTGTAACAAAGATTTTAATTATTTTTTCAGCACCCAGCTATATCAAACCTCAGTTAAAATGAAAATTTGCTAAGTCAACATTAAGAAGTTAAGTACAAGGTTTTCTTGAGTGATAGAAAGAAGAATTTTATTTCTTCCTAATTTCAAGGAAAAGAAAATGGAACACAACACTGAGCACGCACAGAAACTCAGTCATAAATATTTAAAAAATGGACAGTGTGCCTAGTTAAAAAAAATGAGGAATATGAAATTTAAAAAGTCCTTAGAGTCCTTATGTTCTAACCTGAGACCATAAAATGCTTAATTGCTGATTTGTAACATTAGCAGTAGTGAAATTTGTAAATGTTTTTGTGTTTTTTTTTCGGTTAATGGGCATTTCTCCAAATAATTTTTCACCGGGCATTGGCTTTGAAGAAATGGAGAATTAAACTGCAATGAGGAAGAATTTCCCAGTCCCGCTGTCACAAATCATTCTTTTTCTCTTTCTGCTCTGTCCAAAAGCCTGAAATAAAGTATTTGTTGCTTGAAATAAAGTTCATTTATTCACTTCTGTCTGCTTTCATTTTTTAAAAATTGAATAATTTGCAGGCAAGTCTTTCATCCTAAAATGTGAAACTTTCTTAAAGGTGTAAATGGAATAAGAGATACTGTTCTGAGTAGCAGTTTCAGGAATTTGGCAACATGTTAATTTCAGTTCAGAGCGACTCTCGTGTATTCACAGTTTCATGAAACTGTATTCAACTTATCAGCACTCTGTCATAAGCAGTCAGAGCTGGGCAGATGTCCTAAGATGTTTGAATTCACCGAGAAGAAAGCCCCAGAACCAGAAGGCTGTGGCAGTTTCAGAGGAAAAAACAACATCTGACAAGGCTGTCAAAGACTCACATTTGGGGAATTTATGTTAAGTCATGGTATTCTGAGTTAGCAGCTTGTTTTAAGGGTTTTGGGGAGAGGTATTAACTGCAGGAAATAGCATCCAGTGAATTTGCAAAAAATTGCTGATAGGAAATCAATTAGAGTCATGCCTACTGTGTCAGAGTCATTAGCGTGGAGATAAGAATTTCTCTCACTAAGGTTTTAATGTCTAGAATATTGTTGAGTAAAAGAGCTAAATCTTTCTTTCTGATATTGTAATGCGATGTTTCTAACATATTTGGATAACATAGTTCCCTTTTTTTCGTTTGTATAACGAACCTTAATGTCATTTTGTTGAATGCACATTGCAACCTCACATGAATATGTTTAGTGGCTGACCTCCACAGTAAACAAAAAGATAAAACATATGGTCTTTCAAGCTGGATTTCACCAGGGGATCTGATTTGTCCAGTGTTGCTGAGAACAGGAGAGGTTGAGTTAATTAGGTCTATATTCCCTGCTGGTTTTGGAAACAAGAGTATATAATCATTGAAATGTATGAATAAACCCAAGTAATGTGCTTACAAAACAAGTGGAGTTGTTTTCTGTGACCAGCATTGTTTTGTTTCATCGGAACTTGTAAAACAGACATGTGAAATAACTCTCTCAGAGATAGTAGAAACTGCCGATGCTGGAGAATCTGAGATAACAAGGTGTAGAGCTGGATGAACAGAGCAGGCCAG
>JAHRHZ010000009.1:38564883-38596486 GCA_024137785.1 Ginglymostoma cirratum
ACCTTGTTACGTCAAATAGCTCTGCTGTTTAAACTATTGCTCATGATGATGGTGTAGCGACCATACCCTTTTTATGCAACACATCTTTATCTGATGTGGCAATGCTTAAAATATCTCCTGTGACATAAAAATCTAGACATGGGTAATGGGGTATACGAAGATTCAACAGACATTTATTACAACTCACTAAAATGCACAAACATTACATTTATAGTCACAGAGATGGGGAGAATAGATTCTTGAGAATAGAACAGGTGAACCAAGGATTGTTGGGGTCAGATGAGAATATGCAATTCAAAATGCAATTAGATCAGCCATGATCTTACAGAATGGTGCAACAGGCTTGAGGAGTAATAGGCTTGGTCTACTCTGCTTCCATTTAATGTATTTGTATGTATATTTGGGTCTGGGCCAATGACAAGCTAGTTGATTACACAGAGTATTATGCTTCTATCAGTGTGTCACATTTCAAGTGACCTAGTTCAGATGGAATGTGAGACCTTTACGCCTTCAGGTCACATGCTTCAGGTCACAGGAAAAATAACGAGAGCACCTGCTTGGTCTAGCATCATACTGGAAAAACATTTCCTGGACTAACCAGAAGAAACTATTGCAAATAGCAAGATTAAGCTCCATGCATATTAGCAACTGGTAACATTTACATTGGTTGTCTAAGATAGTTAGTATCTAAAAGGTCAACTGACATCATGCCATATGCTCCAGCCATCAGGATACAAATGATTGTTCTGGGGAGAAGCTAACTAGTGTGATCTTATGTTACAAGAAAAGCAAAATTCAACAGATGTGAAAATCTGAAATAACTATAGAAAATGCTGGAGAGACTCAGCAGTTCTGGTAGCATCTGTGGACCGAGAAGCAAAATTAATGTTGTGAGTCTGATATGACATTTTCAGAACCAGTAGAGTTTGAAAAATGGAGGGGGGACTGTTAAGCAAATTTGCAGACCATACCAAGAGCGGTAGAGTGGTTAATCATAAAGTAGTTGGTTGTAGGTCACAGGAAGGCATTGATGGATTGGTCAAATAGGCAGACCAGTGGCATATGGTACTTAACCCTGATACGTGCGAGGTGATGCACTTTGGAAGAAGAACCAAGATTAGTGAGTATTTAAGGAATGGCAGAATCCTGGGTAGCTTAGGTGAACAGAGTAATCACAGGGTAATTATTCACAGATCACTGAAGTCAGCAGTGCACGTGAATAGGATAGTTAAGAAGCCATATAGGACACTTGGTTTCATAATTTGTGCCATACAGTACAAGAGCAATGAGGTAATGTTGGAGTTGTATAAAACATTGGTCAGGCCACAACCAGAATAGTGTGCAGTTCTGATCATCTCACTGTAGAAAGATCTGATTGTGCTGGAGGGGATACAACGGAGTTTCACCAGGATGTTGCATGGGATGAAAAATTGAGCTATAAGGAGATACTAGATAGGTTTGGATTGTTTTCTTTGGAGCAGAGAAGACTGAGGGGGGACATGATTGAGGTGTACAAGATTATGAGAGGCATGAACGTGATGAATATAAAGCAGCTGTTTCCATTGGTTGAGGGGCCAATCATGAGAGGGTATAGTTTTAGGGTAAGGGGCGGGAGATTCAGAGGAGATTTTGGAGAAAAACCTTTCTTAGAATTTTAGAATCCTTACAGTGTGAAAACAGGCTCAACAAGTCCACACCAACTCTCTGAAGAGTATCCCGCCTAGACCCATCGCTACTTAATTCCTGAGATCCTGCACCTCCCAAAGCCAACCCGCCCAACCTACACATCTGTGATCACAACGGGAAATCCAGTGTGGCCAATCCACCTAAACTGCACATCTTTGGCCTGTGGGAGGAAATTGGGTTCCTTCTGCAGGTGGTGAGAATCTGGAATGCATTGTCTGGGAAGGTAGTGGAGGCCAGAAACCTTACAACTTTTAAGATAGATTTGGATGTGCATTTGAAATAGCATAACATTCAAGGGTTCAACATGAATGCTAAGAGAACATGTTTTAACAGTAAACTTCAAATATTTAGACCTTTAGGCAGCTAGTTGATAAATTAGAATATAAGAAGTTTGCAATTGTATCTATGCTCCTCACCTCTATAATGCTGGTTAACATTTGCCTCTTTGGCCCATCTTCAGCCCCATTCCCTAAGTGACCTTTTACATTTTGTCTCAATCTACCCCCATTCCTGCCCTTCAGCTGTGAAATTACTCAATAATGTAGGCTACTTTTAAAACACTGAGCGCAGATCTCTAAAGTTCCGTTGTGTGATTGCGTCCATAGCGCTATTTTAACACACCTCATTTTTCTCCAAAGCTTCAGAAGAAAACATTATTCATTGCATCATAGAGTCATAAAGTCATAGAGATGTACAGCATGGAAACAGGCCCTTCAGTGCAACTCCTCCCTGCCAACCAGTTATCCTAAATAAATCTAGTCCCATTTGCCAGCATTTGGCTCATATCTCTCTAAACACTTCCTATTCATATACCCAGATAACAAAGTTGAGAGCTGGATGAACACAGAAGGCCAAGCAGCATCAGAGGAGGAGGAAGGCTGATGTGTCGGGCCGAGACCCTTCTTCAGAAATGGGGGAGGGGAAGGGGGTTCTGAAATAAATAGGGAGAGAGGGGGAGGTGGATAGAAGATGGATAGAGGAGAACATAGGTGGAAAGGAGACAGACAGGTCAAAGATGCGGGGATGGAGCCAGTAAAGGTGAGTGTAGGTGGGGAGTTAGGGAGGAGATAGGTCAGTCCAGGGAGGACAGACAGGTCAAGGGGGCGGGATAAGGTTAGAACAAAGAACAAAGAACAAAGAAAACTTACAGCCCAGGAACAGGCCCTTCGGCCCTCCAAGCCTGTGCCGATCCAAATCCACTGTCTAAACCTATCGCCCAGTTCCTAAGGATCTGTATCCCTCTGCTCCCCACCTACTCATGCATCTGTCCAGACGCACCTTAAATGATTAATAGATTAATAAATTAATTAATTAATAATGATTAATAAATGTTAGTAGGTAGGAGATGGGAGTGGGGCTTGAGGTGGGAGGAAGAAGAGGTTAGGGAGGCGAGGACAAGCTGGGCTGGTTTTGGGATGCGGTCAGGGGAGGGGACATTTTGAAGCTTGTGAAGTCCACATCGATACCATTTGGCTGCAAGGTTCCCAAACGGAATATGGTATGCCGTTCCTGCAACCTTCGGGTAGCATCGTTGCGGCACTGCAGGAGGCCTTGGATGGACATGTCATCTGAGGAATGGAAGGGGGAGTTGAAATGGTTCGCGACTTGGAGGTGCAGTTGTTTCGTGCGAACCGAGCGTAAGTATTCTGCAAAGCGGTCCCCAAGCCTCCGTTTGGTTTCCCCGATGTAGAGGAGGCCACAACGGGTACAGCGGATACAGTATACCACATTAGCAGATGTGCAGCTGAACATCTGCTTGATGTGAAAAGTCTTCTTGGGGCCGGGGATGGATTGAGGAGGGAGGTGTAGGGGCAGGTATAGCACTTCCTGCAGTTGCAAGGAAAAGTGCCGGGTGTGGTGGGCCTGGAGGGGAGTGTGGAACAGACAAGGGAGTCACGAAGAAAGTGGTCTCTCCAGAAAGGGTGGGGAGGAAAAATGTCTTTGGTGGTGGGGTCGGATTGCAGTTGGCAGAAGTGTCGGAGGATGATGCGTTGGATCCGGAGGTTGGTGGGGTGGTACGTGAGGACGAGGGAGATTATGT
This sequence comes from Ginglymostoma cirratum, assembly GCA_024137785.1. Classification (NCBI taxonomy): domain Eukaryota; kingdom Metazoa; phylum Chordata; class Chondrichthyes; order Orectolobiformes; family Ginglymostomatidae; genus Ginglymostoma; species Ginglymostoma cirratum. Next base: position 38,568,611 of record JAHRHZ010000009.1, read on the forward strand.
TTTGGTTGTTATTGCGGAGAGGGGGTGTGAGGGAAGAGTTGCGGGAAATGCGGGACACGCAGTCGGGGGCGTTCTTGACCACTGAGTGGGGGAGGTTGCAGTCCTTGAAAAACGAGGACATCTGAGATGTACGGGAGTGGAATGCTTCATCCTGGGAACAGATGCGGTGGAGGCGAAGGAATTAGGAATAGAGGATGGCATTTTTGCAGGAAGTTGGGTGGGAGGAGGTGAATTCTAGGTAGCTGTGGGAGTCGGTGGGCTTGAAATGGATATCGGATTCCAGGTGGTTGCCAGAGATGGAAACAGAGAGGTCCAGGAAGGAGACAGAGGTATCAGAGATGGTCCAGGTGAACTTAAGGTTGAGGTGGAAGGTGTTGGTGAAGTGAATGAACTGTTCGAGCACCTCGGGGGAGCACGATGTGGTGCCGATACAGTCATCGATATAATGAAGGGAGAGGTGGGGTTAAGGGTCAGTGTAGGTACGGAAGAGGGATTGTTCCACGTAACCTGCAAAGAGGCAGGCATAGCTTGGGCCCATGCGGGTACCCATGGCCACCCCCTTTGTCTGTAGGAAGTGGGAGGAATTGAAAGAGAAGTTGTTGAGTGTGAGGATGAGTTTGGCTAAGCAGATGAGGGTGTCAGTGGAGGGCGACTAGTCGGGCCTGCGGGACAGGAAGAGGCAGAGGGCCTTTAGGACAACTGCATGGGGAATGCAGGTGTATAGGGACTGGACATCCACGGTAAGCACCAACACTCCGACACCCCCTCCCACCGCCCCCTTGATCATGGCCCCACCCCCGACCACCAAACCATCATCTCTCAAACCATCCACAACCTCATCACCTCAGGTGACTTCCTACCCACAGACTCCAACCTCATTTTTCCCCAACCCAGCACCACCCACTTCTATCTCCTTCCCAAAACCCACAAACCTGAATGCCCTGGTCGACCCATTGTCTCCGCCTGCTCCTGCCTCACCGAACTTATCTCCACTTATCTCGACTTCGTTTTCTCCCCCTTGGTCCAGGAACTCCCCACCTACATCCATGACACCACTCTCGCTCTTCACCTCCTCCAGAACTTCCAATTCCCCAGTCCCCAACACCTCATCTTTACCATGGACGCCCAGTCTCTATACACCTGCATTCCCCATGCAGATGGCCTAAAGGCCCTCTGTTGCTTCCTGTCCCTCAGGCCCGACCAGTCCCCCTCCACTGACACCCTCATCCACTTAGCCGAACACGTCCTCACACTTAACAGCTTCTCTTTCAATTCCTCCCACTTCCTATAGACAAAGGGGGTGGCCATGGGTACCCGCATGGGCCCAAGCTATGCCTGCCTCTTTGTAGGTTATGTGGAACAATCCCTCTTCCGTACCTACACTGGCCCGAAACCCCACCTCTTCCTCCGTTACATTGATGACTGTTTCGGCACCGCCTCGTGCTCCCACGAGGAGCTCGAACAGTTCATCCACTTCACCAACACCTTCCACCCCAACCTGAAGTTCACCTGGACCATCTCTGATACCTCTGTCTCCTTCCTGGACCTCTCTGTTTCCATCTCTGGCAACCACCTGGAAACCGATATCCATTTCAAGCCCACCGACTCCCACAGCTACCTAGAATACACCTCCTCCCACCCACCTTCCTGCAAAAATGCCATCCCCTATTCCCAATTCCTTCGCCTCTACCGCATCTGCTCCCAGGATGAGGTATTCCACTCCCGTACATCTCAGATGTCCTCGTTTTTCAAGGACCACAACTTCCCCCACTCAGTGGTTGAAAAAGCCCTCAACAGTGTCTCCCGCATTTCCCGCAACTCATCCCTCACATCCCCTCCCCGCAATAACAACCAAAACATGATCCCCCTCGTCCTCACGTACCATCCCACCAACCTCCGGATCCAACGCATCATCCACTGACACTTCCATCACCTGCAATCCAACCCCACCACCAAAGACATTTTTCCTTCCCCACCCTTATCTGCTTTCCGGAGGGACCACTCTCTCCGCGACTCCCTTGTCCGCTGCACACTCCCCTCCGGCGTCACCACACCTGGCACTTTTCCTTGCAACCACAGGAAGTGCTACACCTGCCCCCACACCTCCCTCTTCACCTCCATCCCGGGCCCCAAGAAGACTTTTCACATCAAGCAGATGTTCACCTGCACATCTGCTAATGTGGTATACTGTATCCGCTGCTCCCATTGTGGCCTCCTCTACATCGGGGAAACCAAACGGACGTTTGGGGACTGCTTCGCAGAACACCTGCGCTCGGTTCGCATTAAACAACTGCACTTCCCAGTCGCAAATCATTTCAACTCCCCCTCCCATTCCTCAGATGACATATCCATCCTGGGCCTCCTGCAGTGCCACAATGATGCCACCCGAAGGTTGCAGGAACAGCATATCATATTCTGCTTGGGAACCCTGCAGCCCAATGGTATCAATGCGGACTTTACAAGCTTCAAAATCTCCCCTGCCCCGACTGCATCCCAAAACCAGTCCAGCTTGTCCCCGCCTTCCTAACCTCTCCTTCCTCCCACCTATCCCCTCCTCCCACCTCAAGGCCCACCCCCATCTCCTACCTACTAACCTCATCCCGCCCCCTTGACCTGTCAGTCCTCCCTGGACTGACCTATCCCCTCCCTACCCCCCCACCTAAGCTCACCTTTACTGGCTCCATCCCCGCATCTTTGACCTGTCTGTCTCCTCTCCACCTATCTTCTCCTCTATCCATCTTCTATCTGCCTCCCCCTCTTTCCCTATTTATTTCAGAACCGCCTTCCCCTCCCCCATTTCTGAAGAAGGGTCTCGGCCCGAAACATCAGCCTTCCTGCTCCTCTGATGCTGCTTGGCCTGCTGTGTTAATCCGGCTCCACACCTTGTTATCTCCGATTCTCCAGCATCTGCAGTTCCTACTATCTCTATTCATATACTGTCCAGATACCAGTTCCATCAGACTGCTGAAGCTTTCCAAAACAGCCACAATGCACATGAATGCGATCCCTAATTTAAACATTGTTGTAAAGTGAAAAATTGTGTAAATATATCCTGGCTAACCTTGATCATTTTTCAGTAACCGTTTTTAACTCAGGCACATTGCGCAGTGAGATAGGCAAAGGGTACAAAAGGGTCAGGGTAAGGTCCAGCACAACTTTATTGAATACTTAATAAAAAAATCACATTTTACACCTTAAGTGGACTCTGTCAAACAATTTTCAATCTCTTTACAGGACTCTTCAGTAAACGATCTAAAATCTCTAAATGAACAGTATCACGTCTGCAGTACCTATTATCTCTCATATAATTTTAACCCCATTGTGAAGCCTCTTCTAAGGATGCCTACCCTGAAGAAGTTACCCTCCTCCCTCCGGACAAACCTCAGGGGATTTCTCTCCCACTGCAACTCTCTCATAATCTCTTCGGCCTTGAAACTGCTCGACCATGTCCTGAAGCAAACCAGGTACTACAGCCACATCATCTTTCTAAGTACCTGCCTACGGAACCAGATCATCCCCAATGGACTACAGTCCACATTCAAGCCTTCCCAATTTGGCCCCAACCGTGACAATAGTGTGATGAAGGGTCTAGGCCTGAAACGTCAAGCTTTCCTGCTCCTATGATGCTGCTTGGCCTGCTGTGTTCATTCAGCTCCACACCTTGTTATCTCGGATTCTCCAGCATCTGCAGTACCTCTTATCTCAGTCTCAAATCTACATCAGCTATCTATTTCTGACTCGTGCTTCCAAGGATTCACATCCTGTCGACAGCTCCATGCCACTTTTTTTGAAGATAGTGGGAACTGCCGATGTTGGAGGATCTGAGATAACAAGGTGTAGAGCTGGATATTCGATAAGGCTTTTCCTCAGTTTTTGAGGTTCAGCAGATGTTTCAGGATCTGCTGTTGTCAATCTGGGCTTTGTTTCTTGGCTAGGGATGGCTCTGATCTTCGGCATATCTCAGTGAGGTGGTTCTGGTCAGTCTGATGATGCTTGCTAAGAGGCACAAGGAGCTGCAGATGCTGTTGTCATTTGAAGGTGCCCTCTGGAGATGCTATTGAAGAAGGTGCAAAAAGCAAAGAGAGCTGGGGCTCTGTGTTACCCTTTTTATCCCCATCTTCGCATCCTTCTTGAAGATTCTGTGGCCTGTGTCCAATACTAGCATTAGGCAGGGGCAGAAAGACCTAACAAGATGATTACTTCCCATATTTGGAGGTCACAGGACATGGTTTTGAACCTTGAACTGTCAAGTGCTATCCTTGTCATATTATGCCTCTGGTCTCCTACTGATCTGGGTGCCACCAAGTCTGTCTAGCGTCCTTTGACAAAGCAGGTTCACTTGAGGTGTAAACAATGGTTCATTCTGAAACAATGTGGCCATTAGCACCTGGCCAGGCAGTTCCAGGCCTGTCTAGTTTCGATGGAAATGTGATTGTCCAAGGCCTGGCTGCATGAATACTGTATGTTACAGCCCTGCAGTGTGCAAATTGCAGAAACTGGCTTGTTTAAACTTGGCTTCCACATTGCAAGCTTTTTATCCATGCTCATAAAATTAAAGTCACTATTTCTGTAACAAGCCTGGAGGTCATGAGTCACCTGATAACAACATCCATGGCTTGAAGAAAGACACTACTTGCAAAGTTTATCCAGATAAACGTAGGGAAAAGTACAGCTTCCAATAAAAGTATGAGCTGTTCTTTATGCAACACAATTCCTGATTTGCATTACATAGCATTTACACAGAATGTACAACACAGAAATAGATCAAACTGAAAGAACTGCAGATGCTGTAAATCAGGAACAAAAACAAAATTGCTGGAAAATCTCAGCAGGTCTGGCAGCATCTGCGAAAGAAAGAACAGAGTTGACGTTTTGGAGAACTCTGTTCTGAGGAAGGATCACCAGGTCTGAAACGTTAACTCTGTTTTTTCCTTCACAGATGCTGCCAGACCTGCTGAGCTTTTCCAGCAACTTTGTTTTTAGTACAGAAATAGTTCATTCAGTCCACCCAATCCATGTCAACTTTTATGTTTCAATTGGGCCTGCTTCTTTATTTTGCACTGTCAGATTATCTTGACATTCAGCATGTCTTGTAACTTTCTATTCCACTCTCTTCTACTGTTTATCTAACTTCTCCTGAAATGAATCGATGATGTACACCTCAACTATACCCTTTGAATGTGAGTCCTACATTTTTCACCCTTCACTGGGTAATAAAGTTGCTTCTTAAGTTCCTAAATTCTCTTCCTGTTTGAGTCAATAAAATTAAGTAATTGGCTACATGTGTAACAAGCACCCAATCTATTTGCGACAACAAGGTGTAGAGCTGGATGAACACAGCAGGCCAAGCAGCACCAGACGAGCAGGAAAGCTGATGTTTCGGGTCTAGACCCTAACCTATTTGTGGCTGTTTTGTGTCATCACCTGAGATGGGTTTCCGCCATTATACTTGTGCTTTGAAGATGTTACCAGCATAGCAGGACACAATTTGCCCCTAGGTATCTGTGCCCACTTTATTGTAAAGCAATCCAAGTAATCTGAGGCAACTAGCACTGCTTTGTTTGTAAATATTTTGTTGCAGTCAGTCGTCCCTCAATTTGAGAATTCCTGTGACTGAACAGAATGATTGTTTAGGCCCGAAACGTCAAGTTTTCCTGCTCCTATGATGCTGCTTGACCTGCTGTGTTCATCCAGCCCCATGCTTGTTATCTCGGATTCTCAATGCTCACATCTTTGGACAAGCAGGGTAGCAAGTTCCATGAGGCAGTGGGACCTGGAATATTAGATTTTCTTGAATATTGTTGAAAAAAGATACATTTTATTGAAGCTTTTCATCCTGTGCTCATAAGATCAATCACAAGAAATGAAGATATAAAGGGAGATAACATATTTTATACTAATGAAAACATGTACTGATTAAATAGCAAGTAGACTATTGTAAGTGTATGTTTTTTCTCTTCTTCTGATACGCTATGGGAAATATTATTCTCCTTCACACTGGCATTTCTTGTGAATTGCCCTGGTGAGCGCAGGACAAAAAGCTTCAACAGAATGTATATTTTTTCAGTAATGCTCAAGTCCAGTCACACCAAATGACCATCTGGATTTTCCTTTTTTTACTTTCCTTCTCCATATCCACTCCTCCTCATCATTAAGACAATGTGACTCCTGGAATGATGTAGATGGTGGACAAACTGTCAATTTTTCAATGATTCGTAGCAAGCTCCTCCAGGTCATTAATATCAACGCTGCCACACTTCAAGGAGAGTAGGGGAATACTTTTGAAGTGTTTGCTTTGACATTTCCTGGAATGCTGGCCATCTCAGAAATGAAAAAAGATGACCTAATGAGTAGACTTTTTTTTTGCCATCCAAACAGTGTTCAGTCCATTGAAGTTGATCTTGCAGGAGTTTGCATGAACACTTGCAGAGCCGGTTGGATACCGCCATTTGTTCGATGGACCTCCCATTCAATCCAGAGGTTGTGATAGAGGAACTGTTGATGCAATTTCTCTAATGCTTTTATGTATTGCTTGATACACAATTCAGAATTCACCGTAGTTCAAGAGTGTGGTGATGACAATTGCTTTGCACACTAGGACTTCTGTTATGTTCCAGAGATTTTCATTGTCAAACACTTGCTACTGCAGCTTTTAAAAGAATGAGCTGGTGCAGCTGATGCCTGTTGGATTTCGCATTCAATGACGGCCTTTATAGAAAGGTGATCGCAAGGTATAGAAAGTGCTTAATGTATTCCAGACTCCCCCTTTCATGTGCACGGTGAAATGTTTGGTTGGTCCAGTCTGGGATGGTGTAGTTTTGTTTTGGCAATACTTTCAGGTACAGGATAAGTCTCTTGTATTTAGAATTGAAAAGACTGAGTGGCTTGCAAATTGTCCCTGGTTAAACGGAGAGTGTAGGAGGGCATGCCAGGAGTAGCACCAGGCATATCTAAAAGTGAGGTATCAACCTAGTGAGGCTATCAAACAGGACTACTTGCATGCCAAACAGCATAAGCAACATCTGATAGATGGAGCTAAGTAATCCCACAATCAACACATCAGTTCTAAGCTCTGCAGTCCTGCCACATCCAGTCGTGAATGGTGATGGACAATTAAACACATCACTGAAGAAGGAGACTTGACAAATATCCCTGTCCTCAATGATGGAAGAGTCCAGATCGTCAGTCTAAAAGGTAAGACTGAAGCACCCACAGCAATCTTCAGCCAGAGGTGCTTAGTGGATGATCCATCTCAGTTTCCTGTAATGGTCCGTAGCATCACAGATAGCAGTTTTCAGCTAATTCGATTCACTCCACGTGATATCAAGAAATGGTTGGAAACACTGGATTCGTCAAAAGGTATTGACACTGACAACATTGCATTAATAATACAAAACAATTGTGCTCCAGATTTTTCCCTCCCCTATCCAAACTCTTCCAGCACAGTTACAACACTGGCATCTACCCGATAATGCGTGAAATTGCCCTGGAATGTCCTATTCACAAAATGCAGGTCAAATCCAATTGGTCAACTATTGCGCTATCAGTCTACTCTCAATCATCGGTAAAGTGATGGAAGCTGTCAAGCAGCATCCGCTCAGCAGTAACCTGCTCACTGTTGCCAAGTTTTGGTTCTTCCACGATCATTCAGCTCTTGACCTTACTAACCAGACTTGGTTCAAATGTGGACAAAATACCTCAGTTCCAGAGCTAACAACAGAGTGACAGACTTTGACAATAAGGTCACGTTCAACTGAGAGTGGCATCAAGAAGTCCTAGCAAAATTGGTATCAGGAGGATAACTCTCCACCAGTTAGAGTCATACCTGGAACACAGGAAGAGGGCTGTGGGGTTGTTGGAATTCAGTCATCTCTGCTCCAGGACATCACTGCAGGAGCTCTTGGTGTCCTAGGCCCAAATGCCTTTAGATGCTTTATCTATTACCTTCCCTTCATCATAAAGTCAGAAGTGGGGATGTTCACTGATGGTTGCACAATGTTCAAAACAATTCACGTCTCCTCAGGTAGTGAAACAGCCCATGTCCAAATGCAACAAGATCTTATATAGTTAATGGTAGGTCCTTGGGAAATGTTGTCGAACAAATAAACCTAGAAGTGCAGGTGCATAGTTCTATGAAAGTGGAGTCATAGGTAGACCGCATGGTGAAGAAGGCATTTGGCACATTTGCCCTCATTGCTCAGCACATTGAGTGCAGGATTTGGGATGTCATGTTGCAGCTGTACAGGACATTAGTGAGGGCACTTTTAGAATACTTCATTCAATTCTGGTTTCCTTGCTATAGGAAAGATATTGTTCAACTTGAAAGGATTTAGAAAAGATTGACAAGGATGTTGCCAGGATTGGAGGGTTTGAGCTATAGGGAGAGGCTGAGTAGGCTGGGGCTTTTTTTCTGGAGGGTCAGAGGCTGAGGGATGACCTTATAAAGGTTTATAAAAACATGAGGAGCAGACATAGGGTGAATAGCCAAGGCCTTTCTTCCAGGGTAGAGGAGTCCAAAACTAGAGGGTATAGGTTTAAGTGACAGGGGAAAGATTTAAAAGGGATCAGAGGGATGACATTTTCACACAGAGGATAGTGTGTGTATGGAATGAGCTGCAAGAGGAAGTGATGCAGACATGTATAATCACATTGTTTAAAAGGCATCTGGATGGGTATTTGGACTGGAAGGGTTTAGAGGGATGCGGATCAAATGATGGCAAATGGGTCTAGATCAGTTTAGTATATTTGGTCGGCAGAGGCATGTTGGCGTTTGTTTCCGTGTGGTATAACTCTACGACTCTCTGACTGTATGACATAAATACAGTGGCTACAAGAGCGGGTGAGAGGGTTGGAATACTGTGGTGAGCAACTCACCTCCTGACTCCCCAAAGCCTGTCCATCATCTACAAGCATAGGTGAGGAATGTGATGGAATACTCTCCACTTGCCGAGATGAGTACAGTTCCAACAACACTCAAGAAACTTACACCATCAGGACAAATCTGCCCACTCAATTAGCACCGCGTCCACAAGCATCCATTTGGCCTGCCACGCTCACTGGCAGCAGAGAATACCTTCTACAAGATACACTGCAAAGATTCACCAAAGATCCTTTGACAGCACCTTTGAAACTCTCAACCATGTTCATCCAAAAGGACAAGAGCAACAGATGCATGGGAACACCACCATCTGTAATTTGCTTTTCAAGCCACTCACCAAACTGACTTGGAAATATGAAACCTCTCCTTCACCGATGCTGAGTCAAAATCTTGGAATTCCCTCGCTAAGGGCAAAACTGCAGCAGTTCAAGAAGGCAGCTCACCACCACTTTCACAAAGGCAACAATGGTTCAGTTTATTCATGGAGGTAATAACCGAGATCGAAGGGTTTTCTATCTGGACATGATTTAACACACACACACACCACGGGTATTTGGTGTCTGAAGAAGAGGTGACTGCAGTGAAGTCACTGCTGTGTAGTTTTAAAATAGTTAGGGGCTAGCACACAGTCTTGCTTGACACCGTCCAACTTTTGAAGGCATCTCTTTCAGATTTCCCACTCAAGACAGTTGCAGTCATTAAGCACTTACAGGATCATGATGAAGTAGTTGCAATGAGTGTCCATGTAGATTATTGACAGCGTACAAATGACCATCAGAGTACACATGTTCTATTTGATTAGTTCATTGAATCCCTCAAGCAATAATCCAATTGGACTAATCTAGAAGTTCATGATCACCAACATAAATGAGTAAATGTTAATGTTTATTTCAAGAGGGAAGATGGTTCTGTATTGGCTTACATACAATTCAATGTAATGCTAAAACGCAACTGGCTTTTTCTAATAAATAGTATGTATAATGCATGTCTTGATTCATAAGAATGTCTGTCATCTTCTTGATAAGACCAACATCACTTCCAGAAACCTATTCATATATGTAACTGTGCATAGTTTGTCTGGGATTTCATCTGCTCCTGCGGTGAAGTAGAGCACATGTAAACAACTTAACCTGTTGAATGTGTCCATATGCTCAAAATGACAGTTCAAAACACACCTTGTTCTTCAGACAAAGAAGGATGGATTCATTAAAAAAAGGAATTGTGTTTATATAGCAGCTTCTGTTTAAATCATGCACATCCTTTTGATCTGAAGCATCAACTTTAAAATTGTTAATGCTCAAAACTATGCTGTTGAAAGAAAGGCATAAATGCAAATTTATATTTAGTCTAGTACAATCTGTATCAGAGCTACAAAGCTCACACTGACAGATTAGCATTTATTACTGACACACTGATCAGCAGAATGAGGCACTGGCACTGGCAACTAAATTTAGTGCAGGTGAGGCAATAAAGTGTACATTATGTTTACTCTGAAGTGGATTTTCTTCCCATTACGATCACTGACTAAATAAAGATCATTTTAATTTTTATTTGTTGGTACCAAGTCTTGAATGGAAGCAGTTTTCTTGGGGTTATTTTTGCAAAATTATTTCCAGTGAATTTTGGTTGAAATGGGTTATGGCTTACTGAGGAAATGTGAAGTACATTGATTAAGGACGATGAATGGAACATGGAGAAGTGTAGGCTCCTGGCACATCTGGAAGTATTAATTTGTAAGTGCAAAAACAGCCATTGCATTATATTAGCCAGTGATTTAGCGCTTCATTTTAACACAATATTGAAAAACCTGGAACCAAGAGCAGCAACATATCTGACAAACCCCTGCCCCACTTTGTATTTTGGGGACATTAAATGTCTACTTAATTGGTACTGTAAGGTACAACAGAATTTCAACGTCTGCTTGAAAGTTAAGGGCACAAACATTGTAGTGAGATGGCTAAGTATACCCTTACTCTAAGAATGGCTACTGAGCACGTGCAAAAGGAGCAAAGTCATATTGTTGGAGTTGGATCTCACGGGATCATATTCTCTGTTTGTAAGAATGCAAAGGCATGTTGTCTCCTGTGATGCCTTGTTGTCTGTTACATCAATAAAATTGTTAAGACTCATTAACAAGGTGTAAATTGCAGTTTTTTTCAATAGAGGAAACCAGTAGCCAGACCGGTTGTGCTGGAAACAAGTGGCAAAAATAACGCAAGATGAAACACAGAAAACTCAAGGTTGTCCCTTACAACTAAACCCAGAAGTAATGGAAATACCTGAAGAGAAGTTAAGCACCAATAGTGATGAACAGCAAGACCCACTTAGCCTCTGAATTGCAGAGAGGCAAAGCTGACACGATAGCTGAAGAATGCACTGCTGAAATCCCGCCATTGAGAATGTGGCAACAAAAAAAAGTGAAAACCTAATAAATTTTTGTCAGTCAGAAAATCTCGCAGAAAAGTCTATCCATACGATAGAGGAGATCTTTGTTATGGACTGCAGAGAGAAGTCTGCATAAAACTTGAAAGAAGAGTAGAAAACAAAGGAAGCATTTTGGTCACCATAGACTGCGTGGTAAATAATCTGAATATCAACAAGACCTTGCCTTTACAAGATCCTGCAGAAAATGTGGAACATTGTGATTGGGCTATGCATCAGCTTCAATGGTGTTTATGATTTGCCAGAAACTGTACAGCTTCAGGTCTCAATACAAAGGCAAACAAACACCGAGTTAGTGCACTAATTTGCACAGTTGGAGGCAGTGCTGTTGTTATTTTTATCAGGCAAGGCAATAGCTGAAGAAATTATGGAATACAAAGAGGTGATAATAGCTTTTGACTCCTACTTTGATTTAAAATAGGGCAAATTTTTAATCATGCAGCCAAACCCAGGGGAAAATAATGACTACTTCATAAATGATTTATACCGCCATGTGGAAAAGTACCAGTATATAGAAACTTATGAAAAAGAACTAATATGAGAATGTGTTTTTATTGACATATAGTATGAAGCCCTTTCAGAATTTGGAAAATCTAAAGAAGACCTTGCATTCCAAAAAAAATGCAGTTTATCAAACAGGCTGAAATCAGCAAGCAGAACGGCCTTATTCAAGGCAGGAATGGAGAATTATTCTGGAGTTTACCAATTGATTCTGACTCACTCCACTTTGTCAATCATATGGCTGTGATAGAAGTCAGAATAACAGGAGCCACAAGATTAACAGATAAAAGGTCTTGCTGTTACTTTTGTTCATGTTACAATTAGAAAGCTTCAAATCAACCACAAAACTGTCCAGTCAACAATATATTATGCCATGAATGCCACAACATATGCCATTTTCAAGTGGTTTGCCAAAGCAGCAATGTGACAGTTCAGTCCAGAACATCTCAGTCTACAACTGCCCAAGAAGCAGATGCCACTGAAGATCAAGAGACAATCTTGGAACTTACAAGTGGCAGCATTCCCAACTATCTACTTTCCTTGCCCTTCTAGGTGGTAGACATGGTTTGAAAAGTTCTGATCTCCAAGAGAACTGCAAATGTTTTTGAGATTAATGTTCATACCAGAGAGACTTTATGAGCCATGGTTGTTGGGGGAGTGACAATAATCAACTACATGCTCATATGTAAATATTAAAGGTTAACACAGTTGCCGTAAATAAATTGGGGGGAGTTGTAGAGTTAGCGATGACTATGTCCTTACTTCCAGAATATCTAATGAGCCTGCGTAAAAGGACTGGATTGCTGGGATGTTAGATCATATGGAACTATAGCATCCGTCTATAAGGTTGCAGAAGCCTGTCCATCTTAGCATGCCCTTAGCATCTTAGCAATGGTTATGTTAATAAAGTTGTTGATGTTCACTCATCAGAGAGTGTGGAATGCAACCTGTCTGTAATTATTTCATTTTTGAACAATAGAATTTCTTCTTGTTTTCTCCAGTTTTTGGCCATAAATTTCGGTGAAGATTGGCTGACACTCAAGAGAAATGTTGAAAACCGAAGATCAGAAATGAGGAGAGATCTTATTCATCAAACTGTTTAGATTGTTTGTACCAATCCCAAAGAACACTAGACAATAAGTGGCACATTGTTAATAAAACACATAGACACAATGTTTAATTGACACACATATGTATAAACAGTTTTAGTTTTGTGTTACTTATTATGGACTGATGTGGGAAAAGGGCTGCTTTGAAATCGAGGATTGCGAATGAAATAGTTGCAGTATCAAACTACAAGCTACTGAAACTCATTGTAAGCTGTCTTTACTCTGTTGCTTTGTTCAAGAAGTAGGTGAGACTTTTTTTCTAGTTGGGCCAGCATCGGAGCATGTGTACAAAGTGAGATTTAGCCATCAACCAATGGCTGGACGGTCTATGGAGTTGTAACAAGTTGTGGATGTCGAAAGTTATTAAACTGAAAATAGAATTTTGATTGGTTCCTGTGCAGCTGAAACACTTGTGCATGTGACCAATACTGACAGAAGTCTTCAGATTGCTGCAAGAGTAGGTAGTGTGGCTTTCTCTCAATAAAATAACTAAAGTTTGAAAAAAAGTTTAATTTTTCCTCACTAGCTGATGCAAGGTATGGCCTTTAACCATTAAACTTTACAATTAGGATACCAATCACCTGTCTCTCAAGTGAAGAAGTTAAAAATAACTTAGAGAAAAAGAGATTAAAGAGCAGAAAGCCCTGACAATCACAAGGAGAATCTTTGTAATGCCCATGCACTAGAATGATTAAACTACTTCACTTGATTCTTTCTTTCCCCTAACGTACAACAACAATTTTTTTTGCACTTCTGTGGATTTTCACATACTTTGATAAAACTTTAATTTTTGAGATGACTCTAGGAATAGTGAGCCTTGATTTCCAGCATGTTACCCCAGTGAGGTGTGACACACACATTTGAATTTTATTATTAAATCCTATCTACTCTCCTCTCAAAGTATGAGCTTGCTGCTTTTTGTGGTGAAGTTGCCAAAGCTGTCAGTGCACAGTATCGTATTGAGTTAGAACTATTAAATATTTCTTAGGTGAAAATTGAACTCGAAGTTTCACTCTCAAAATGAAACTAATCCATTCTTCACATAGTGTGATCACGGTCAAGTGTTTAATACATCTTACTTTGTAAATGTACACGCTGCTTCCATGCTAATCTGCCCACTGTTTTGTTTCAGACTTGGGGAGAAAAATGACAATGTGATTAGCAGTGACGCATTAAAAGTCCCTGAGAAAAATAATAAATTCATACGGATGCATCATATTGGTTTTATGTATGGAAATGGTCATTGCTGGTAATTGTGTGCCACAAATGCTTGATATTCAGTAGAATTACCATCACTGAAATTCCTCATTAGCAACATCCTGAGGTTTCCACTGAGCAGATTCTAACAGGGACCAACCATATAAATACTACGGCTGCAAGATCAGGAAGGGGGCTGGAAATTCTGCACTAAAATACTTACTTCCTGACTTCTCAAAGCCTATTCAACATCTACGTGGCACACTCAGGAAAGTGCTGGAATATTTCCCACTTGCCTTCCCACAACACTCAAGAAATTTAGTTCCATCCTGGATGAAGAAAGTGACCTACCAATTTTAACATTCACTCCCTCTACCACCAGCATCCAGTGGCGGCAATATATTTACAAGATGTCGTTCAGCCTCACGACACATTTGGGAGGCTGCTTTACCAAGTCTGCAGCTGTTTTCCCCATTATTTTCAGTGTATCAGTATGATTAGTGGTTAATGTGTAGATGTAAAATGCTTCTCATTTATTAAACTTATTCAATATTTGTTTTGATAACTGAATACAACGATAGCAAATCAACACAGAAGAATGTAGAAAAGATTGAGACTGAAATTCACATGTGACTATTAAGGTGAATTCTTTTTGCATCAATTTCAAAGGACACAATGCCACATACTTAATTTTTGTTTTAAAATAGAATTAAGGTAACTGGTGGGAGAAAGCAATGCTTTGTAATAATGAACATAACATGATCATTACAGTCATTTAAATACTGTTAACAAAGGGTGTAAAATCCCACTTTTCCAGAGGGATAAGAGAGAAATGACTTCCATTTATAAAAAAGCTATCATTTCATAGGGACTTGTCAAAGCACTTTTACAAGCAGCAGACTTCTTTTGAAAGACAGTCAATGTTTTTTTTCTGGGCAACAAAAGTGGCTAAACTGCACACTAAAAGGCCTCACAAACAGAAAATGAGTGAATCACAATTGAATCTATTTTTAGTAGCATTGGTTGAGGAAGGAATATTGGCCAGACATGCACACTATCTTGTTAACTTGCGTTTGCTGAAGTCATGCAGTTGTATTGTTTGCAGACTGATTAGCGTCTGTACTGGGTGGCTCACTGTGACAGATTAGAGATCAGCTGCAAAATATTCACAGCAGCAGTTAGGTTTGATGTGGATTGCGCCCTGAATTCAGTAAAGGAAAATGAAAGGAATTGGGAAAAGTAGTATCAGATAGTGCAGACACTGCATTTCTGTTGATGTTGGGCACAGTGGTGATACTATCTCAGCTAGATCTCCCTGGGACATTCGATGAGTCTTTAGAGTCTTAGTGTGGCCCAGGTAACCAGCTGCAGAATCTGCAAAAAGAAGTTTATCGCATTGTTTTTATCCTAATCAACAGCGCCAGCAAGGTTTGCCCAAATATTTTTTATAAGCCTGTTAGCATTGCATAAACTTCATGGGCTGACTTTTCCTATACTGAGGCAGGGCAAACCCACCACCTGGCAGGATGGGTGGATGTCTCCCTCGTGGAGTGGCTCACCTCCATTCCTGTTCCTGTCAACTTTAGCATGAATTGTTGGCTCCATTGTGCATTGAGCTAGCTCTTTCAGGCAGGATATTCTACACAGGTAAGCCTGCCTCAAGGTAATTAAGTCTATTCCCTGTATAAAATGGTCTGGTGTCATGTGTGCCTTTGCTTTCGGGAGGTGGGGTGCGAAACAAATCCATCTGCGAAATCAGCCCCCAAATCCATGGGTAACTCAATTGTAAATATTGACAACTATTTGAAAATAAAACATAATTGAATCAAATATTCAGAGATTAGTTTCACTGCAAATTGAAAAGAAAGATATGCATTTAAAAGGATTTAAATTTGGCTTGTTAATCTATTTGCATCTCGAAAAACCAATTCAATTTCAAGAGTTTCCTTGAAGGCCATTAGACAGACAGGGTCAGTGGATTCTCAACATGGTGATCAATTCAGTCTGTGCCATTTATGTTAGTTTTGCAATGTATTTTAAGCAATATCAAATTCCCACTATCTTGCGCTCTGCTTTAGCGCAGTACTCAATAGTCCATCTTTTATTCAGTCCACCTATTTCATTCTGCCAAATGCAATCACAAACATCCATCCATTACAAACACAAGCATCTACTTCAAATAAAAGGGAAAATTAAAAGCAGAATCTTATTTACTTTGCTGATTTTACACAACTGTTAATTTATTTTTCTTTTGAAGCCAAGTGAACTGGAAACTATATTGTTATTAGGGTATTATCAACCCAGGCATTGAAAGGACTGAGTCTGAATGCTATAGCCACCAGTAAACTTATCTGTGATCTTGAGTAAAAGATCTTGTGGACAACAATACAGTGGGGTTCCAGTGTAATGGAAAAGATTGGTGACACTCAATATGCATCAGGCATGATGTATATTAACAATTCTGTCAAGTGTTGTAATTCTTTGGTCAACTGAAGGTGAACTGCATTGATAGATACAGTAGTACCTGTTGAGATGCTTTGATTAAACCAAAGGAGCTACCAAGAGGAGCTGGTTGCATTCTTCCAGAATATGTCTTATGTTATCTCTTGGGAAAATGGCGCAACAATAGAGGATAGCCCATCCATAGGAATACAATAGTAAATAAGAGAAGAAAGCTGCAGAAACATCAATGTTATCAAGGAATGTTAAAATTTAGCACAATATAAAATTACACAGTACTTTTCAAAATTTGAATTATCCCTCTTATCTGCACAGTGTCATTCTTTCCCTTGCTTTACTTCTGTGAAAAGGTCATGTGACAGGTTGTTTGGAGTGGTTGAGGGGGGATGAACATTGATAGGGATGGCTTGCTGATATCAATAATTTGCAGTATGATTCCAACCTACCAGCTAGGGTAATCCAGTGCTTTGTTTCCATGGTAGCATGATTTTAAACGTTAGTTTTGTCAGGAAGAATGGGCAAGTCACACATTACTTGGAAAGTGCAAGGCAAGGTGGAGGAAAGGAATAAAGGGACTTTGGAGTATAAATATGCTGATCGTAAATAGTTATGCTGTAGGTTAGCAAGGCAATGAAAATATAAACCAATCACTTACTTTTACTTCGAGAGAAATAGGATTGAAAATTAGGGACTTTATGCTCAAGCTGAATCCAACACTGGTCAGACCACACTTAAAAAATGCATGCAGTCTTTGTTAATATAGCATTAAAAGGACATGGAGGCACTGGAGAGAATATAAAAAAAAAGGGTGATACCAATGCGTGCATATACATATCAGGAGAGAATCACTAAGCTAAGTGCCTTTCTCTTGAAAAAGAAAACTGAAGAATAACCTAAAATTAGCCTTTAAGCAGGGTCTTCTAGAAGTTTGATAGCATGGATGCAGAGACATTGTATCCTCTAATGGGGAAGAGCATAATTAGATTTCATCAAGGTAAGATAGTCACAAAGAAATTATTAATACATTCAAAGGAAAAAAAATGATCGTCTGCTAAAGAGTAGTGATAATGTAGAAATACTTAACACAGGGCATGGCCAGGGTAAACAGCATAGGTGCATTGAAGATTAAACCACACAAACATATGAGGGAGAAGGAAATAGATGGTCATGATGATAGATTTAGATGAGAAAAGGGGGAAGGAGTCTTGATTGGAGTATTAACATTGGTATGAACTGATTGTACTGAATGGACAGATTGTGTGTCCTATATCTTAAGCAATGATATGTCATTTTAGTAGGCATCTGTTTATATGTTACATTTAAATGGAAATATGCAATTATGTTATATAATCCTTAGAAAAGAAGATCCTATGATGTCTGTCTGCAGAACTCTTTGGGATCCCTCCAGGGTTCTCGATGCTTTATACCTCCTTGTGCTGTTGGCTGAAAAGGCTCTGTTAATGGGAAGCATCAAAGACCCATGAAGTTTAGATTTTAGTCATCTAAGCTTGTGCATCATTGTTGGTACCAAAGAGATTTCAGGAAGAACAAGCATCTTAAGGTAAAGAAGGGAAAATAAATACGGTCTATTATGGACAAGTAAAATCTGAATATAAAATGCATTATTTGTTTTTAAAATGCTAGACCACATGGAGATATTTTTGGATGCAGTGTTATTGGATCAGCAACCAGAGACTAAGCTGAATGAATAAAAAGACACAGGCTAACATGAAGAATGACTTCTATGTGTTTATGTTTCCAGTGTTTGCCAGACAATTGGAATTCAGTATAAGTGGGTTCTAGTGACAAGAGAAGAATATTAACTGAGGGAGAACAAAGGTGGATAGAAGTAACTATTTTCTGGAAAGTGTACTTGCTGTGCCATCAAACTATGAATATCACAGATGATCAGGGCTTTGAAGTTAGACTCTGAAGTGTAGCCAAATCTCCCATGATGTTGCGCACAGTGAATATGCTACTACAATAGAGGAATTCTATGATGTAAATAAAGGTTCCATATGTCTTTCGGAGGAAATAAAAGCACATTTAACATTGTGAATTTCATTGTACCTCCTGATCTTTAATGCAATGTATTGACAAGTCTTTTGGAAAGGCCAAGAAATACCACAACAAAACCTTAAAAATTAACATGCTGGGCATCTTTCCTTTCTTAACAAATATCAAAGTAAGTGTAATTGATCCCCATATTTAAGTTGACATAACAATCATGAGTGTGAATGTTCCCGTGGTTGGCCTTCTGCCCTAATCTTAGCAGTGTTAGACCTAATATATTTTAAGACTCGTGTCTTACCTTCATGCTTCGGTCATTTTCCATCTGACTGGCAGCAACAGTTGGCTAATAGATGAAAGGGTATAGGGCGGGTTTGAAACTACGAAAGATCATGACAGATTAATGCATGGACCTGGTCAATTATCCACTCGACTGGTGTGTGTGTGTGTGTGTGTGTGGGGCGGGGGCCCCCCCTGGTGTCGAGGAAATCAGAGTGTTATTAGCCAAGGAGCCACCCAAAGATTTGCCTTCAATACTTAAAAAAAAGTTGTCACTTTGCAATCCATAAAATTAAGACACGAAAATCTCGACCAAAGAAATGAGGATTCATGTGTATGATGGTATACCTCTAACAAAAATCCAGCTGAAGTGGTTTGTTTTCTTTGGAGCAGTGAAGGCTGAGGAAGGACCTGACTGAAGTGTATATGACAGAGTGCATAGAAAGGATGCACAGGAAGCAGCTGTCCCCCTTAGTTGAAGGGTCAATAATAAGGGACCCTAACTTTAAGGTAAAGGTAGGAGGTTTACAGGGGATTTGAGGAAAATGTTTTTCGCCCAGAGGGTGGTGGGATTCTGGAATACACAGCCTGAGAGGGTAGCAGAGTCAGGAAACCTCACAATCTTTAAAAAAAAAGTACTTGGATGTATTCTTGAAATGTCATAACATTCCAAGGTATTGGCCAAGTGCTGGAAAGTGAGATTAGTGTGGATAGGTCAGTGCAGACTGATTTATGACTTATTCTGTGCTGTATGATGCTATGGCTTCATGAAACAGTATCCATACCTGTTGTATATGCTAATGATGTTGGTGAAGGGAACTCATATATCCAGGTGTCTCATCCATGGCTTCTTGTGTCTTAGGGAGTCCCATGAATCAGTGAAATGTCTTTGCTTTGTTGAGGCCAGAAAGTTTTGGGAGAACTGACAAAATATGTTGCTTTAAAAAATAATGTTTGCATGATTCACAGATGCTTAGTTTAGTCCTTCAGTGGCAGTCTTCAGTGACCTCATGTTGTAAAGATTAAGGATGATGATGACCTTAACAGCCCCGAGTAGGGAGATGCACGTGGTGACAGTCAGTTGCAATATGTAGCAGAACATAGCGGCAGACGGAAATGTGAAGTCAATTTTCCCATCTAAACATTTTGAGGGCAAGTAAGACCATCTCTGCCTGTGTAACCTTCTTCAGAACATCAATGGGTGAATCTTTATCGCAGTCATAGCAGCCTCTCCTTGCGTCCCAAGATGCAAAGAAAGAAGGGAACTCAGAACATAAAATATATTGTGCCCAGCTTGAAAGGGGAGGTTGGTGACAAATTTACAATAAAATTGTAACTTTGCAACAAAAGGCATAAGGACAGATAGCAAAAATAGGTGACTAAAATAGACAACAAGCAAAATATTAAAAAGTATTTAATAATGAAATAATTTAATAGCAATATAAACTAAATTAGATTTTCCCTTTAAAGTTCAGGAAGTGCCCTGAATGTGCAACAGATGGTGAAATGGATGTAGACATCCCCACAGCATGACTTAGTCACTTTCTCGAGATTACCCAAGAACTGACTGACCACTTCCAACAATGTTTGTTAATAGGTCCCAAAAGAGATGATCATTATTTTAATGAATATTAGTGTATTTTCTGATCACGCATGTCCCATAATCGGCCGAAAACATGGAGTAACCTGATGGTAAATCCTAGCTGAGAAGTATAATAGTGACATTATATATCAACAACCACATGCCTTGCTATGCCCAAATTTGAATTCCGTATTTGCGCCTGAAGACCTGACACTAACATGTCAGCAGTTTTGAAAAACTGTGCTTCAAATTTTATACTAACACTCATATTTTATATGGATACATCACAAACTGGACAAATAGTAACAGGAAGAGAAAAGTGAAACATAAAAATGAAGAAGTTTACAGCAGTGGGTCCCATCACTGACATTTACCGCGAAGAACTAAACCAAAGCAATAGCTGTGCCAATTCAAGCGAAACAAGTTTGAACCGGACAATAAGAGATCTATGGAAATCTGTTGAAAGCACATCTTCAGATAAAGTTTCAAGAATGGCTCATACATAAACCTTATTTACCAACATTGAACTATAAGTTACCTTGCTGAAAGAGTACAGAAATGCTTTTTAATGATTCACTCAACACTAAAGGGTGAAAGCTTTTGTTGCAATTCCCTCTCACCTTCACACCTGACTAGCAATGACTAAAGCTAATAGTTAAGGATAGACAATATCGAATTATTTCAAATGCACCACAAATGTTGCACAAAGCAAAAACAGTGACTAAGATATTCTTATTTCTAAGTATTAGAGTCTAAGTATTTCATGCATGAATTGCGATGGATATTTATGATGGTTCAATGTTTTGTCACAGTATACTAGCATGAATGATTGATATAATCGAGGCTTGAATTTTTTTTTTCAATTTTCTCCTGCTGCACTATCGCAATTTCATTGAGTGTGCAATAGAAACCCTGTTTGAAGGCATCCTTAGGACACATTCATAGAGAGTTGGAGGAAATTTGGGGCCCAAACACCAAGCCTATTTTGAAAGAAGCAACAATTGATAGAAAAAACTTCTTAAGCTAGATCATAACAAAAGTAAACCTTTGTACACTGTGAGAAGATGTAATGGATAGGATCTATGAACATAGCTGATGCTTCTAAAGAATTCTTCCACACCTGACCCCATCTCACTTGCACCCAGCTGGACCCCACCATGCCTCTCACTGCAGCTGGACTGGCCTCTCTATCTCAAATCAAACGACCACCCTCCACTCCCACTGCCAGATATGATTTCTACCACTTACTCTGAACTACCGTAAGCACTGCATCACTTATCTCACGCCTTTGCCACCTTGCACCCTTCCAACTTGGTAACATAGCCAACTGGCACACTACCCCAGCATCCTACTCTTTATCCTGGCACCTTGCCCACCTGTCTGTTATTTTACCTCCTGTCACCCTACACCCTACTCAGGATGTGCCTTACCCAGCTGGAACTTTACATATCTGGCACCCTACTCCCGAATCATTTGGTCGCCTAGCCTTTCAGCACCTTAATATACACTTATCTCATGTTCTTACCTTCTGACAGCAAATATCAAACTGTTTGGACCTTTGAATTTCAGAATAAGGCAACTGAGAGCTGTGAAAAGGATATACGTTTGGCCTTCCTCTTTGCAACTAAAGAACTATCAGAATGCAAATACTGATCCACATTTCTGAGGAGACCTGAGCAGAATCTCCTCTCCAAAATGCAGAGCTCTCTCCTTTCTTAAAAACTTAGAAGGAGCAGAGTGGCAATCTGTGTGAATGAAGACTTCTCACTTCATTCAATGCAATATCCTTAATCCCCTCATCACAGCAGATTATTGCCAAAATGACTAAACATTTTGGGTTCTTTTATTTTAACCTCAAATTCCTCATCTTCAACATATTCAATGTGAACTGGTTCTTGAACTCAGGCCTGAATTTACCTTTCACCAGTTTGTAATTGTGTTTCTTTAGTAGTTTAACTAAAATAAGAATGTTTAACATGTGTGAAGACTGAATAATTTAAATGAGAATTTGGTATCATTAAAGTAGCTCCCACACAAGCAATAGTTCTGCTTTGAACAAAATCAAAGATGTTTTAATGAATATTGATTCATTTCTTGCAAAGTTTTAACTCAGGATGCTTGGGTTCCTCACAGGTTGTGAGTACATATTCGGAAACTCAGGAACAGAAATGATACTTTTGATTTCTTAAGTATTCTACTTGTTAAAACTCTGCCAACATTAACTATAATGACGCATTGATAAACAATGGTGACTGGATAGTTGAGACTAATAATTAACATAGTGAATTTTCTTCAACCATTTTCTGTTCATATGCACTTCTGAACAAATTGTACACTGTACATTGTACCGCAGTCTATAAACTGATAAATATTTATCCCTCTTCTTCTAAACATATAACTATTCAGTTATGACAGCAATAAACATCTCATTTTTGCCCGCAGTCTGCACTAAAAATAGTTTCTCCAGTATTTTCAATAACTAAAGGAAACGATTCTCTCTCAATTTCTTTTTCTCTCTACGCACTACCTCACAGTGACCATAGAACAGACTTAAACACAGGAGTGGAGTACAGATGAAGACCTAGTAATTTTGTTTGTGTCCTTAATAAGTTGGAAATATTGTTTGTGGTAGTTCAGACTTATACATCTTTTGTGCTGGTAACGGGGTTTCAGGACCTCACAGGTAATTTATCTTACCATGTTATTCTTTAGGGCATGTAGCAAAATACTCTGAATTCATAACAGGCTAAATTGTGCATTCCTATCCCCTCAACAGGCACTCACATTTGAAAGAAGAATGAGCGCCAGAGTGTGGTCATCTTATCAGCAATGTGTGCTCCCTTCAATCATGGTTACTGCCTAGGAGCACATTTATCGCCACACCTATCTTAAAGTTGAAGAGGCATTTAATGGGAAACACTATGACAGCTATTTCTTGGTGAATTTTCTGCAATGTAATTTTTAATGTGTATGATTTTGGTGCACACTGATAAATAAATATTGACCCAAGGACAGACAAATCGTAAATTATATAAGAGGGAAACAATGAAATTTGAATCATGAAAAAAATATGAAATAAAAGAGGAAGTTTGACATATCATTGCACAAATATAACACCTTATTTTCAAAATGCAATTTCATCCATTGAGCATTCTTAGTTATACAATTACCCTATTTTACTGTATTAATTTCCTTTTCATTTTTCCTTTGTGTTTTGTTAGCAAATAGGAAAAAGAACTAAACAACCGTGGAAGTAAGATAATTGCTTTCTTACAATCAGTTTTTAGGAGATAGTCTGTTAATAATGGCCTTCTTTTAGATTTGAATAAATTGAAATGAATTTTATATTTTGTTAACAACTCAAGTATGAATTTCTTAAATTTAGTCAACTCAAAAATTTTATTTGTAATGATCGTGATGTCAGCCCAAGTAATACATTGCCCAAGAACAATTTCACACAGCTATAGTGAGGGGTGGTGATGAATTCCAAAGTTGTTTTATCCTTTTAGTAATTTTTATTGTATTTTACACTTCGCTCACTATGAGCAGAGTGGAAAGGAGGTAATTCAATTAAGAAAATTAAAAGAGCTGCATTTGTGGATTACTGTGCCACGTGCATGCATCAGCTTGCTTTTTCACTCAATGAAATCATTTTGGAATTTTTCACAGGATATGGGTGTCACTGACTAGACCAGCATCAATTATCCATCCTTAATTGCCCAGGAGACAGTTAAATGTCAACCACATTGTTGTTGGTCTGGAGTTACATATAGAGCAGACCAGGTAAGAACAACAGTTTACTTCCCTAAAAGACATTAGTTATTCTAATGTCTAACCTTATTAAGAATGCCAACATCAGAGAGGAACACACCTAATACCAGAGTAGATCAGCTCCCTGCCACTAATAATGGAGGGAAGCTAATTAACATTGCACTTAACTGACTGTTGGACAAGTCTAAAAGCAAAGGTAGAAACACGGAACATGAAATCAAGATGAAAGATCAATTAATAGTCATTGAGTCAAGAACCAGCCCAGAACATGAAAATATATCAATTGAAAATATTTTAGAAATAAAACTTGATAACAACACTGAACCATTTGCTCATATAGAATTAGATAAAGCAAGTATCTCAAATAGATCAAGAAACATCCCTGGGGTGGTAATGAGTCCTTCAAAAATTTTGGAATTTGCAATGCTTTCAAAATTACCTCTTCCAGCTGCATGGCTGTATTTTTCATCAACTTTAAGAAACCAGAAAAAGTATATTTCATCAGACCACAGACAAAGGAAGGAAATTTAAGCCTCACAATAAATGTCAGGAGGCTATCACTTACATTAACAGCTGCACATGTTGACAACGGAGTCTTATTGAATGCATGCTGTCCACCAATACAGAAACATTTGACACAGAATGGGAATAGCTTCAGAAAAAGAAGGTCAATTGTGGTCACATATTCACTTTGAACGGTGGACGAAAATGGTCTATCCTCTGCCATTACATTTATGGATTTTATGAAGGTCTTTGACACCATACATCATAGTCAGATGCTTAAGTTCTGAGGCCATATAGAATTCCATACAAAATTGTCATAGGCATTTCACCGATTGAAGGCAATAGCTCAGATATACCACAATCCCAGGAATTGTACCTTATTCATTAAAGTAAGGGTTCTTTGAGGAGGTAAACTAGCTTTCTTCATATTTCCTAACATGCTTCACAGGGCTGGCAAAATGATGCAACAGGTGACATGCCATTTCAGGTAGAAATGAAGAGGAATTTCATCTCTTTGAAGGTTGTTAACATTGGGAATTCTCTTTCCCAGAGTGCAATGGAGGCTGGGTCATTGAAAACATTCAACACAAAGTTAGACAGGTTATTGATCCACAAGGTAGTTGAGGGTTGTGGACAACAGGCAGTTCAGTTCAGTTTAGACACAATCAGATGAACTTGGTTTTACTGAATGGTTCAGCAGGCTTGTGGGTCGAACGGCCTGTACCTGCACTATTTCTAGTGCTTTAACATGCCTTTTGCCACATTGTTGGAAAGGTGGCCAAATGCCCACCTTCCTAGAGTCCAAATTAACTAGTTAAGTGGCCACTTTAGGGCTCTTCTTACCTCTTTTGGAACTTGGGGTCCTTGCCAAGCAGTAAACTCTGGTAATCTCCCAGAGGTCTCTGCCAGAGTGCCCTCCTTTTCGGTCACTCTTTGGGAAAAGGAGAGGCAGACCAGTGACAATGGTCTGCTACAGCACTGCCTGTTCTCAGCAATTCCCTGCCTCTCCTGTTGAGGCCTGCCTGACTAGCCAATAACGTCTCCCCCACCAGCCTCAACACATAACCTACCTAATATTAAGGATGCACACTCATCTAATGCTGCAGCTGCAGCCCAAGCAGTGGGTCTTACTAACAATGACACTGCAGAGGCTGTGGAGTTGACAGTCCTTTGATGAGGAGGGCAGCTCTCAGGGCAAGCTATTGCAGCTAGTGAAGTGTAGCCTTCTCCTCTGCCCACCACCTTCCCAAATAGAGGTAAACCTTTTTTTCACCACAGGGGAGGAACCTCTACAATTTCCCCACAACCCTGTCCTCAGGCTTAGAGAGAAAAAGAAAATCAAATACAATTTTAGAATCAAGTAAAGGACAAGGTGAAGAATTTTATCAATAAAGGTCATAGGCTTTGAATTTTCAAATGCTACTGCTCGCTATAATGGCATAGATGAGAACGAAGAAACATTATTAAACAAGGTGAAAAATAAAACTGCAAAAGTTGCTTTTAAAATGAATGCAATGAATGAAAACATACTGTTAAAAATTAATGAAGAAGCAAGAGAATTGATAACTATGTGAAATGAAAGCAATTCTTTAAATGTGCGGGTTTATGGACTAGAACAGCAAAAATAGGATATGAGCTCAATATGTTTGACTCTCGATAGGTTTGCAATCAAATTAATGGATTCTAGAAACTCAGACGGCTGGACAGGAAAGGATATGAACAAGATATTTAAAAGCACAGTGAATATTAGGAAAAGGGTACATTTTATCTTCAAGTGATGAAGAAAGAGCATTCACAGTTGACCAGTAAGCATATGGTATTGAAAGAAGAGTCATATTCAAAACAAAAAGAAAAGTTAACTCCATTTCTCCCTTGACAGGTGAAGCAAGGAATATGTTTTCGGCACTTTCTGTCTTTTTAATAAAAAAAGTCTTGTAGTGAGCTCCATTGATCTCCCTGTAGACAGTATCAAGTTCAACAAATTCAGTGATAATGCCCTGGATTGCAGAGTTCCTTAGAAAAACAACGTTACGAGGCTGTCCAAACAGCCACTCAAATCCTATCGAGTTAAGGCAATTTCACAGACTCGGCCACGTCCACACCTCCCAGCACCAACCCCCACAAACCCCAACAACCACCACCACCGGCCTCAAAACAGGAAACTAAAGTACTAAAATGGAAGTAGTGGTGTGGTGTTGTGGTATTGACACTTATCTCGTAACCCAACCATCCAGAATAATGGTCTGGGGACATGAGGTCAAATCTCACCAAAACAGATGGTGCAATTTGAATGCACTCCTCAATGGAAAGAAAATCCAGTCTAATGGTAACCACAAAACCTTTGTTGATCATAGTAAAAGGAAAAAGATCTGGTTCATTAATGCCCTTTAGGTACATAAGAAGAAGACCATTTTGTCCTCAAGCCTGCATGACCATTCAAGAAGATCAAAGCTGATTTTCCCCAGGCCTCAACTCTACTCTTGTGCCAGCTTCTTGTAGGCCTCAATGCCCTGTTATTTCAAAAAACTATTCACCTCCTCTTTAAATATTTTCAGCTATCTGGTCTCCATAACACTCAGGAGAAGAAAATTTCAGACTTTCACTATCCCCCGGGAGAAGAAATTCCCTCAGATCTCAGTTTTAAATGAGGTGTTCCTGTATTCTGTACCTGTGTCCCCTAGTTTGAGATTCTCCCACTAATAGAAACATCTTCCCAACATCTAACCTGTCTGGTTCCACTCAGAGTCTTGTATGATTCAGTATGACCATTCTTTATACCTCTAAACTATAATGAATAAAGGAATAACCTGTTTAGCTATTTCTAATAAGACAATTTCTAATAAGACAATTCCCAGGAATCAGGCGAATGAAATAAATAAATCAAAGAACTGCAGATGCCTGGAGATCTGAAACAATCAAAAACAGAAATTGCTGGAGAAACTCATCAAGTCTGGCATCATCCGTGGATAGAAAATAAAGTTAACATTTTGAGTCTGGTGACTCTTATTAAGAACTAAAAGCAACTAGAAAAAAGTGGCATTTATGCTGGTAACTGAGATTTTCTGGGGGGATAACAAGGTGTGGAGCTGGATGAACACAGCAGGCCAAGCAGCATCATAGGAGCAGGAAAGCTTGACGTCAAG
>JAHRHZ010000009.1:38596886-38634557 GCA_024137785.1 Ginglymostoma cirratum
CTTGACGTCAAGCTTTCCTGCTCCTATGATGCTGCTTGGCCTGCTGTGTTCATCCAGCTCCACACCTTGTTATCCCAGATTCTCCAGCATCTGCAGTTCCTATTATCTCTGATATAATTTTTTCTGGGGGGATGTGAGTAAGTGGAAGAGTGAACAGATAAATGGAGACAGACCCCTGAGACAAAGAAACAAAAAAACTGTTTATAGTAAGCCAGAGAAGAAAGACTAGAAAGTCGAGAATTAGGATTATGAGTAGTTGAAAAAAAGTTGGTTGTACTGAAAATAGCTCACTTCCTAACAGGAACTGGTGTTGTAGGAGTTTTAATAGAGATGGAACGAGGTGCTCATACTCTAAAATTGCTAATTCAATGTTGAGGCCTGCAGATTGGAAGGTCCAAACCAATTTAATTCATAATATAGTATTAGGAAATAGCTGTAGACAATGGATGCTGCAATAGGCCCTGACAACATTCCATCTAAAATACTAAAGACTTGTGCTCTAGATCTAGACAAGCTGCTCCTGTGAAGTGATAACACTTTACATCAGCAATGTGGATCATTGGCCCAGGGATGTCATGTCAACAAAATGCAAAACAAATGGAACTCATCAATTACTGTCTCAAAAGTTTACCCTCAATAACCAGCAAAATGATGATGAAAGGGGTCATTGAGAATGCTATCGAGCAGCAGTTACTCAAAAATAACCTGCTCACTGATACTTAGTTCGGTTTCCACCATGCCAGCACAGTTTCTGACATCAGTACACATTGGTCCAAACACAGACAAAGGATCTGAACTCAAGAGGAGAGTTGAAAGTGACTGTGCTTGACATCAAGCAATATTCAACCAAGAATTGCATAAAGGAGCTCTAGTAAATCTGGAATCAATAGGAATCAGGGAGAAAAATCTCCAATGGGTAGGAGTCACAAGCAATCGCCGTGGCTTTGATTAACTGTTGCAGCCACAGGTCATCACTACGGAAGTTCCTTTGGGTAGTGTTCTCAGCCTAACCATGTTCGGCTGCTTCATCAATGACCTTCTCTCCAACATAAGCTCAAAGGTGGGTACACTCACAAAAGATTTCATAATATTCAACAACATTCCCATCTCCTCAGAAACTGTGTTCACACGCACCAAGACTTCAAACTTGGTTTCAAAAGGAGCAAGTAACATTTGCCCGATGAAAACATTAGACAGTAAACGTGTCCGACAGGACAGAATACATATAAAGCTCCTTGAAATTCATTGAATCCCTCAATATCTACATCCTAGAGTTATCATGGACAAGACACGGAACTGGACCAAACATATAAACATTAGCTATGTCGTCAGACACTTGGGATTCTGTGATGAAAAACTGACCTTCTGACTTCACAAAGCATGTCTATTGATGTGGGTTTCCTTAAGGTAAATAGTCTGAATTCTTCCCTATATGTTAGACAATGTAACATACAACACAAAGACTGGGTTCTTGTTGAAACATATGCTCTGAAGTATTAGCAACAAAAATAATGCACATTGAAATTATATCTCTGGTTCTGATTATATGATATACATAACTGACTAGTTGACTAATTTATCAACTGAACTGGCTGACTAAGAGTAAGATGGAAACATTTTACACCAATATATCACAAGCCATGATGTTGTCAGCTGTCTTAAAGGTACTGAGTCCTTTCTGAGATCCATGCAATGACAAAACAACCACCTTCTACAAAACATAACTCAGGAGTGTGACGGAATGTTCCCCACTTGCCTGGATTGGTGCAGCTGTAACAACACTCAGGAAGCTTGTCATCATCCGGGGCAAAATAGCCTGCTTGTTTAGCAACCTAACAGCTTCTGGGCACCCTAACACCTTCTATTGATCTAACACCTTCAGAATTCACTTCTTTCATCACTGATCAAGAGGGATGGTGATGTGTATCTTCTACAAGATACAATGCAAAAACTCACCAAGACAAGCACCTTCCAAATCTCCTACTAGCTCTATTACCTGGAAGGGGAGAAGATACATGGGAACACCACTACCTGCAAATCCCTTTCCAAGCCTCACACAATTCTAGCTTGGAAATACATCAATTTTTCTTCATTACCACTGTGTCATAATTCTGAAACTATCTCCCTAACAGCATTATGGGTTTGCTACATTGCAAAGATCACAGTCGTGCAAGATGGTGAGCTCACCACAACCTTCTCAAGGGCAATAATGGATGTGTAGTAACTGCTGGCCCAGACAGAAACTTCCACAGCTCAGAAATGAATTTTAAAAATCTGAAATAAATGTAGGTATCCTACAACCAAAAATGATCCTGATTTGCATAATATACCATGCAGGTGGGTATGCTTAGAGAGTTAAATGTTGATTGTATCAAAATAACATCAGGCACAGTTCTGGCATTGTTTACACACTATAGTTCAAATGCAAAATTCAGATCATAAGATTATTTTCTGCCAGAAATTGACAGATTTTGAGTTGAATTTCTCCTCTTTGACTTTACACATGTCTCAGAGTTACTTCAGAGACATGATCTTGAACAAATGTGGTGTTTATGTTGCATACAACAGCAGAACACTGGAAAAATATGCAACAAATGTTTGATATCACATTGATCACAACACAGATAGATAAAAACTTGCACATGCATAGTAACTGAAGCTGACTTACATCACAGTGTTGTAGGTTTGTGGTCCAGATTTGAAAGAAAAAAATTGGCAATTATCCGGATCACAACCAACACATCTAAATTCCTTAGTTGAAATTTCTTGAACTGCAGCATTAATTTTAATCACATTGGCAGGTTTGCTTATCTTTTAATTTAGGATGGTAACAGTTGCAGAAATTAAACTTCAAAACAGTTTGGTTAAGTTTTAGGTTCATTCAGCTGTTCTTAACATACCGGAACATTTACATTTTTTGGACTGTCTGATTTGTAATTTATATTTCACAAGTGCTTTGGAAACATGAAGACTGTTTTTCAACTTAAATCACTAACAGGTGACTTTGGATAAAAAGTTGAGTCTTGTGCAGTCATGACAGAGGGACAGAAAGTTCCTAAAATTCATCTTGTTTATCAAGCGTTCTTGTTATTGATCGTAGGAAGGTGAGAATTCCAAGTTTAGGGTTGAATAGTTAAAGGGAGAATCCTCAATGATGTAAGTTCTCATCCTCGATCACAAGCTCCCTTTGTCTTGCTGCAGTCATTTTGGAAATATCTGGCACATGCACAGTTAATGGTCACATACAAACAAAGTGTTTACTTTTTTTTAAATCAACAAACAGGAATAATTTAATATTACAGTTTAGAAATTCATCATTATGATCATTAAGTTAGTGCTGTTGTTAATATAAACTATGTAACTCTGCAGTTTTTGATGTATCTCTTTTCAATAAAAGACTCAATAAAATATTGTGAACTTTACTCTAACCAGGGTTTGTTGGAGAAAATTCTGCATTTGGATTTTCACACAACCTGTTAAGAAATATCTTTTCAACTTTCATCTGTGTCCTCTTGTTTTTGACTCACTGATCAGTGGGAACAAACTAGGGAAGAATTTGGTAATATGGCTTCACTTGCATTCCTCCGGCAGCAGAGACCGCTGGCAGTGCTATCCGAGAATCCAATAAATCTTCCTTCTCTGGCATCAGTGAAAAAACATCCATGGGTTGGTAACATAGGTAAAGTGCCTGCAGAACTTCCTATCTAAGTAGGTTGACCATAAGAAGCATAACGTTAGAAGCAATGCTACATAAACAAATTTCTCTACCTTCCTTACTATTCATTTGATCTGTACCTTTCCTGATTTGGAGTAGCTCTTATAGGTCAGTTCTGAAACTTTTCAGATATGCTGACATTTCCATTCCTGGCAATAACTTTTCCACAGCCTTCATGTCATTTCCCTTGTGCGTTTCTAAGATTTTTTTTAACTAACAATTTTTTTCAAGCTCAATATTACCTCATTTTAACCAAACCCCAATTGCACTCAATCCTCAGTCAAAAAGCTTTAAACTGCAGACAACATTTGAGTGTGTGCTAACTCAGAAACTGAGTTCTGAGTCATTATAAACTCCTTCTGCAAAACATACTGGAAAATTTGCTTTTCACTGGACTTCTTTCAACCAGTTCCCACAGAAAGACACCTCCCTCCATTGATCAAGATCTACAGTGAGATCTTGAAAAACATGGACATTTTTTGATGTTGGGAGCCTCCCCTCAATGAACGAAGACATGGATGACAAAATTCATCATCACCTCTAATGTTCCAACTTCAACAATGGCTAATTGAGGAAAAGAATGTTTTAGAACCAGGATCTTGAAATTGAGACTAAAGTCAAGTTTTACTGGATAGCATTGATCCCCACATCCCCGCATGTTTTGGACCACTGGAGAAATATTATCAATAATGTCTTTGCAACATCCTCCAAGACATGTGAGAAAAAAGTTGATCAAAGAAAAATAGTCTCTCCTAAGCTGACATTCTCGCACTGAAACACTAATCTCTCAGGTGAGTGACATTCACATGCCTGACACCAGATTCCTGAAATTATAACCCTACCAGGAATTCAGTTGCATAAGGAGACTTCCAGTTTTTGGAACTTAAAGCATCATAAATCATGGGAAACCATGGAGGACCAAAGTGGAGATGTTCATTCAGGAAGGCACTGAGCACATTGAGAGAACTCAGTGGGAATGTGGACAGTTGAAATCGAGGCATTGGAGGGAGTTTCATGAGCTTCCAAATATGCCAACTACCTGACCCTTGAAGCACAAACTGTTTCAGAGTGCAGATTGCACCACGGGCTTCTCAACCATACTAGAACATAGTGACTGAAAGCAAGTCACCTTCAATTCTCAGGGACTACCTTAGAAGAAAATAAACTAAGATTTTCACTAACTCAACATTGCCTCCTGATTTTATTTTGTGCACTTAGATAGAAAATCAAGGATTATGCTAGTTTTTTACTAGAGTTACATGATTAAGGGGACAAAATTAAAATTTGGCAAGTGCACCAAGTTAAATGATACAATAAATTGCACCCAGAAAGTAAAAGACTATAGGAAAATGCAGCTAGATTAGACAGCAGGTGTTGTTGTCAAAATGCATAAAAATATTGTGAAATGATGTATTCTTGATTTAAGAAAACAGAATGGAAATATATGCTCAAATGGTAGAGTTACAACCCAGACTGTTGTAGCCCACTGTCACTCCAGTTTCACTATGTCATGGAACATTACAAAATAAGAATAATTTTCCCATTATGAAAACAGCCAAATATCATTTAATATGAGGATTTTTTTTAAAGAAACCTAACACCCAGGTTTCATAATAAACAATAGTGGTGGCTAAATGAGAGGTGTTCCATTTCATAGGTCATTGGGATCAGTTTTGGAACAGGAGGGATCTGTACTGCTGGGACAGTCTCTGCCTGAACCGACCTGGAACCAGAGTTCGAGTGAAAAGGATAAATAGGGTACTCACCAGGACTTTAAACTAATGGATTGGAGGGAAGGTAAGGAGAAAATGACAGGAACTTTAATGGTAAATAGAAAAGAAAGCAGCTGGTTAACATGTGTGCAGGAGGGTTTAACTATTTCGAACAAGACAAAAGAAGTCATAAGTAAGGGAAACTCTGGAGATTTTATTAATGGAGATGTTAGAATTCAAAAGGGTATAAAAAGTAGCATAAAGGCATTTTAGCTGAATGCTTGTAGCATTCAAAACAAGTTAGATGAGTTAACAGCACAAGTTAACAGCAAATGAATATTATTTAGTATCCATCATGGAGACATGGTTGCAGAATGGTCACGACTGGGACTTAAATAACCGGGGGTATCAGACTATTTGGAAGGACAGACAGAAAGGTTGGGGGGTGGTGTTGGTGCACGTAGCTCTGATATGTCAGGATGACATCAGGGCAGTATTGAGAGATGATATGCGTTCCATGGAGAATAAAGTTGAATCCGTTTGGGTGGAAATTAGAAAATCTAAGAAGAAAAGGTCACTGATAGGCTTACTATACAGGCCACCAAATAATAACATCACATTGGGGCAGGCAATAAACAAGGAAATAACTAATGCCTATAAAAATAACAATTATCTTGGGGGATTTTAATCTACATGTCTATTGGCCGAACCAGGTCAGTCAAGGCAGCCTTGAGGAGGAGTTCATTGAATATACCCGCTATGAGTTTTGGAATGGAACTGATGAGGGAGCAAGCTCTCCTAGACCTGTGTGGTGAAACAGGCATAGTTAATAATCTCATAGTTAGGGATCCTCTTGGAAGGATCAAACACAGTATGGTTGAATTTAGAACATAGATGGAAAGTGAGAAGATACAATCCAATACCAGGGTCCTGTGCTTAAACAAAGGAGACTACAATAGGATGAAGGAGGACTTGGCTAAAGTAGACTGGAAGCAAAGACTTTATGGTGTCACAGTTGAGGAAAAATGAAGGACTGTCAAAACAATTTTTCAAAGTGCTCAGCAAAAGTATATACTAGTGAAAAGGGAGGACTGTTTGAAAAGGGTTATCAGCCATGAATGTCTAAGGATATAAGAGACGCTATCAAATTGAAATATAAGGCATACAAAATGGCAAAGACCAGTGGGAGAATTGGGAAAATTTTGAAGGTAAACAGAAAGCCACAAAAAAAGGTTATAAAGAAAAGTAAGATAGATTATGAGAGTTAACCAGTTCAGAATATAAAGACAGATAGTAAAGCTTTCTACAAATAAATAAAATGAAAAAGATTGCTTAAGGTAAACTATGGTGCTTTAGAAGATGAGGAGGATTTAATAATGGGAAATGAGGAAATAGCTGGGGCATTGAACAGATGTGTTGGTCTTCAGAATGGAGAACACGAATAACATGCCAGTAATTGATGACTAGGAGTCTAAGGTAGGTGAAGATCTAGAAACGATCATTATCACGAAAGAGGTAGTGTTGGGCAGGATAGTGGAGCTAAAGGTAGACAAGTCTCCTGGCCCTGATGGAATGCATCCCAGGGTACCAAAACAGATGACGGTAGAAATAGCAAATGCCCTCCGGGTAATTTTTCAAAATTTGCTGGATTATGGGGCAATTCCAGCTGATTGGAAAACAGCAAATATGATGCCACTATGTAAAAAAGGAGATAGACAAAAGATGGGGAATTATAGACTGGTTAGCTTAACTTCTGTAGTGGGGAAAGTGTTGGAATCTATCATCAAGGAAGAAATAGCAAGGCATCTAGATAAAAATTGTCCCATTGGTCAGACACAGCATGGATTCATGAAGGGCAGGTCATGCTTAACTAATTTACAGAAATTCTATGAAGACATTACAAGCATGATTGAAAACGGGAACCCAGTAGATGTGGTGTATCTGGACTTCCAACAGGCATTTGAAAAGGTGCCGCACAAAAGACTATTATATAAGATAAAGGTGCATGGTATTATGGCTAATGTATTAGCATGGATCGAGGATTGCTTAATGAACAGGAAGTGAAGCGTGGAGATAAATTAGTGCTTTTCTGGTTGACAATCAGTGACTAATGGTGTGCCTCAGGGATCAGTGTTGGGACTGTACTTGTTTACAATTTATGTCAATGATTTGGAGCTGGGGATCATGTGTCGTGTGTCAAAGTTTGTGGATGACGCTAAGATGAGTGGTGGAGCAAAGTGTGCAGAGGCATATTGATACATTAAGTAAGTGGGCAAAGATCTGGCAGTTGAAGTACAATGTTGATAAATGTGAAGTCATCCACTTTGTTAGGAGTAACAGTAAGAAGGGATACTATTTGAATGGTAAAAAATTGCAGCATTCTGCTGCGCAGAGGACCTGGATGTCCTTGCGCATGAATCACAAAAGGTTTGTTTGCAGGTGCAACTGTTAATTAATAAGGAAAATGAGATT
Organism: Ginglymostoma cirratum; assembly: GCA_024137785.1. Taxonomy (NCBI): domain Eukaryota; kingdom Metazoa; phylum Chordata; class Chondrichthyes; order Orectolobiformes; family Ginglymostomatidae; genus Ginglymostoma; species Ginglymostoma cirratum. The sequence goes on from JAHRHZ010000009.1 coordinate 38,604,786, forward strand.
TTGCCTTTCATTGCTAGGGGGATTGATTTTAAAAGCAGGGAGATAATGTTACAGTTGTATGGGATGCTGGTGAGGCCACACCTGGAGTACTGCATACAGTTTTGATCTCCTTACTTGTGAAACGATGTACTGGCACTGGAGGGGATGTAAAGGAGATTCACTAGGTTGATTCCGAGTTGAGAATTTTGGCTTATGAGGAGAGACCAAGTCGACCGGGATTATATTTATTGAAATTTAGAAGAATAAGGGGTGTTTGTATAGAAACATAAAAAATTATAAAGGGAATAGATAATATAAAAGCAGGGAGGATGTTTCCACTAGCAGGTGAAACTAGAACAAGAGGTCATAGCCTCAAAATTAGGGGGAGCAGATTTAGGACTGAATTGAGGAGGAACTTCTTCACCAAATGGTTGTGAATCTGTGGAATTCCCTGCTCAGTGAAGTAGCTGAATGTTTTTAAAACTAAGACAGATAATTTTTGAACAGTAAAGGAATTAAGCATTATAGTGAGATGGTGGGTAAGCGGAGCTGAGACCACAAAAAGATCAGCCATGATCTTGATGAATGGCAGAGTGGGTTTGAAGGGCGAGATGGCCTACTCCTTTTTCTGGTCCTTATTATTTTTTATGTTATTATTTTTATTACCAAAAGAAAACTTTCTCAATGAAGATGCAATAATTAGTTAACAAACACAGTCATGAACAAAATAATGCAAAACCTGGATTATTCCACAGAACTTAGGTCTCTGCAAAGAAATGCCTTGGATCAGTGGCTTATTCTTGAAGCCAAAAGAATAAAGAGTGGAATGTTCCAAAGGCTATTGTTCTGATGTCCTGACACATGTGATCAAGTCACTTATCTGGCATCATTGTCTCTGGAGACTTTCCGACACCACCTGGTCAGGAAGTACAATAATGAAAAGCTACTGAAATCACTCTTTCAGAAGAATAAGTACATTTTATTCTTGAGAGAAACCCAAACATTAACTCCGATTCTTTCTTCACAGATGCTGCTAGAATTGCTGAGCTTTTCCAGCTACTGCTGTTTTTGTTCCACATTTTACCCTGAGCTGAAAGAGATAATTTTCAATTCAGAAATGGGAGAGATCAGCTGGGGTAGCCCTTCCTCATAGGCATCTTGTGCCCAACTGCAAACAAGATGCTTACACATTCTTCAAAAAGCTCCAGCAAGCTCCACAGCCAAACAATTAGTTATCATGAGTCGTATGATGTTTTAAGAATCTTCATTAAAAAGAAACATGAAATTCTGCAGTGACATTTCAATGACCTCTTTTAAAAAAACTCTAAGTATTTCCACAAAACTTGAATATATCTGATGTTCCACAAAATCCTTCAAAATGTAATTTCTCCAAGAAACATTAAATACAATGTATCATCGTAACAGTCGGATTTAAAATAGTCTTCAGGAACAGACAGGCCTCCAAATGACAATACACAGGTAGTAGTATATTTCCCTGTGTCAAAGTTGAGAGAATAGAACGTAAAATTCTAGATATTGTTTAATGGGAATACTGAACAGTTTAATTATAACATTGTTGGGACTGGTAGTCTACTATCTTCCTTACTTTGTACAGTTTTCTGATTGTTATTTTACAATGATCTGTCATCTAAGCTATTGCCTCCAACTCTGGAGAACACGAGCATGAAAATACATAGCTTTTATGTCTGTCACCTACCTCGCATTGAATTTCCAACTCATGTAACAAGATTCCCCCAAACTCTATAAATCTTTAGTTTTGCAGATAATCCCTTGTCCAGTGTGTAATCAGATGCCTTTCTGAAGTCCATATGGATGACAACTCGAAATTCTACGTTTGCCATCTGTTGCCACCTCTGGAACTTTGGATACCTTCTGCAGACATGTCTTACTCTTCACATGCTGACTCTCTCTGATCAGCTCATAACTGTGCATGTGCTGAGTCAGTTCCTCCTCATTAAGAGGTTCCAGTAATTTCTCCACAATTGAAGTTAAAGTGGTAGTTGAGCAGTTACCTCGAGGACAAGGAGCTAAATCTTTGATTACTGTAGATGAAACAATAAATTAAATTTGATTTAAAGCAACAGAATGGAAATTTTCAATTGGATTGATGCTTAAAAGTGAATTCAGTTAAAAGATGATTTGCTCTGGAAAACCATGGTGAAGTGACAGGAACTGATTGAAATTAGAATCAAATTATTATGAACAGTACAATTAATTTTATTCACACTTTCCAACACCAGGGGATATTCAATTTGTAACTGAATTATATAGTAAAGAAAATGTCTTCAAACTTTGAGCTTATTAGGTTTTACAGGTGTTTACTTTCTCCAATGAAAGCTCTGACACAGAGGGCCAGTTTGGGAGTCAATGCAGCTGAGAATTGTATCAGAGATAATAGGTACTGCAGATGCTATAGAATCCGAGATAACAAGATGTAGAGCTGGATGAACACAGCAGGCCAAGCAGCATCATAGGAGCAGGAAAGCTCGACGTTTCGGGCCGAGAACTTTCATCAGAAATGGGGGAGGGGAAGAGGGTTCTGAAATAAATAGGGAGAGAGGGGGAGGCGGATAGAAGATGGATAGAGGAGAGGATAGGTGGAGAGGAGGCAGACAAGTCGAAGAGGCGGGGATGGAGCCAGTAAAGGTGGGGAGGTAGGGAGGAGATAGGTCAGTCCAGGGAGGACAGACAGGTCAAGGGGGCGGGATGAGGTTAGTAGATAAGAGATGGGGGTGGGGCTTGAGGTGGGAGGAAGGGATAGGTGAGAGGAAGGACAGGTTAGGGAGGCAAGGACGAGCTGGGCTGGTTTTGGGATGCGGTTGGGGGAGGGGAGATTTTGAAGCTTGTGAAATCCACATTGATACCATTGGGCTGCAGGGTTCCCAGGCTGAATATGATTTGCTTTTCCTGCAGCCTTCGGGTGGCATCAACTCTCCCTCCCATTCCTCAGATCAGATGTCCTCATTCTTCAAGGTCTGCAACATCCCCCCCAACAGTGGTCGAAAACGCCCTCGACCGTGTCTCCCGCATTTCCCGCAACTCATCCCTCACACCCCGTCCCCGTAATAATAACCAAAAAGAATCCCCCTCGTCCTCACGTACCACCCCACCAACCTCCGGATCCAACGCAGCATCCTCCAACACTTCCGCCATCTGCAATCCGACCCCACCACCAAAGACATTTTTCCCTCCCCACCCTTGTCTGCTTTCCAGATGGACCACTCCCTCCGCGAATCCCTTGTCCGCTCCAGCCCCACCACAACTGGCACTTTTCCCTGCAACCGCAGGAAGGGCTACACCTGCCCCCACACCTCCTCCCTCACCCCAATCCCAGGCCCCAAGAAGACTTTCCACATCAGGCAGATGTTCACCTGCACATCTGCCAATGTGGTATACTGCATCCGCTATTCCCGTTGTGACCTCCTTTACATCGGGGAAACCAAGCGGAGGCTTGGGGACCGCTTTGCAGAACACTTGTGCTCGGTTCGCAACAAACAACTGCACCTCCCCATCACGAACCATTTCAACTCCCCCTCCCATTCCTCAGACGACATGTCCATCCTGGGCCTCCTGCAATGCCACAATGATGCCACCCGAAGGCTGCAGGAACAGCAAATCATATTCAGCCTGGGAACCCTGCAGCCCAATGGTATCAATGTGGATTTCACAAGCTTCAAAATCTCCTCTCCCCCAACCGCATCCCAAAACCAGCCCAGCTCGTCCCCGCCTCCCTAACCTGTCCTTCCTCTCACCTATCCCTCCTTCCACCTCAAGCCCCACCCCTATCTCCTATCTCCTAACCTCATCCCGCCCCCTTGACCTGTCCATCCTCCCTGGACTGACCTATCTCCTCCCTACCCCCCCACCTACACTCACCTTTACTGGCTCCATCCCTGCCTCTTCGACTTGTCTGTCTCCTCTCCACCTATCCTCTCCTCTATCCATCTTCTATCTGCCTCCCCCTCTCTCCCTATTTATTTCAGAACCCTCTTCCCCTACCCCATTTCTGTTGAAGGGTCTAGGCCCGAAACGTTGAGCTTTCCTGCTCCTATGATGCTGCTTGGCCTGCTGTGTTCATCCAGCTCCACACCTTGTTATCGCAGCTGAGAATTAACAGGTTCTGATTCCATAAATCCTCAAGAGACCATGACACTTCTAGTCAAAAGGCCAGCTGTGATGCATGGGCAATATGTGTGAAGAGGGAGAGGTGGGTAATAGAGCTTCTGACAGCTAATGGCACTTTAAGCGAATGTGTTAGTTAGTGGACCTGTCAAATCATAAGCTGAATTGTTAAATCATTTCTCCAGTGAGCCCAGCCTTGCGTTTTTGTCAGATTTGCCTATGTGCTGTAGGAAATTACTTTGCATCGGTATTAAATTTGCTCTGTGTGTCTAACCAGCAGTGGCAGCAGAGGTACTGCTCCAACCTTCTCGTACACAGGCGTTTTTCTACTGCTTGCCACCTCAAGGAGCAGCCTGCTATGATCAACAAGATAACAACTGTCTCCAAGATGACGAGCGTCTGAAATTGACACTAGCATCAGGCAGACGGCTCTCCAGATTCATCAAGCTCATTCCTGTTAGGTCATTTGTATTTAAAAACAATTTTAAACAGCTCAAGCACAATTTAGAAATCTGCAATTCAGCAAGATATCAAGTCCTCAACCTCACAGTGAAAATCTAGCCCAGACTGTCTTAGTATTTTCTAAAGGATTTTTTTTGGGGAAAAGGTTATCATCCACTGGTCAGAGGATTGGCGGGGAGCTCCATTCGGCGCTGGGGCTAGGCCTGTTGGAATCAAGCATCCTTCAGGCAATTAAGTGGCCACCTTTGAACCCTCCCTGTGATTGAGATCCCAAGCAGCAAAATGCCTGCTCACTGAGATCTGCGGGCCAATCAGAGGCAGCAATTGTAGCAGCTATTAGGAATGTACCCAACAAAGGTCAAAGATCATTAAAGGACCTGGATCAAAGTTGACAGAAGGCAGATTGATGATAATAGGCATGAACTAAGGTGAGGACAGGAAAGTGACTTTCACTCGCCCCATACCATCCTTCCGAAGAGCAGGTACCTTTGATCAGGCAGTGAGTGTCTGACCATGAGATCAACCCTTGAGGACACTGGCAAACACAAGAATATTTGTTGAGCTTCATTTTGTGGAAGCATCATGCAACACCATTAAATCCCTGAAACACCAGTGAATTGCAAGGGTCTCAGGGATAACTGGTGTCAATTCACACATGAATGAACCTAACTGATATTTTACTTGATGATTAGAAAACCTGTGCCAATCCCTTCTGGAGTGATTGTAACAAGGTCAACCAGGTGGCTCATAGAATATGAGTTCCTGGATTGGGGCTGTTAACCTGGTCCAATCAGGGAGTCCTTTCTGTCAGGTATAAACAGGAGTGTCAGAGGCTCTGTCCACTCTGAGAGATGGTTCTGAGAGAGCTGGATCAGTGTCAAGAACTCTCCATGTGTAAATAAAGAGTGATTTGGTTACAGGATACCAGCCTCTGTAGAGTTATTTTGCCTTCCATCTTCTGTTTGTGTCAATGTTGGGAGAATGATACCAGGCCTCTCCCATGAATATGTAGCTGTGGCTGACATGTTTCCTACTTCAATGTTCCACATTAAATCCAGGCCTAAAATTTAGCAGATGGATAAGTTGGGAAACTGTTAGAAAACTACTTTTCTGATTTTATTAATTTGGGAGAGGTTTTCATCTGCTGACCAGGAGCATTTAAAAAAATACTTGCCCTCAATTTTTCTTTGCATTTTGGAATCTCAAATGTGCTTAATCTTTCCCTGGTGGCACTTATTTCTCAAGGGTACAAATTCTCAAAATTTCATTTTTTTAAAATTAAATTGTGTCATGTCATTTTGATGTGCCCTATCCACCAGCAGAGATGGAAGGAAAATACACTAACCTTTAATAATATTTTCAAAAACTGTAACATTGATAAATTGCTCGTGGATTTATGAGCATTAGCAATACTGCTTAAAATTGTCAGCTGGAGTATTTGACCTTTTGGATAAAAAGTTGTATCATTCCTCAGGATCCAGAAACATCTCAGAACACTTCACAATTAATCCACCATAGAGCTGAAGGTCATATAATTCAGATTAATGTACTTAAGTGTTGGAACTAAATAGAACAGGGAAAACAAAATTGCCCTTTTACTCTTTAGGACATTAATTTGTATTCAGTCTAAACAGAGAGCTAAAAACTACTTCTCAGAATTGTGAAGATTCCTGCAAAATTAATATGAACAATCTTAACTAAATTCCCAATGGGAATATCTGTACAACTAAGCTACCTTAAATTGGGCACTAATGAGCAATAATTGATAATCTTCTTCATGACAAATATATGTAAAAAAATGAAAATGACACATTGACATGCCAGTAGTTAATCTGACAAAATTCTGAGGTTTTTATAATAATCCAGTACTGTTCCTGATTGTAAATTACAGAATTTTTCAGTTTAAATCAACCGTTTTGGGAATTGCTGAGACAATGTTGGTTACCGCTGGGTAGGAGTTATCGCTGCTAAAATCAGAATGATATCAATTGACCAAAACCCAGAGATCAACGAACAAGGTCAGAGTTTACAATTTCAACTCAATTGTTTCAAATAATTTTAATCTCTGCATTCTGTATCTCCAAAATACTCAGGACATGATGGCCAACCTCATGTGGAATGTACGTAAAGAGAAAGTTCACAATTGGATGGTGGTTACAGAGTAAGGGCAGTGTCCAGTTTCACTGACATTCACTGGAATTACTGCTGCATGCAGTCAGGAGGAAGATTTTCCCTGTCACTGGAGGCAGCTGATGACATGAATCAAAGTAATCCTGTATCCAGCAGCAGGGTCTTCTGTCCGCACTGGTGGTGCACGTAGCAGTGGAAAGGGCATTGAAATAGTTGGAGTGGTGTTGTACCAGGATGCTGCCGCTTTCCCAGCCCCACTAGCCCTAAAGTCTGTGTGGAAAGTGCCTCCCCACCCTATCTCCAATCAAGGCCCATAAACTAGAGAAATAATAACCCATGTAAAGGTTCTATTCCACAATTGCTGAATTTAATCGTGTGCAAGTTAACCAATCACTGTCGTGCATTGTGAACAGTCACTAAAACCACAAGGACAGCTTGTCACCTGAGGAGAAGGGGATGGCAGTAGAGTGGTAGATGGGACGTGGAGTTGACCCAGCAGAGGATAAATAATGAAAGGAAACATGAAAGTGAGAACTCCTTCAAAAGCACTTCTATTTTTTCACCTGTTGACCTCCAAAACCGCTTAAGCCAGTCTTTGCAGGGTATTCAGAGTTTCCAAAATGCTTAGGCCAAACTGTCTATGCACATATGTGAACAGCCAGCACTCTCCTCTGCTGAAATCATACTGATAGTATCGTGGAATTGATAGGAACCATGTAGTTTAAAAAAAAAACATCATTCACCAAATGTGTAGCCAAAAGTATTTGTTCATCCCCTCCTCCACTTCCTCCTGTTGCTGGTTCTCCTCTTCCTCCCTCAAAAGTGAGTGATGAATCCCATCCTTCTCCATTTTTAATTGCCTCTGTCACACACTGTGCTGGGCTCAGCACACTATGATCATTCTAGTCACGGCTTACCTTTAAACCGGTAGGACCACAGGGTCATGCAATAATACAGATTGAGAAGGTCTCAGTGCTGGCTTTTTGATAATGATATTCGATAAATCCACTGCTCAGATTTTTCTCCATAGCTCTTTTTTTTCAAGTATTTAACCAATTCTTTTTGGAACATCACAATTGAATCTATTTCTACCATCTTTCTGACAGTGCATTCGAGATCATCACAATTTGCTATGTAAAGCAATGTTTCATCGTGTGTTTATTCTTTTACCAATCACTTTGAATCTGTGCTCATTGATTATCAATCCTTCAGTTTCTTCTCATTTAATCTCTTGAAGTAATTCACTTTTTAAGCATCTTTATCAAATCTCATCTTAGCCTTCTCTGCTCCAAGAAGAATAACCCCAGCTTTTCCAGTGTCTCCACAAAAATGACATATTTTTCTTCCAGAGAAAACGGAGACACCAATTGCAATAACTGAGCATTATAGGGATCTGAGTGATGTGGTCTCTGCCAAGATGTGTGGCAGAATCAGGTGACAAATGTGGCAAGGTCCATCTCAACATCGAGAACATCTCACTCGATATTTTGCACCTTTTACTGCGAGATTCCTTCAGTGGCTAGTCACCGGCTGACAATCATTAGCATTTGTTCAATGTTCTGTTAATGCCACAACCCAAATCATTAATATTGAAACTCCCATTTTACCAAATCAAGCTCGATGTCAGAAAAATTCAACAAGGAAATTTGAGCATGTACCAGATGGATTCAGCTCGCGACTTGCTCCAAATGAGCTCCATGTATGAAAACTGGGCGCCAATGTCTCAGAGCAGGCTCCATTGGCTATCAAACACAAGCATCCTGTATCCATGGACATTGGCATCAAACATGCACCAGTCTTTTGGAAATCTCATGTTATATCTTTAATCCACTTATAGGATGCTCTGTGTTTCAATGCTGCACATTAGGTTGCACTGACATTCCAATGCTGCAGCAAAAACTCTATGAATTCAGAGTCATGTATTTAGCTCATGGACTGGACCAGGCTGCATCTTGGGCTGTTTGCTTGCTCTCATAGAGCTCTTTCTCTCTAAGCCTGTCAGAATGTTCACATTGCCCTTGCCTTGTGTTGCCTTGCCTTGATCTTCTTCACAAAGTACTAGGCATTCCTCTAGAAGACTAAGACTGCTTTAACCTGGGTGGCAAATTTGAAGCAGGCTGGGCATGGTCTAGTGTTGTGGTCCTGGAGGAAGATGAAGTCCCAATTCTGCACCTTCCTATCCAGCAGGACTTCCAGAAAATGGGTGCCAGTTTCCTCATTTCTGCTGTGTTCAGGCAAATGTCAGACACTGTGCAGGGCAGCTCTGGGTTAACAGTACATTTTTAAAGATAGCACAGGCACAAGGGATGCCAGTGAATTCTGGGATATTTGGTGAGTGAAGAGTTGTTCTGGGAATGGCATGTGGTAATATGGAGCAGAAATCAAAGAACAAAGCATAAAGAACAGTACACCACAGGAACAGGCCCTTTGGCCTGCCAAGCCTGTGCCAACAAATTTTCATACCAAAATGGTCTACACTTACAGGATTTGCATCCCTCTATTCCCTTCCTATTCATGTATTCTTCCAAGTGCTTCTTGAATGCTGCTATGTGTCTGTTTCTACCACTTCATATGGCAACGCATTCCAGACACTCACCACCCTTTGTGTGAAAAACATGCCTTGCACATCTCTTTTAAACTTCCGCCCTCGCATCTTGAACCTATGTCCCCTAGTAATTGATCCCTCCATCCTGGGGAAAATGCCTCATACTTTCCACTCTGTCGATGCCATTTTTTAATCTTATAAACTTCTATTAGGTCATCCCTCTACCTCCTGCGTTTCAGCAAAAACAAACACAGCCTATCCAACCTTTCCACATAGCTAAAATCCACCATACCAGGCAACATCCTGGTAAACCTTTTCTGTCCCCTCTCCCACATATCCACAACCTTCTGTTAGTGTGGTATCCAGAACTCTACACAATATTCTAAGTGTGGCCTAACTAAAGTTCTACAAAGCTGCAGCGTAACTTATCTATCCTTAAACTCAATGCCCCTCCCGATGAATACAAGCATGTCATAAGCCTTTTTTGCTATCTTATCTACCTGCACTGCTACCTTAAGTGATCTGTGGACCTTCATACCCAGTTCCCTCTGCATATCAATACTCTTATCTCTTCTGCCATTCATTGTATAATTTCCTACTGTACTTGGCCTTCCAAATTGCATCACCTCACAGTTGTCCAGATTAAAGTCCATCTGCCATTTGTCTGATCATGTCTCCAACTGATCTATATCCTGCTGTATCCTCCTCACTAACCACAACTCCACCAATCTTTGTATCATCCACAAACTTACTAATTAGATCAGCTACATTTTCCTCTAAATCAATTATGTAGACCATGAACAGCAGAGGTCCCAGCACCGATCCCTGTGGAAAATCACTAGTCCCAACCCTCCATTCCAAAAAACATGCTTCCATCGCTACCCTCTGTCTCCTATGACTAAGCCGGTTCTGTATCCATCTTGGCAGCTCACAATGTGACTTCACCTTTTGCAGCAGTCTGCCATGAGCGACCTTGTCAAAGGCTTTACTGAAGTCCATATTGACAACATCATCTACTTTTCCCTCATCACTCATCTTCATTACCTCCTCAAAATTCTCGATCAAGGTGAGGCATGACATTCTCTGCACAAGACCATGCTGTCTATCATTAATCAGTCCATTTGCTTCTAAATGTGTATAGATCTTGTCTCTGAGAATGTTTTCCAATAATTTCCCTACTACCGATGTGAGAGTCACAGGTTTGTAATTTCCAGGATTATCCCTGCTACCCTTCTTAAACAACAGGGCAACATTGGCTGTTCTTCAGTCCTCTGGGACATCACCTACGGCCAAAGAGGATGCAAAGATGTCTGTCAATGCTCCAGCAATTTTTTCTCTTGCCTCCCTCAATATTCTGGGATTGATTTGATCAGGACCCAGGGACTTATCTACCTCAGTACTTTTTAAGACCGACAATACCTCTTCCTTTTTAATAACAACTTGGCTTAGAAACTTGACACTCCCTTCCCCGAGATCACCCTCTATCAATTCCTTCTCTTTGGTGAATACCAATACAAATCATTTGTTTAGGACTTCACTTACCTCTTCTTGCTCCACACAAAAATTCCTTCCTTTGTCGTTGAGTTGGCCAGCCCTTTCCCTGGCTACCCTCTTGCTGTTAATATATGTATAAGGAGCCTCAGGATTCTCCTTAATCCTATTTGCAAGCAACTTTTCATGATCCCTTATAGCCCTTCCAATTCCCTGCTTAAGTTCTTCCCTATTTTCCTTATATATTTCAAGGGCTTCATCAGTTTGGATCTGCCTCTTTACATACACTTCCTTTTTCTTTCTCACCAAGGTCATTACAGCCCCGGTCATCCAAGATTCACCATAGCTATCCTTCATTCTCACAGGAACGTGCTGCTCCTGAACTCTTACTGCCAAATACTCCCACATGTCCAATGTAGATTTGCCCTCAAACAACGGCCTCCAATCAAAATTCTCCAGTTCCTGCCAAATATTGTTTCCATCAATTTAACACCTTCACTTGAGGCCTGCTGTTATCCCTATCCATGAGTACCTTAAAACTCACGGTATTGTGCTCACTACTCCCAAAATTCTCCCCCACTGAAAATCAAATGTGACAAATGTCATAGAGATGGGATAGCTAATTCATGAGGTGAATGTAGTAAAATATAGTGAGAGAACTTGCCATGTCTTGTGGTGACAAATCCTCCCAAAAACACATTGCAATTTGGACTTAGCCAAAAAGAAAATGGGATTTTGTCCTGCGGTTCTGTTCAGTAGGGGCAGTGATATGCTTAAATATTAATCTAAAATGCTCCATAGTCTTCTTTAAGTTGCCCTAATAATTTTCCTGAGACCAACTGATTACTGTTGTACACCCTAAATTTATAATGAAGTTGAAATCAAGTTGCCAACATTTCATCAGTATCTCCAGAGGATTTCAATGGCACTATTAAATACTTGGTCACAGTCAATAAATCCTTAACTTTGACGGATAGTTTTCATGTGATACACTTGTGTTAAATATAGGAGTGATGCCTTGGAGCTGGCTTGCACTCTTGATCAAAAAGTCAAAAATGTTAACCCTCACCAGTTCCCAAACCACCTGTCTTTAAGACTGGATGTTGAAGATATTAATTTAGTCACACACTGGAGCTTTAGACTTCGAGGTAAAGAGGTTTTATTTGTGGTATCACAGGGAGCCAACGTTGACAAAAGGTCAAATCAGTAGTCTCCCTGTGATATCATAAATAAAGCCTATTTACCTCGAAGTCTAAAGCTCCAGTGTATGTCTAAATTAATATCTTCGACACTTGCTATTCCTAATATGTAGTAGAGGTTGCTGGTTCAACCATAAAATCCAGTCTAATACACCAATGCTGAAACGAAGTAGTGCTGCACTCTGCAATGCTGTTTACTGTCTCAAGCGGGAACAAAATATTTTACGTCACTCCTTGAAAATGACTAGAGGAATGGTTTGATGTCCTGGTCAACATTAATTGCACTGCCAAAGTTAGGTCATCAGCTCATTTATGTTATTATTGTTTGAGGAAGTTTCTGCACTGGAGAAGACACTTGATAATGCCAGAGAGGAGGAAGTGTTAACATCCGCCATAAAACAGCACATGTAAATGAACTGGTTCCAATAATTGGTGTCTCATCTAATCTGACATTTGGTTTGGAGAGGTTAGTGTTTCTGCACCAACAGTGGGTTTTTGAAACACATACCTTTCATGAATTAATCATTTTTTAATATTCCTGCAACTTTTCAGCTGCTACTAAATTATTCCTAACAAATACTGAGAAAATTATTGATGACTAAAACACACTACACAAACAGATTCAGTTTTTCTTTCCTTCAAGGGCTACAAACCCAAGGACACTGAACAAATTTGCTGAACTGTCCTGCAGCTCAGTCAATGCCAATTTCTACACACCCACCTCTTCATTTACTCATCGCTTGCACTCAACAACTGCTCAAGAAGGTAAAGAGAACAGATAGTACAATAAGTCAATTGATACTAATTTGGAGGTTAGCTTGGTATTGACGAATCAGGGCATATACCATATGCACCCCTGAGTGAACATTAAATAAGTAGGTGAACTCTAATGAAGTGAAAGATGTGAGCTGTGCATCAAATGTCTGTGAAAATTTTGTCTGGCCTTTCCTATAATGTGATGTAGATAGCTGGGAAAATGGTGAGATCGCTGGCCAGCAATGTGACAACAACCAAGGGGACTTCAATTAATTTCAAAGCAGCCTGGTGAATATGACAATTGCACCTGCAAACCTTCTTTCATCTGATGACAAACCTGGACAAGCAAATTAACTAAATGGTAAGTGCCAAACTGAGGATGAGCAAGAATTGTAGCAGCATTTGGAGATATCAATATCGGTCAGATTGCAAAATAGACAAGGCTGCACACAGAAGACTAAACAGATGCTTGCTTGACTTTCTCTCAGGGGTATAATAGATGGTTTGGATACCATTTTCACACTGCAACAAGATGTCCAATTTGTGCTGGCATTGGAACTGCTACTAAATTTGTCAGACTAATCACAAATGATTATTTTCCATGGGCTTAAAAGAAGAAGTGTGGAAACCTGGAGTAGCAATGCAACTGAGAGTTTCCACAGACTTTATGACAAGTTATGATGTAGTACTTGAGGAGACCACCTGCAGAAGTTGAAACAGTCAACTTAGTGCTTTGTATTTTAAGTCATTTACTGAGCTAGGAACAAAGGATTTCTGAAAGGCATAATATATCTGCTGTTTGAGAGAAGCACTGTGAAGAAAAGGAAATTAATCAGGCAACATCAGAGCACAAAATTAGTTTAGAACTACCCATCCAGCACAACTTATAAACTGAGGTACGCTGCCTTCAAAATCTTTTGTAAGAGCCTGGAGATACTACATACTCCAACCACAAACTCTTTTTGTTTTGTTAAGGCCAGATCTACAAGCAAAGTCCACAACTCACAGTTACAGCGGGTAACAAATGAAGTGATGACATTGACAGCCCTAAATTTTCACATGATAGGATAATTTCAGGAAGTAATGGAGAACTTTTGCTGGATTACTTAATTATATGTGCAATTCACTGAAGCACACATGTAAGTGGTGTTTGAGGAGCCAGGGCTTCCACACGCCCTAATGTTACCACTCAATTATTCCTTTGGTACTCGGTGTGTGTGGTGCGTTCCTCGTAAGATTTCCTCCATCAAAAGGGAGCCCACTAATGAAAGAGAATCAGCATTGGCAACACTGCAACAAGGATTCCAACAGAATGCCAACATAGCCAGGAACACTGGATTCTCCAAATTTGAAACATGCACAGAGAGTGCTGAACAAACTCAATTGGTCTGGGTCCTCAAACACCACTCTAAACAAAAGAATTTGTCTGCTCCGCACACTTTTCAATCTTTCACTGCACATTGGAGGAAATCAAATGATCCAGTTAATTCTAACTGGCCGTTATCTGAACTCAGAAAAGGAACAGTTGCTGATATCTCATAAAGGCCGATACGCTTTCATCCTTAAATGGCTCAGAAGATGGGAAGTCAGGCATTTAACTGAAGGCAGTCTGCTCAGCCTGTTGTGGTTAATCTCCTCCACAGACCACAAGACGACTTAGGTATCCAGGTTAATCTGAAAAAGAGATAAAACAAAGTTAGTGTTTTGAGTCTGGTAAAATTTCGTCAGAAGAACATCTCCTTTCAACACCTTATATATATGTAATGCTAACAATTCATAGAGTCCCTAGGGTCTAGAAGGAGGCCATTCGGCCTATTGAGTCCACCAACTTTCAGAAGAGCATCCCACACAAACTGACACCCCCTATCCTATAACCCTGTATTTCTACATTCCTGGACTCAATGGGCAATTTAGCATGGCCAAGCCACCTAACCTGGACACCTTTGGACTGTGGGAGGAACTCCATGCAGACACAGAGAGAATGTGCGAACTCCACGCAGATAGTCTCCTGGGTCCCTGGTGCTGTGAGGCTAACCGCTGAGCCACCATGCAGACCATGTGATATAAACATCTGCAGACACTTGTTGCCTCCACAGTATTATACGTTATGCATATTCTGTAAAAACGTGTGTCGATAACAACACATTAATAGTTGGTAATCTGCAATTTGAGCCTCTGTCTCAATGGAAACTATTTGTCCCTGGTCCCAGGAAGTTGGCCATATGGCTCCCAAACAACTGAACCGAACTGCCTTTTTACCACACAATGGAGAAAAAACAGTCAGTTAAATAGTCAATGTTACTCAATATAACGTCTACCACCAATATCTAAACCCTTAACTCTAGACAACAAGGGAAAAGCTTCTGGCCAGTGCAAAACAACCAACTATCTGGATTTGTGCAGGGAATCAACCATCTTTCATCACAACAGCAAAGTAGAAATAACACTTTATCTATATTTCTCAGAAGCATATTCAAAGCGATTTTTAAAGCGAAGAAATGGTCAGTCACTACCGACCTGCTGACTTGTCAAACAATTACAACAACAAAAGAATTCCAGCCTGTTAACCCCAGTTTTGGACTTTCAGACTCTATCTTAATTGCAAGAGCATTGATGAACTGGCATCACTTTGTTGTTTTGCATTTGAGTTGCTGCTAATTGACTAATCCCTTCGTCATATTCGATTTGGTCTCTTCCAGTAGGTTTTGCACGTGCATTGTGTTGCAAACGATCCTCTTTCCACCTCACCCCATGTCTAAAAATACAAAATGAACCCTACTTTTGGTTTAATTTTACAGCAGTATTGCTGATGTGCTTACAATGTCAGAGCCCATGAACAAAGGATGTGAGGAAATATATTGTCACTGTTTAATAAAGTGAAACATTTAAATCTTAATCACCTTATAGATAGATGGTAAGATTCATTTTCTCACCTTCTGTCCAATGACATATTCAATTTCCGAGCTCTAGACCCTGACCATTTTTTTTCACCGAGAAGATGTTGGTCTATCTCCACAGAACAATTACCCAATTCTATCTAATATTGTCAAATGGGTTGTTGCGGGGAGATTACTTCTGAGAAAGTGAATGTAGGAGGGAATATGATGCGGAGCCAGCCTGTTCAAAAGAGTGAGCAATTGCAAGTACAACTTACATTTAGCATAAATTGTGATCGCTTAAAAGTAATGGCCACAGCTCTGAACACGTCAATCACCACAATAAGTATTTGCTGACTGAACTTTTGTTCTTTATGAGCATCTTTGAAGACACTTTCAAAATTAAACTGTTTTCAGAAGCAAGGCCACTAATAAGCGCATTTTAAAATCATCCGACTGATGCCGAAACTGCTTAATGCAAGCCAATGAAACTTGTGAATGGTTCAATGTAATTATTTTTAAGCATTGTCAGATATTTTAAATCAGGTCACCCAAAAAGACACATGTTAAAAAGGTTTGTTTTTGTTTGTGATAAAGCCATTTTCAGCTCCGAAACTACCTGAATTACCACCTTCAAATTTATCAAAAAAGTTGTTCCATGCCCAACCATCTTTTTTTTTAACAAGTGATTTTCTAATGTTACAGACTTTAGTCCAGAGACTTGGATATCCAACACTGTAGTTGATAACAAATAAACGGACACAAGAAATCTATTTCCTCTCGTGGAATATAATCTTAAAATTAGAAGTAGGCAAGAAGAGGGTGAAATCATGAAACACTTTGCTAATACAAGATTTGTAAAGAATTGAAAGCCTTGCCAAAAAATGTTGAGTTGGTAAACACTTCCAAGGCTGAGATTAATAGATTTTTATTCAGCAAAGTTTTTGACGTTTATTGAACAAATCAGGCAGAAGGATTTCTGATGAAGGGTTTAGGCCCGAAACGTCAAGTTTTCCTGCTCCTATGATGCTGCTTGACCTGCTGTGTTCATCCAGCCCCATGCTTGTTATCTCGGATTCTCCAGCATCTGCAGTACCTTTTATCTCAGATAGGTTTACTTCATGTGTAGATCAGCCATATTTTAATTGAATGATAGACCAGGTGTGAAAGGTGGAATGACCATACTCTTTTTCCCTATGTGATCCTTTGGTTAGCGGTAAAAGGGAATGATTCCTGCAATAATTAAACTTTAAAGTTTGAAGGAATAGAAGGTGCGTCTAATGTGTGGTGGAAATATTAATAATGCAATTCATTGTAGAATCCCTACAGTGTAGAAACAGATTAAGCCCAACAAGTCCATAAAAGCCCTCAGAGCATCCCACCCAGACCAATCCTCCTACCATTTCCCTGTAACTCTCGTAATCTACACATCCCTGAACACTATGGGCAATTTAGCATGGCCAATCCACCTAGCCTGCACATCAGTGGGTTGTGGGCAGAAACTGGAGCACCTGGTAGAAACACACGCAGACATGGGGAGAATATGCAAACTCCACACAGCCTGAGGGTAGGATCAAACCTGGTTCCCTGGTGCTGTGAGGCAGCGGTGCCAAGCACTGAGCCACCGTGTTGCCCAGTTGTGGGGATTGTTTTAAATTTAACTACAACTTAAATATATGCTGATTTTGGGAAAATATTCTCATGAAAAGCTAATTCTGCCAAAGTAAAAGTTAGACATGGATATCGAAAGCTTTTAACAACTCTAGTCTCCTGGATCCACTTAGAATTGCAATTGGACAGATGATAGTGTACAGGATCACATGATCAATGAGTTAAATGCAGTTACTCAAAAATTTGGAATCTGTGTCACAGACTAAAAGAGCAAAGAACAACAGAGCAATGTGTTAACCATATGCCAGGAAATTATTCCCTGCGATTTTGTTTTGCAAAGTGTCTGAAAGTTATTGAACTGAGTTGGTTAGTTATTTTAGAAGTATGTGGAGGTTTGGGCTGAATTTGACCATGCGGTTTTAGGGCCCTCGGTCAGGATGAAGAAAAAGCTTCGAACATGCTCCTGGCAACAGCAGACTGGCCATCACACCACATGCACTGTTCTAGGTCAGAAAGTGCTCTTGAAAATCAGGAGGTCCAGCACTATCTGTAGAAAGAGAAATAAAATTAATGTTTCAAGCTTAATTTGAATTTTTGAAAAGAAAGATCCACGATTCTGCCTGACCTATTGAGTTTCTCCAGCACCTTCTGTCTTTATTTCAGATCTCCGGTATCTTCAATAATTTGCTTATTTGTTCAATTCTAAACCCCATGCGATTTGTGATATACAGGTCTATGATTTAAACTCAAATATAGCAGGCACGATGAAAGGTTTGCAAATAACTGCTTTGGTTATGAGTGATGGAGATAGCTATAGACCACAGGGAAGTTACAATGGACTGCAGAAATATGGCAAATAAAAGTCAATTCAATTCAGAGCACAGTGAGGTAATACATTTGGGGAGAATAAACAAGACAAGGTAACATACAATATCTACTAGGCAATGGAGAAATGTAAATTAACAGCGGGACCTTGAATCACACGTCCACAGATCTCTGAAGGTAGCAGAACAACGAAATGAGATGGTTAGAAAGGCATTCTTTTATAATCTAAGGCATAGAATATATATCAGAAATTGATGTTTGAGCTTTATTAAATGCTCACTATAGCATTATCAGATCACTGCTTAAAGTTCTGGTCATAACATTACTAGAAAAAATCTAATTGCTTTGGAGAGGGTTCAGTCGAGATGTGAGAAAGTTGTCAGGTATGGAGAATGTTAACTGAGGCTGAGTGTAAATATTATTGAGTTGTATAAAATTATGGAGGGCTCAGTGAGAGTAAATATGAATAGTGCGTGCTTCTGGACTGGGAGGCAGAAAGTTAGAATTTGGTTTTTGTAAAATGTTAAGGGGAAAAGTGGTGCATGGTGCCTTTAAAAGATGATGTGTTTTTTCTATGCTTAGAGATTCAAAAAGGATGACTGTGAGCAGCAGCTTGTGGATTTGCAGGTGCATAGAGAGCACTCAGATCAAAACGTTTAGATCAAAAGGCAGCAGTTACCACTCCAAGCAGCAGTTTTGTTACATCTTGATAAGTCTTATTAACATGAATTTCACCAATCAGTTTGAACCAGGCACTTAGATACCAAAAAACAATTAAATTTAAATCTGATTGTTTTGACAACTTATGAACTGTTGTAGGAAATTGATATGTCATCAAGGGTATAAAAGGAGAGGGCAGTTGGACAAATGCAGGAGAATTAGCTGCCATCTGCCAAAGTTAAGAGCTTTCATATCTTGAGAGAAGTATTGGCTCTCACAGTCTTCTCTAAGTCTTACAGAAAGCACAACTAAATCAAAGGTTAGCAACAACACAACGAGTTAATACTCCTTACAGAAGAATTGACAGACAAGGCATTCCTGACAAAACATTCGACAAAGAAGGCACAGAACATTCTGGAAGACATGTAATCTGGCTATAATTTTAAGGGATTGAATTCCATTTAAAAAAAAATTGTTTACATAAGTGGGGCTTTTATTTATAGGAAGAGTACACCATTAAAATCTTATTTTATTCAGGAATAGCTAGTAGTTATAAGGGGTTAATTTGCTTTGTAAATAGTTTAGTTAATTTGTTCACTGTTAGAGATAGATAAATAAATTGTTATCTGTTGATTGTAAAGTGAGTGTCAGGGATTTATTTTATTTAACCACTAGAAGTTGCTGAAAGGCAGGTTACACCACTTTTCACACTCCTTTTTAATAGATTATAGGGCAAGGCACTCTCTTTGGGTGTTTGGGTTTCAGTTCTCAGAGTGGAGCTAACTTCCACTTTATAACAGATTATGGGCTCGCATCTGGGATTTGTATGGATTTGGACAGATTTGAACAGGTTTGTCTCAGATTTGATGTGATTTCAGGGATGAATGGTTCTAGCAGACATAAACAGACTTGGGGAGTAGTGTCCTAGATCTTAAAAAAAAAACATAAGTGAGAAGTGGAAAATTTGTTTAAGTTAGTTGCTTGTTGTTGGTTAAATCAAAAGTTGGGTATTGGCTCGTAACATTGCTAAAGAGGTTCTCGGGATCAAAGATGATTCACAAATTTGGCAAGAAAGTTTATAAAGACAGAGAAAAGGGACGCATTTAGAATTAGCAGACAGGCTCAAATTAGGTTTAACTAGAAGAAAGCTGAAATTGTAACAGAGTTAGCCAAACATTTAGGTATATTAGAGAAAAAGTAAAGTGCAGTGGGGTTAGAAAAAATTAAATTGCAAATTAGATAATTGGAGCTAGAGGACAAAGAAAGAGAAAGAAGATCCCTAGCAAAGGAAAAAGAGAGGGAATGAAGAGCCCTACCTGAAGAAAAAGAAAGGATAGCCAGCTTGGAAGAGAAAGAAAAGGAAAGAATGTTTAAATTGGGAAAGATGAAGTAGCTTGAACATGAAAGGGAAAAAGAGAGAGAAGAAAGGGGAAGAATGTTCAAGTTGAAAAAGATGAAGTTGGAATTGAAGCAAAAAGACTTCAAATCACAGAAGTAAAAGTACAAGATGGAAGTGATGATGAGCAAACTCATCATAACCAACAGCCTGGTAGGGATATATACAAATATTCCCAGACATTACTAAAATCTAATGAAAAAGATGTAGAAGCCTTTTTCTTTATTTTGAGAAATTGGCTAAACGGATGAACTAGCTTGAGACTGTGTGGGTAATGTTAATTCATGCCAAGTTGTTAGGGCTAGTGAGGTGTTTGCAGCACTGTCATAGGACGTGTCAAGAGAATATGAAGGAGTGAAACAGGCTATTTTGAGAGCCTACTAGTTGGGACCAGAAGCATATAAACAACGGTTCAGAAATGCAAGAAAGAAACAAGGTCAGACTTATATCAAGTTTGAAAGAATTCAACAGAGTAATTTTGATATCTGGATGAGAACATTAAAGATAGAAAAGAAATAGGAGGATCTTAGAGATATTATTCTACTGAAGGAGTGTACAACTTCACTTCCAGAAGTGATAAGAACTCATGTTGAGGAACAGAAAGTTAAAACAGTGAGAAGAGCTGCAGAGATGGTGAATGAATATGCATTAGTGCATAAATTGAAATCTAGCTCTGAAAGTAATTTCATTCCGTGAAGGATAGAAATTGGGAAAGAGGGAGATCCTTCAATGGAAAACAAAAAGTAGATCACACTGTGAACATTTTACCACATGTGAAAAAAAGAAACCCAAGAGGGTGGAAAAGAGCTGAAAGACCTCAGCTGTTTTCCACTGCAATAAGGTGGGACATACAAAATCACAGTGCTGGTGGATTAAGAAAAGCACTGGGAAAAAGGATGTGGTAAAAGACTTTAAACCAATGGGATTAGTTAAGGTAGTGAAGGAAATCCCAAGAGAAATCAAAGAGCTGCAGGACACGACACAGCCTAGTCACCGGTTGGAAAGTAAGATCGCGCCCAATCTTTTCAAGGACTTCACTTGTGTGGGTAAGATTTTCTCAGGTAGAATGGGGTGGGGGTGCTGGTGGGGAGTAGGTAAAAATGTTGAAACATTGAGAGATACGGGAGCTGGTCCATTTCTTCTAAAAGATGAAAATATTTGCACTCCTTCTGAAATATTGCCCATGAGAGTGAAAATCTGGAATAAATGGAGAGAGGATTAGTGTTCTCCTGTTTAAGATAATGCTAGAAAGTCCAATGAAGACCAAGAAAGTGATAGTGAGAGTAATGGAAAAATTGGCTATCCCAGGAATAAAGTTTGTTCTTGAAAACGATATTGCTGGATTATAGGTGGGAGTGATGCCCATTGTAGTGGAAAAGTCAAAAGAAAACCAGGGAACCGAGGAGTTAAAAGAAAAGTACTCTGGAATTTTCCGGACTGTGCAGTGACAAGATCGCACAGCCATAAGTTAAAACAAGGAGGGAAAACAAAGAGAAAGATGAAGGACCTGAGATCCAGTTAACTGACGTTCTGTTTGATGAAAGAGTAAAAGAGAAACTTAAGCAGGTAGAGGATCAGGCAGAGGTGTTTAGTTCTGAAAGATTAATGGTGTTACAACAGAATGATGAGACGGCAAAGGATTTGTTTCATAAAATCTACACTGACAAGGCATCAGAGTATATTCCAGGATGTTATTAAGGTAAAAATGGAGACCTTAGTAGGTTAATGCAGATGAGAAATGGGTGGAAGTTCACCAGATTGTGTTGCCGGTAGTATGCAAAGAGGAAGTATTATGGGCAGCACACGAATTACTTGTCAGGGGTCATCTTGGAGTGAGGAAGACTCAGGCTAAGATACAGAAGCATTTCTATTGGCCTGGATTGCATAAAGGTGTAATTATTTTTAGCTATACCTGCCATACATGTCAGATGGAAGGAAAGCCACAGACAACAATAAAACCAGCACCTTTGATGCCAATTCCAGCATTTGAAGAACCTTTCACATGAGTTATAATTTATTGTGTAGGCCCCCTCTGTAAAACCAGAAGTGGGAACCAGTATTAGGTAACTAAAATGGATAAGTCTACTAGGTTTCAAGAGGCAATTCCATTATGGAATGTCAAGGCCAAAAAGGTTTGGAACATTTGCTTGCTTTTTTAACCCAATATGGACTATCCAGTGAGATTCAGTCAGGCCAAGGGTCCAATTTTACTGCCAGATTATTTGAGGAGATCATGGATAGGTTAGTTATCAAACATTTTAAATCAAGTGTGTACCATCATGAGGCATGGAAAGGTGGCATCATGCCATAAAGACAATGCTGAGGGCTTATTACCGGGATTATCCAAATGATTGGGATAAAGGTATCCCATTTATATTATTTGCCATTATAGATGCTCCAAATGAATCAACTCAGTTTACTCTATTTGAATTGACATTTGGATGCGAAATAAGAGGGCCTTTAAAATTAATTAAGGAAAAGTTGATAGGTCCAAACTCAGAGATCTCACAGTAGGAATATGTATCTGAGGTGAGAGAAAGATTAAACAGTGTAGGTGAATTAGCTAGACAATATTTGAAGGTGACACAGCACATAATGAAGCAAGAAGCAGATAAGGAATCTAAAATTTGTACATTTGCCATGATGATAAAGTATAGGTGCTATTGCCAGTGGTAGGAAGTTCCTTTAAAGCAAGGTTTAGTGGTCCCTATCAGGTTCAGAAGAAGTTAAGTCAGGTGAATTATCTGGTAAAGATGCCAGATAGAAAAAAAATTATTATGTTAGGTGAACTTGCTGAAACAGGGACTAGTTACTACCTCTCAGAGTGCGGAATCAAATCCAGATGATTTGGATTTTGAGTTGCCTCAGAATAAATTGAATAATGAAGGAGACCTTAAGGAATAGGATAGGCTTTTGAGCTTTCTGAGCAAGGAACAAAGAGCTGAATTGAAAGATTTGTCACAACGCTATGAGGGCCTATATAGAAATAAAATGGGGAGGACTAATACCCTAGTAAATGAGGTTGACATAGGGAATATTATTCTGATAAAACAACACTCCTACAGGTTTAATTCTCTTACAGCATTACAGGTTCAGAAGGAAGTAGAAGTGAGGCTCCAAGGAGAGAGAGCCGAGTAAAAGCGAGTGGAGTTTGTCAAGCGTGTTGGTTCCCAAACCAGTTGGTACTCAACAATTCTGTGTAGGTTATCAGAAGGTCAACACTGTGACCAAATCTGACTCATATCTAATTCCAAGGCTGGGAGACTGTGTGGAAAAATTAGGACAAGTCATTTACATCGCAAAGTTGGACTTACTTCATAGTTACCGGCAAGTATTTTTGTCAGAGAGAGCGATAAATGTTTTTGCTTTTGTAACCCCAAGTCGGCTGTATCAATTTAAAATAATGCCTTTTGGAATGTAAAATGCACCAGTCACTTTTCATAGACTTATGAACAGAGTTGTGGCAGGATTGACTAACTGTGCCGTCTATGTAGATGACTTAGTGATCTTTAGCCATTCATGGAAAGATCTCATGGAGCATTTAGCAGATCTCCTTGAGAGACTGCGGGAGGCAAAGTTAGTTATAAACTTGACAAAAACAGAATTTGTGAAGGCGGAAGGGATGTTCTTAGGACACAAAATAGCACACAAATGGATGACACTGAGAAATGTGAAGACAAATGCCATCTAGGAATTTTCAAGACCATCCTTGAAGAAGGAAGTGCTATGATTTTTAGGATTGAGCAGGTTCTACGGGAAATCTGTACCAAACATGAGTAGCGTAGTGGCACTGTTGACAGATTTATTAAAAAGAAACACAAAACTTTGGCAGACAGAATAATGCCAGGAGGCATTTGAGAATTTAAAAGCAGTGTTAACCACCACACTAGTTTCAGCCACACCAAATTTCTTGAAACCCTTCAAAGTCACCACAGATGCAAGCAATGTAAATGTTGGAGCTGTGTTATTACAGGAGAATGATTGTCGAATTGAAAGCCCAATTGGTTATTTTTCAAAACAACTCAATATCCACCAGAGAAAAATATTCAACCATTGAAAGAGAGTTGTTGAGTTTGGTAAAGCCCTTACAATATTTTGATGTTTAACATTTCTGGAAAGATTTAAAGACAAGAACACGAGATTATTTCATTGGAATCTTATGTTAGAAGCATTTAATTTACAGACTGTACATATTGCAGGTCATGAAAATATTATCGCGGATGCTTCATTTCAAGTTTAAAAGAAAAACTGTTTATATAAGATTGAAACGAAAGTGCTCAAGGTTGCATAGAATTAGTATGAAATGTGCAACTCTAGATTAATGAGATACGGATCTGGTAATATAACAGAGTTAAGATTTTAAAAGATGAAGGAAAATAAAGCCATCTTTTCATAATGATTTTTTTTTTTCTTAAAGGGGCAAGTGTTGCAAAGTTGGATAGAGTGCTTCTAACAGGAAGTTAGAATTTGGTGTTTGTGTAATGTTAAAACCCCTTTAAAAGCTGATGTGCTTTTCCTATGCTTAAAGACTCAAAAAGGATGTCTGTGGGCAGCAAATTGTAGGTTTGCAGGTGCGCAGAGAGCGCTCGCATTGAAACATTTGTACCAAAAGGCCATACAGTTAGCATGCCAAGCTGCAGTTTTGTTTTGTTATCAAGACATTAAGCTTTGAATTTAACCAATCAATTTGGACCAGGCACTTAGATATTAAAAAAAAAGTAAATTTAAATCTGATGGTTTTGACAAAAGACAAATTATGTTGTGAGAAACTTATGCGTCATCAAGGGTACAAAAGGAGAGGGCAGTTGGGCAAAGACAGGAGAACTGACTGTCATCCGCCAGAGTTAAAAGCTCTCAGGTCTCAAGAGAGAATTGCTGGCTCTCACAGTCTCCTCTAAGTCTTAGGGAAAGCACCATCTAAATCAAAGTTACCAATGGCACAACTAGTTAATATTCCTAACAGAAGAGTCAATGGAGAAGGCGTTTCTGACAAAACATTTGACGGAGAAGGCACAGAACATTCCGAAAGACACAAAACCTGGCTGTAATTTTAAGAGACTAAATTTATTTCTTTAATTTTATTTCATATAAGTGGCACTCGTATTTATTGGAAGAGCATACCATTAGAATCCTATTTTATTCGGGAATAGTTAGTCGTTAGAAGGAGTTTATTTGGTTTATTAATAGTTTAGTTAATTTGTTCACCGTTAAAGTTAGATAAATAAATTGTTACTTGTTGATTGTAAAGTGAGTGCTAGGGATTTATTTTATTTAACCACTAGAAGTTGCTGAAAGGCAGGTTCTACCACTATCCACACTCCTTTTTAACAGATTATAGGGTGAGGTTCTGCTCTTTAGGTATTTTGGTTTTAGTTCTCTGAGGGGTTCAACCTTTGCTTTATAATACAGAGGCATTTCTAAGTTGTGTTTATACAAATGATTATCCATCAAGCAGGAATTAAATAATATTATCTTTCTAAGTTAACTGTGCAAATAGTGACAATGCAGATGGTGGTCTGTTAAGTTGCATGGTTTGTCTGCATTATGCCTGGATACCAGCCTATACGAATACAGGGGCATAGAAATAATCCAGCATCGACAGAATAACCAAGAAACTTTGTCAATTTTAATTTCATCACTTCACACAACTTCAAAAAGTTCAGAGTTCTGGTGCAGTGTCAGTCAATTTAGTGAGTTTGAATGTCTCAATCTGGGTGGTTCTCAAGTATTCTGATCCATTTCTGTTTTAAATAATTTTGTCAATTTTAATACTCACTGCAAGTTTCTGGTCATAATTATTCCGGAATATGTGTTTCCCTCTAAACAGCATGTTTGTACATGCCTTCTGTGTGAAAGTTGTGTCTGTGAATGCTACAAATGTAAAGGATACTTCCTATTATCTAAGGTTGTACAAATGAGGGTGAGAAACTTGTTCATGAACTTTTGTTCACTGCACTTTTCATTCTGAAGAATATCCACCAAGGGCATCAATTTTAAGGTGGCAGTGTTGATTACGGTAACAACCATTGACATTTGTAACTTAATTCAGTTTGCAGACTATTACTGACTTCATCACTAAGGCCCTATGTAGTAACATTGCTCAATTTATGAATTTTGGAATGTGAGCAGAAAGAGGAATATTAACCATTTGGTGAGCCATGTTAGCACAGGGTGCAACATGCTGTAAAAACACATCCAAGTGCTGCAATTTACCCTTCAATTGAGAATACATTGAAATTTTCAAATTGCAAGTGTCATCACCAGCATGAATTACACCAGCCTGTACCTCCTAAATGATTGGAAATCACCAATCTGCCAGAAATATTGCCTTCTTATTCATCCAGAAGGAAGGCAAAGAGTCTACCTGACTCATTGAGATAAGGATTATACTCTACTACTGTAGTTTCTGATTTCTACCTTACCATCTGCTCAGCTATACAAGGAAGAGAAAATAATCCCACTTCCAGTTTCCCATCATCAAGTAGCACACCATTGATATTCTAAACTGATGCTCCAACTGCATCCATCAATCAACAGGAGCTTTGATACACCATGCTAAGCAGTGCATAATTTTAGTTTGGCAAAAGGGCCTTTCATTTGAAATGTCTGCGGAAGACAGGAACCAGGAGAGGGACCTAGCATCCATTGGTGCAGCGCTTAGTCAGGATAGAGGGAGACAGAATTGCTGACCACTCATAATTGCATTGCCTGATCAATAATTAAAGAAGTGTCTATCTCTTTGAACTTGAACTTGATGATCAAATGCTGACAATCCAATGCAATATTGAGGAATTCTTTCCCTATTGAAGGTTTTTGGCTCAGTACAAGTTGCATGGAGTCCCTTGGAATGTTCTCCCTCGTGAGGCCCACCCAGCAAAATTTCTTACTGCATCTTACTAAATTTGCCTCATTAACTGCTTGATTCCTCTAATCTCTGATTCCGTCCTACCTGATTCCATTCCATTTTACCACGTGCTGTTCACAGAACATCTCACTAGACATCTATACAAAGATCAGCTTCTCTTGCACCTGGGCCATCTTTAAAGGATCACTGTGCACCTGGAAAATGATTGGAAAACTGGCGCTGTCGCTCATTGGCAACGTAATGATGCAGCAGCCACAAAGACTTGTTGCTCATGGCACATAGCTTTCGCTTACACAACACATTATCTCTACTTAGACCTCTTTATCCACCAGGCCACACTCTCTGCCTATCCTCAACATCACCCTCTTTTGCTCACTGCTACTCTGTCCATTGGAGACACACAGTTTCTTGGTGTACGATAGGGGATAATCACATACGGACATGTCAACAGAATATTCCAAAATTGAGCTTTCAATTAAAGCCAACATCAACTAACACAGCCAAAACGAATAGGAACTGCATTTCACCCCACAGTGCAAACCAAACTCTGGCGTTCTCAACAGCAACAACAGCTTTGCTGCATATGATCTTCTGCTGCACCCAGCACTCGCACACTGGAACTCAATGATAATCACTTTGCAAATTGATCAGTCTCTGCTTGATGTATAGCACGTGACATATCTGAGCTTTATATTGCAAGCTGACCTTCCTACACCTCAATGTTCTTATCCTCCTTGGAAGACAGCTCCCATTCTCCCAGTTCCTCAATATCTACCTTATCACCTCGTATCCTGCTCCAATTTTGCAGAGTATAGCACACCAGGATAATGGAGCACACTCTGTCCAGAATATACCAGATGGTGCTCCCAGACTGGACAATGCAGCAAAGCTATATCCCCAGCAGCCTTGTTGTCTGACCAATGCATATGTGGTATCCTATCTGTGCCCTGGATCAATCAGGGGATTTTGCAATGATGTTATAAGCAATGGTCACGGTGGGTAGTACTTGACCTCCAGTATCCAGCCTTAAAGGGCTCCCTAACCCTCAAGTACACCAGGATACAGCAGGACATAGGAATCATGGTAGCTGTCAGGGTAGTGGACACAGATCTCCAGAAAGTGATAACAGTGATCACAGATCATCTGGCCATTCATGGAATGTAACTATTTCCTGTTGATGAATTCTGCAACATTGTGATAAGGCCCTCTCATTGCTATGTGTGCACAGTCAATGGCATCCTGCACCTGGAAGCACACAGCTATGCTCCCAATTCGTACTGCCCAGACAGCAGCACTGACCTTGTCATTGTTGTGATCTTGCACAGACGACAACAGTCACTGCTCTGATGCATTTGTGGATGCATGACTGAGAGATCCCGAACAGATTACCTGTTGGTTCCTGGGAAGAGCCAGTCACACAGAAGTTCAAAGCAGCTATAAGCTTCACAGTCACCAGTGGAGGATGTCCCCCTACTCCTGAAGCTCTTGGTTCCGGCTCTGGCAGAGTTCCATCACAGTGTCCTAGAACATACGTAGCCTGTGCTGACCCTGCACATCACACATCCCAGGTCCCGGAGTCCTGACCAACAAAAAAGTTCTTTGTTCCTCCTCCACCTTGATTCATCCTAATAGGCTGCTGACATCTACCAATGTTAAATTTGCAGTGATTAATGACGTGAGGCAAATCAATTCAGAACAGCATTTGAGCCATCAAGACATCCATTTTGCATGCATTTCAATTGGATGTTAAAGCAATTGCAAATTGCATGTAGCTTGAGTTTTAAAACTCCTGCTCCATGTATTTGTCCCTGCTATACCTCAGTATCCAAGAACCTTGAGAGAGACACACTGCATTTCTTTCACAGTCCTTTTGTAATTGAAAGCATATTGTGATAAGGCACAAAATCAGAACAATGAATGTCATCATACTGGGCTTTTATCTTTTGTTTTATTCTTTAGGGTACAACTACTATTTGCATCACTGTCTT
Source organism: Ginglymostoma cirratum (assembly GCA_024137785.1). NCBI lineage: Eukaryota > Metazoa > Chordata > Chondrichthyes > Orectolobiformes > Ginglymostomatidae > Ginglymostoma > Ginglymostoma cirratum. Next base: position 38,633,712 of record JAHRHZ010000009.1, read on the forward strand.
GGTGCCTTTCTGTATTGTCTTTAAACCTGTTCTCTTGCTCTATCCACTTGCTCGTGCTTCCAGAGGGAGTTTCGTAACACTATGATAATATGGCTTGCTAAGAAGTGAGATTTCTGATTCCTCAGAGCACTGTGCAACTTGGGCTGCATGGTTAACTTGTACTTTTCTTATCATATTAAATGGTATAAGCTGGAAAATCATGTGTTTTAGTCAGGGCTGAGGAGAGCATCGCTAGGCTTGGTCACTCATACTAGTACCCACTGTTCAACAAGAATCAGGACCTAAATGCTCCAGTTGTGAATTCTGAAGGACCTGAAAGGCAGGGGTCCTAAGTGTTCAGAATGCAAATCATCCTGTGAGACATGAAGGCTGTGTAAAAGATAATAACTAGCTTGATAGCCTTGTTATTTGAGGAATGTAGGTAGGATTAGAGTTAGCAAAGAAAGGTGCTTTGAAGCAGAATTGTCACTCACTCCAGACATCACAATTCTTTCAAGTCTATTTGGACATGTGCATGAATTTGAACTCCACAGTGGCTGTTGTCTTTGTCACCATTTCTTGGAGATAGTTTGCACTACCTCCATGTACATGATGCTCAGTGAGAGTTGTATCATTTAAGGTAATGTCCTGTGAAATCTAAGCTCAGGGCTGACTTCTGTGTAACTTCTTTTCTTACAGACTCCATCTTCATCTTGGATTTCTTCAGATTATATGTAGGAAATCCTTATCAGGTATATACATTCAAGATAACAAGCATGGGGCTGGATGAACACAGCAGGTCAAGCAGCATCATAGGAGCAGGAAAACTTGACGTTTCGGGCCTAAACCCTTCATCAGAAATGGGGG
>JAHRHZ010000009.1:38634957-38649520 GCA_024137785.1 Ginglymostoma cirratum
TTTACTGGCTCCATCCCCGCCTCTTCGACTTGTCTGCCTCCTCTCCACCTATCCTCTCCTCTATCCATCTTCTATCCGCCTCCCCCTCTCTCCCTATTTATTTCAGAACCCCCTTCCCCTCCCCCATTTCTGATGAAGGGTTTAGGCCCGAAACGTCGAGTTTTCCTGCTCCTATGATGCTACTTGACCTGCTGTGTTCATCCAGCCCCATGCTTGTTATCTTGGATTCTCCAGCATCTGCAGTACCTTTTATCTCTCATAATATCATCTAACTACCTTAACGATACACAAGTGTTATGACTGGGATCATACAATATTATAACAGCCCTCCACTTTCTTTGAAGAATGGGACCTCTTTTCTGATAAACATGTACAAGGGTGCATATCAATTTATTATCTCTACAAATTGAGATAATGCTTTGGCAGATATATGACATCACCACTGACATAATAGTTTTGGTGCACATTTTGTCTTCCTGTGTGATCAGTGATTGATCATACACAGTTCAAATATGTTGTCTATTTCTTCACAAGACTTGACCATTGTTCAAAGTAGTATCATGCTGGACACAATGTTGTAGGATCTTCCCATGAACCCATTTGTTCAAATGACAATCTCAAAATCTTATTCCAACTTCAGCCGAAATAAAGTCTATCTGCATGCTGCTTGACCAAACTCTTGAATCATTTCCTCCCCTCATTCCAACAATGTGCCAAGCTCATTATGGTTTTGGTGGTAAGAATGTGGGGAGGAAAATTTGTGTGGAACTATCTTCCAAACATAAAAGCTTAAGCCATTTCCTTGACAAGTAGCTTTTACGTTTAACATTGCAATCTGGAAAGCATGGGAAGTAACTTTAACTTGACTATTTTGTACACCAGGGGCTGTGTGCTTTGTGAGATCATTACACTAAGGATAGTGGGAACAAGAGCTACACTTGTGGAAACACTACTTTCCACATATGTCTCGGAAGGTCGCACGACTGTACAGTGGACAGTTGTCAGGCACATCTTGTTGAGGAACATCAAACATATTGAATATGGTGAAAAATAAAGTAGTGCAGATATTGAAAATCTGAAACAAATGCAGATACTGCTGGAGAAACTCAGCAGGGCTGGCAGCATCTGCAAAGATTCAGTATCCAGGTCTGGAGACAGAAGCAAAGTTAATGTTTCAAGCTAGTGCTCAGTGTTTGCAGAGCTCAAGGATATTTTCAAAAAATGTCATCATATTTCATTCCTGTGAAGATTCTACAATGTATACTATTTTGCCAAGTTACTCAATGGACAGCGAGGCCTGCAAGTCACTGTAGTATAATTAGTGAATGAATGTTTAATGTCTTTTGTGATGTCCTATTGACTGCAATTTTTGAAGTGTGATTCACATATTGGAAATTGAATTACAACCGCGACAGTCTCAGTGTTTATAAAGCACCTGCTTATAATAGTATCCACAGTAATTTCTGGACTCAATCCTAACAAATATTGGTTTGCATGTGTGTATGTAAATCACAAAGAACCTTGGTCGATTTAGTTTATTTTGTGTTATTATGGTTTTCTTTTTAATTTCTTTTCTCTTCAGGTAAATACAGTGCACATCAGCAGATACTATTCCATGGACAGATAGCTTTAAACTGAACTAACAAGGGTTCCTTGAGATTCCTTGGATTGCTTCTCAAAGAGATGAATGTCTATGGAAGAACCAAATAAAGCCTTGTTATGAATGTAGGAAAAGACTGATACTGATCTCCCACTTTTGTCCATTTGTTCCTGAAAAGCAGGTTAGAATATTTTGTTATTTTAAATGCAAGTTATTGTCGCATTAAGGAGCAAACAAAAACACTGACTCCATTTAATATACATAATTATGATAAACCAGCCATTTCATCATAAGCTGCTTACTGGGGCTGCATTGGTGTTTGGATTGCTGATACTAAGCACTTATTATTGTGTTAATTCATGTCTAACTAACTGATGTGACAGAAGTATGATAATCTGAAAATGATCCTCACCAAAATTTTTCTTTTTGAAATGCTTGATCATGACAATCACAACCTGAGGAGATGAGGATGACCTTGTTTCTGCCATTCTATTTTCAAATTCCAAAATTGTCCTGATTCATCCTACATTTTATGTGACAATTCACTGTTTGATCAACTATGTCCAAAGAAACTATTAATTTAGTTATGACCAGCTCTGGTTGTGTTTAGGCAGATTTAACATGACACATGTTCAGTAGAGTGCATTCTTGACTTGTTGCAACATAATATTTGATGAGATGTCTGCATTAAACAATTGCTAAAGGCTCGCAGATTAACTTTTGCATAAAAACAAGTTAAACTGGATTTTGATTTCAACATGTATTGGTTTGTTCCTGCCAGTATTTGCATGTATTTGTGCTTCAAAGTTAGGCTGTTTGATATAAGAATTCATTTTGCATGGCAGGCCCAGTCTCTCCTTTAACTAGAATATGCAGTAGATCAAAGAATAAACCATGAAAGTCAGGATAGCTAATATGTGGTACTTGGAATTTTGCAACAATCTAGTTTATTAACTGTTCAAACAGATATTCTGCAAATCAGGTTCGCTGATGTCTGAGATAACAAGGTGTGGAGCTGGATGAACACAGCAGGTCAAGCAGCTTCATAGGAGCAGGAAAGCTTGATGTTTCGGGCCCAGACCCTTCATCAGAAAGCTGATGTCTGAGCCTTGCTACAATCCCAATGTGGAGACTTTATGTTAAAATAGCCAAATCCCCAAATGAAGAAATTGCATACAAGATTCCATTTTATCTAGTCTTTAACAAGGATTAGAGCTAAAGCAAATTGAACATGAGTTAACAGCAAGGGAAATGTAAGTTCAAATAATACAATAAATGTAACTTTAAATGGCCAATATAACAACATCATATCAAACAAGATCACAAAAACCCCTACAACTCCATATCACTTACAATTTCTGTCCAATTTTTGAACAATGGTTTTTGCTGGAGACAGAAGCTAATAGGTTTCTCCTGCCCCAGTGGCATCAGTCATAAAAATCTTCAAAATGATTACAGTGCAGTCTTCAGGGATAATTTTAAAAACTCTCAGTTCCATCGCTGGGCGATCGTTCTTGATATCTCATGGACTTGACATGTGTTCAAGTTCTGTGCTCCTTTGCATAGAATTCAATGAGGAGCTAGCTAACTTTGTGATCACATTCCTGGATCGTGACCTCTCCCTACTCCCTGCCTAGGTTGCACAACATTTATGCTAAGGGCAAGAATTTGAAATATTCCCCATTCTCTCTAAAACAGTGACCTGAGTTCCTGACATGAATCAGACCTTCATTTTACAACTGCGTATCTTTGCTTCGTTGACTTGCAGCTGTGGTTTTACTCGAAATGCTGCTTTGCTTTAACCTTTCCCTTTGACATTTTTTTCATGCAGAGGCAATGGTGATGTAGTGGGGAATTTCACTGGGTTCGTAGTCAAGAGCCCAGCCTCAAGTTCTGGAGACATGGGTTCATGTCTCACCACGGCAGCTGGTGGAATTTAAATTAAATCAGTAATTTAGGAATATGTAACTAGTCTTAGCAATGATCACCACGAAACTACCCTGTCAAATACTATAAAAATATCCATCTGGTTCACAAACATCTTTCAGGGAAGGCAATCTGTTGCCCTTACCTAATCTGGCAATGTGGTTGAATCATAATTGCTTTATAAAATGATTCAGGAATCTACTTAGTGTAAGGTGAATTAAGAACAGGGTGCATTTGCCAGCCTTCTCAATGGTATTTACATCCCATGAAAGAATAAATTGCTAAAAATTAATAATAGGTCAATATCCCAACATTATTCTGATTTCCTTTAGATTTCTCCAGTGCGAGTTTCACATCTAGCAAGGGATACCTATCTCCTGTGTTAAAAAGTCAGTTAGGAACAAAGTAGTCACCAACTGCCTGAGGTTACCAAGATGACCAGATCCCTCAATATCTTCACAATCTAGATCTTTTCAATGATCTGCTGGTGGCTTGTGTAGGATCTCACAGCCTACAACATCAGTCAAGTTACCAAAGCCTTGTTAACAAAAAGCTTTCAGATATAACTTCGAGATGGGTGAAGTTAGTCAAAAGCAGAGGGCCGTCAGCTTGTTTTCCTTCACAGGATTACAAGGGCACATGGGTCACCTTTATGTGGCTATCAGACAAGTCAAATGTACCTTTTAATCATAAGGTCTTTTATTTCCTTTAAATGCAACTTGTATGCAATCATCACTAAGAGAAAAATGTAGCTCGGAAGCTGCTATGACACGTGTAAATGTTTTCTCCACCAGGCGGTCTTAGTGGTTGACTCCTGCGAGACGACAAATAATCAAGCAACCTCCGACCCCAGTTAGGGGCCTAGTCATAGAGGTACAGTAGGTACAAACACCAAGGTAGCAATAGATTGACACAAGATTCCACTTCCTTGACAGATCTCCAGATTCCCTGCAAACGTGTCCCAGCAAGGGCACTTGTTGTCTGCTGTGACTTGCAAAACATGATGCTGCAGCGAGGACTAGAGCTGATACAAGGGAAGATAGGAAATGCCTAGCAACCTTGGAGGGGAAGAAGGAAGAGGAAGAAGAGCAGGAAGATGAGGAACATCAAGGACTATGGAAAATGAGTGTGTGGGTGTATTTGGTGCCTGCAGTTACAAACCTGACCACCAGGAAACCCTGTGATGGCCAGTATGCTTCTCCTGAGAGGTTTTCCTGCAGTATTATAAACTTTCCACCAAGAGCCCTGCACAAATATCATGAGCCTCAGAGATGTTCCCTACCGCGATCCAACCAACAATTACACCTTACTTATCCTTATTCCATCCTTCGCAAACTGATCAGAATAAATGGGAGATCCAACAAATTAGTAGCCTTAACTAGATCACGTAAACCTTCTTACTTTATTTGAATAAAGAGAGACAATGGAGGATAATAATTTAATAAATATTCAGGTAAATTCCTATGTTCAAAAAAAACAACCTTTTTCTCACATTTTCTGTTAATGTCCTGCTTAAAACTTTTAGAGGCAGCCTGCTTGTTCCCCTGCTCTGATATATGAAACACTACGAAGGAACCCTTTGGAACCCTTGAGGGCACTGCCACTGACTGTGCCAACAGCATCAACAGAGAACTACAGTCAACCATTGAGGTAGAAGCATTATGCGTGACTCTGTCTGAGGGGTGAACGTTACAGCTGAGAATTGGATACTTTGAGAAGAGTCTTTGGCCTATTGAGATGGAGATTTGAAGAATCTGGAGATGACAGCAAGGTTGTGCCCACTGGCGGAGTTCTGTGCAGAAGAATATTGGGGTTGGTGGGGGTTGGGAAAATGATAGCTATCAGCTGAGCGTTTCATGTTGCACATTTTGCCAGTTCTCATAACGTCAATCAAAGCTTCAGCTGCAAAATTTCAATCAAAATTTCAGCTGCAGATCAACATCCTTTGGAGCTACAACCAGGCCTAGTTACTGTGGCTGGCCTCCTTCCAACATCTTTAAGGAAAATAGACGTGCCTCCTTGTCCTTACTACATCAAATATCACCTCCACGGAGAAACCAATGAACCAAGCGGCAACCTCTCTACAACATTATATAGACCTTTTGCTAGATGATTTGCAATAGTCAATGTTGACATTGGGATTCCTGCAAGGGTACCTATCAGTGGAGATATTTGGTTGCTTGGCTGGGATGATTAAACATCTTCCACATCCTGAGAGATCAGAGAACATAAAGGTGGGATGAAAGTTACATTGAAATGGTAAGACACACAAATTGGGGTTTCCAACTCAATTATGGTCCTGTCATTCTAGCAGGGAGCAAGTTCACAGGATTGTGCCCTGAGAGCATGAAGTTCCTTAATGTTATCAACAACAAACATGACAAATGAAGCCACTTTAAAAGTTTTCAATGAGAAAAAGCACCAAAACATTTCATATACAGATTAACTCAAATCAGTTCACCAGTAGAGAAACTACAGGTCATACTTCAATCTTAGTTAAGAACTTACATTTTGAGCACACATATTATGAAGGCATTCAAGTTATTTTAATTACTAAAGCTGATATAGGATCATGCCCCACAGAAAGGAGGCATTTTTATCATTATTGTTTATTCAACTATTGCACGTGGGCAACACTGGCTGCCTATTCCTAGTTGCCCTTGAGAAGGTGGTGGTGAGCTGATTTCTTAAATCAATGCAGTCTATGTGCTGTTGGTAGAGTCATAAAGTCTTTTAGGAGGGAATAGCTGGATATTGAACCAGCGACACTGAAGGAAAAGCAATAGATTTCCAAATCAGGATGGTGAGTGGAATGAGGCAGTCCTTTGAAACAATTTCTAATTGTTCCTAGCAATTTACTACATCCCACAGCCCAAAACATGGTTTTCTCCTTCAAGTATTTATCCAATTCCTTGACTGTGCTTCAAGACACTTCCTGATCACAATCAGCACTTTTTCCTGCTATAACTTCAACTTTTAAAATATTAACCCGGAATTTAACCAAACAGGAACAAATGGATCCATGTCAGGCACCTGTTATAGACCTCAACCAATCTCCTGCCTGAGACAGGGTGTAAAGTGGGCATCAAATTCTGTTTCACTGTTTCAACCTAACAAGCTCGGTTAAACTCTTGGCAACTGTTCAACTGTGTAACTTATTAACACAAATATTTTATCCTAAATCTTGAACATAAATGCCAAACAGCTTCCAAAAAAATGCAGCTGGAAGTCCCAAATTGAAATTGTATTTGTGTGATATTCAGCAAAAAAAGGCATGGGCCCAATTAAAATAAAGTGGTATTCATTTATAATAAAACAATAGACAAAGGAATATTGTATGAACATAGCAACTCGTTCTAGTGCTGATTTTGCACAGTATTGGAAATGTATCATGTTTCATTCATTGTTACTTTGACTCTCCCTAATATCATGATAGGCACTGCACAGCACAGCACCGGTACTGCAACAGTTCAAGAAGATAACTCATCATCAACTTTCCACGGGCAACTAAGGACAGGCAATAAATGTTGGCCCAGCCAACAACACCTGTATCCTCTGAATGAATAATATTAAATGTTATATTTAATACTGAGTGAATATCTAATTGAGAAGGAGATAGAAAAGTAACAAGTAATGAAAAACAACACAAAATTCTCCAGCAGGCACTAAAATTACAGATTTGGTTCAGACCAGATGGGTGTCCATTGCCCACAAAATCCATTAAATCTCACAAACCCAATTATTGTATTCTGATATTTAAGCTTATTTGATAAAATCACATCACACAAACATGACATTTGATGTGGGGAGTCTGTGTATGAAGCGATTAAGCCATAATTTCCTGCTAAGAGTTAGAAATAGCAGAGTAAAAGACCAGAAACAAACAGAAGTTGCTGGAAAAGCTCAGCAGCTCTGGCAGCACCTGTGAAGAGAAATCAGAGTTTACATTTCAGTTCCAACAATTCTTCCTGAGGAAGGGTCATTGGACCTGAAACATTAACCCCCTATAACATTAACAATGTTTCATTAACTGAAACATGATCCCTGGAATGGTAGGCCTAACATATGATGAACGGCTGAGGATCCTGGGATTGTATTCATTAGAGTTTAGAAGGTTGAGGGGAGATCTAATAGAAACTTACAAGATAATGCATGGCTTAGAAAGGGTGGACGCTGGGAAGTTGTTTCCGTTAGGTGGGGATACTAGGACCCGTGGGCACAGCCTTAGAATTAGAGGGGGTCAATTTAGAACAGAAATGAGGAGACATTTCTTCAGCCAGAGAGTGGTTGGCCTGTGGAATTCATTGCCACGGAGCGCAGTGGAGGCCGGGGCGTTGAATGTCTTCAAGGCAGAGATTGATAAATTCTTGATCTCGTAAGGAATCAAGGGATATGGGGAGAGTGCGGGTAAGTGGAGTTGAAATGCCCATCAGCAATGATTAAATGGCGGAGTGGACTCGATGGGCCAAACGGCCTTACTTCCACTCCTATGTCTTATGGTCTTATGGTCTTAACTTTGATTTCTCTTCACAGCTTCTGCCAGACATGCTGAGCTTTTCCAGCAACTTCTGTTTTTGTTGCTGATTTACAGCATTCACAGTTCTTTCATTTGTTTTTATATAGAGAGTGAAAGACCACGTGTTTTAACATTTCTGAACCATTTTCCTCTGAAAGTCATTTTGTTTAGGAAGAATGCCACATAACTCGGAAGGATGAAAATAAAAGCCATTACCTCCAAGTTATTCTTTTGTACCTATTCAGACTTACATTGATAAACACTGATAAGAGTAGAATTCATCAAGCAAGCATAAACTGAATGTAATTTTATTTTTGTATGTTTCAAGTTAAAAAAACATTAATATTGGCACTTTTTTAAAAAAGAGTTACAAATTAAACTATTCCTATCCCTATTCTTCCCATACACTTAAATGTTCCATCATGTTTCAAATGTTCTTACTGTTTCCTTTACAAAGACACAATAACCCTCAGATTGAGCCCTCTATGTTAAATATTGCTTTCTCCATGAAAGTTTTGTGTGAAGAAATGTATTTTATGCAATCTTTACCCTCTTCATGACAATTGCAAATTAGTGTCCACTCAACATTAACTTACCAATTAAATTTTACATACTTTATGACAATATCATGAACTGAAGATGTAATATCTTTAAGATAAGAAAACCTCGAAATAGCTAAAAGGATACTAAAAAAAGGTTTCATTTTACCGTGCTACTTATGGCTTTTGCAAATAAGTTATGTTTCAATTCCTTTGAAAACTGGCAGCTATATATCAAATGACATTTTCTTGTGTAGCTTTATTTCCAGGTAGAAACTTACTGTATTACTGTAGGATGTGCAATAAAATGGCTTCATAGTTTGAGGGGCTCAAATGACCCAATTTCACAATATAATCCCTACGAAGTACATTTGCTCTGCAGGATATTTCTCAGTAGGGTGAACTTCATACAAGTTCAGTATACTTCAAACCAAAAGTGACAAAACAGTTATTAAATTTGCTAATAACAGCTGGAAACAATAAAATAAACTTTTTTTTCTGAAATGTGGAGTTAATTTGAAATAACTGTTCATGTTGTAACACAATCGTAACTGAGATTGAGACTACTATTTAAATTTATATCGGCATAAATCTCTCATAGCAATTTTGCGATGTGCATGTGGTAAATTCTAAAATATTAAATGACAATGAAAGAAAGCACCATGAAAACTTTGTTTCATTAAAATAATTGCTTTGTAGTAATTAAATAAACACAATCTCTGTACATGGAGGCACATCAGGAATCATCATCTTTTTAATATTAAGTAAATATATTTGGGCAAATTTAGTGGTAGTGATATTAATCAAGGTTTTTACTCTTTTTCATGCAATATGAGCAAACTGGTGAGCCATGTTCTTAGTTCTTGACTTGCTAGGCTAATTCAGAGAGTGGTTAAAAGTCAACCATATTGCTGTAGTCACATGTAGTCCAGACCAGATAAGATTGGCAGATTTCATTCCCAAAAAGACTTCAGCAAATAAAATGGCCTTTTATGATAATTTCATGATTGCCATGACTGAAGCAAGCTTTCAACTCCAGATTTCTGTGAATTTTAATTCAATGTTCCACTGCTACCGTACTGGGATTTGTACCAGTCTCCTCAGAGTATTTGTCTGGGCCATTCCATGACATTATTATTATGCTCCAATGTTTCTGCCAGTAACAACCCTCAGATTATTAAGGATTTATGTAAATGCTCACGTAGAGTAAATAAATAAGAAATGTATTGATTCACTGGCATCTTTCAGTTTTCAAATCTCCTTTCAGATTGATGATTCTGTGTTCCAAGGGAGCATGAATTAAGTACAGGCTACAGACCTGCAGCACTGCAGCCCCAATTTTCCAGCCTGTAGTATCTGTCAGTATGTCTACTTATTGCAACAGTAAAATTACCCACTTAGTAATTTCAAAGTAAATTAATTATCACATTATTTATTACATAAGCAACAAAGACCTGGAGCATAACAAAATAATATCAAGTAGCATTCTAACAGTTAGTTGTGAAATTACTTATCTCAATCCATACGGTTGCTTTCACTGTTTAGTATAATTCTGGGAAATTATATAACAAGTTGGCACCAAGTTAGCTTCTGATTTTTGGTTATGCCTGGTGCTTCTCCCAGCAGCTCTTTTACGTTTTTCTATAAACTGAGGCATACCATCAAAACGTGCCTGCCATTTCCCTCTTGTATTTGTATGGTGATACATTTAGTTGAAAAAATGTGTATGCTACTCAAATGGCCAGAGGTCATGAAGGGAAATCAGAACTTTTTGTGGGTGCAAGACTATAATATCTTCATGGTTCTATAGTGTAATATAATATCAACATCGCTAGACTCTTAAGATGGCTACTCCAATCACATGGGTTAATAACAGCTGGAACCCTTCAGAACTTTCAGCAAGTCAAAACCAGCTGGTCCACTAACACCTTCTTTAACTCCTGAAAACACCTCCTTTAACTCCTGTAATTTCACCTCCAAGCCACTTACCATTCTGATTTGGAACTGTATCACCATTCCTTCACTATCGCCGGGTCAAAATCATGGAATTCCTTGTCTCAGGGCATTGTGGGTCTACCTGTAGCGCATGGACTGCAGCAGTTCAAGTTGGCAGTTCAAATTCTCAACAGCAACTAGGGGCAGGCTATAAATGCTGGCCAGCCAAGGATGCCAACGTCCCATGAGTGAATAAAAAAATTCTTGGTCTGCTATGGATTGTGAATATGAGCTGCCGAAAAATGACCCAACTCCCATAACAACCGTGTTACAAAAGAGTTGTAAATTCCTTCTGTCTGACTCCCAAGATGCTAATGAAATTCTAATTAGCCCCTGAGATGGACACTAACCCGAACCTACTCCAAAAATCTTTACCTCACAAGACTATGTTGGTAAGGGCAATCAAAGTATCTCCTGTCACATGACAGGACCTTGCATGTATTGAAATATTTAACCATACAGTTCTGAATACTAATTCCTGTTTCTGTCTTAACATCTGAAGGAGAGCAGTTCCATGCCTCAGCAACTGGAAGGCCTACTCTCTATTTTTCTCCCACTCTCTGAATTCCCATCCCCAGAAACAAGCTAATTTTTACCGGCCAAACTGGTAAAATTCTCTATGCACAAGAAGTACTGCTATGCCTATATCTGAATGAAATCCAACTGCTTCCAGCTAACTGACAGACTTCCAACTTGACATTGACTTACTGGACTCTATGTCTGTTCAACTAATATCAAAATCTTTGATTTTTTTAAGAAAGTTATAAGCTGTAACTTCTTTGCTATGTCTTTCTAACTTGTATGCAGGTGTATGTGAAAGAAGAAGCAGAGCAATACCACCATGTTTTGACTGTTTTGTTAAATGTTCCTTATCTTGATTTCATCTTCAGAGATTTTGCTCTTGGGTGATTTCTGCAATTAAAAGTATATTGAAAAAACACAGCATTTAGGAACACCGTAAGGGTTAGCGCGGTAAGGGAATAAAGATGGAAAGGCCAAGAGGAAAGGGGAGAGGGGTAGAGGAAGTGGCGACCTTTGAGGTGCATGTCCAACAGTTCCCTGAAGACAACAGGACTAGCAGATAAGGTGATAGAGAAGGCACATGGGATTTTTCTCTTCATTGGCAAGGGATTGAAAACAATAGCAGGGATGTAATTCTGAAACTATATAAGGCACTGGTTAGACCACAGCTGGAATTGTTTTGCATTTCTGGTCACCAAATTACAAAAGAAACATAATTATTGCAGAGTGAGTGCAAATTTATAAGAATATTGTCTGGGCTTGGAAACAGCAGGGAGTAAAAATACACTGGAATTGTTTTCCTTAGAACAGGGGAAACTGAGGGGTAATAGATTAAAAGAAGTGTATATAAATAGAAGTGTAGAAATAACAAGGGATTTGAACAGAACAAGACCTTAGGCATGGGAGCAGAAGATGGCCATTTTGCCTGTTTAGACTGCTCTGTCATCCAATGAGATAATAGCTGACTGGAGGACCCTTCACTCCATATTCCTTTCTCTTATCCATAACCCTTGGTTCCCTTACTGATTAGAAATCTGTCTATTCCAGCCTTGAATATACTTAATGACACAGTCTCAACAGCCCTGTGCGGTAATGGATTTCACAGATTAAACACCCTCTGAGAGTGAAGTCCCTCCTCATCTCTGGCCATGAATGACTCCTTACTCTGAGATTATGCCCACTGAAGTGGACAAGGAAGATCTGCTTTCCCTGGTAGAAAGGTCAATAACAGGGGCAGACTTAAGATAATTAGTAAAATGATTAGAGAGAACATGAGGAAAACTGTTTTCACCCAGATGGTGGTGTGTGTTTGAAATTTGTTGCCCCATTTGGTGGTTGAGGTGGAAACCATCAATTTATTTAATAGGACCCTAGATATGTACCTGAAGTGCTGTAACCTGCATGGCTATGGACCAGGTGCTGGACAGTGGGATTAAAATGGGTGGCTACCTTAAGGAGCCAACACAAGTTCAGTGGGTTGAATGGCTTCTTTCAGTGCCATACTTTTTTAATGGCGCTATGGAAAGGTAAATTAAATCAAATAATACTAGGCAATCTTGAGTTTAAGAAGGAAAATCAATCATAATCTAAATTCAAGTCAATTCTCGCTTTGTACGTGATAGCTACTTTTAGTGTTGATGTAATTTAATTTGTCAATATCTAATTTATTTAGCAAATGTTTTCTACATTCTCTAAAGAAAATAGTTTTGGATTATCGCTGAATACGTAGAATCATTTTCATCTGTAGTTTTATTGCTACACCGATTGTAAGACAAAGAAAAGTGCATAACACAGGAATAGGAACGTAGAAGGGGGTCCCTCCCATTCTTGATGAGATGGTGTTTCAAGTCCAGCTGTTGAGGTGAAATACACGCTGAGCATCAAATCAGTACTCTGTCAGGTGAAAGAAACAGAAGTTGGAGGGTAATTCTTGCTTTCTCTGTGTTTCCAAGAAGCATGCTGATCAGACAACATGCTCCATTCATGCCTTTTGCTATCTTCTCAAAAGACATTGATACGTAAGCGTGATAAGAGTAATTTCCACTTTGGACATGGTTCAAAAGCAGGCAGGAGATGATCAACTGCCATTATGTATCCCTGCTAAATTATCCTTTCTCCAGATTCAATGGAACAGAAAATTGAGAAGGGTTTAGACGGACAGCCAATTTCCAACTTTCAGTTTTCTGCCCTCAGCTAATCTCAAGAATAACACTGATTACTCAGCTGACATTTCAAGGTTTCTTCACTTTTCCCCTTTGCAGTTTCTGTTTACTGTCGAAAAATATTTGACTTTTGTTATTGCTAATGCACTCTTAATTGCTGAAACTCCTTGTTGCGAGTGTAAATTGGCAAAACAGCCTGCAAAATGTGAGAAAATAAAATTTGAACTTTTAATTTACACAGCACTTCTGCAGTGTCATCCTTTTAGTTATATCCACAGATGCTCAGTAATCATCTTTTTGGATAAAAACACTTTTTCCAGTTTATTGTTAAGTTAAACGTACGCAATAAATAACAAAACCCGTGTGTCTTACCTTCACCTCTGTAAACAATTCCAGTGTTCACATTGAAATTCTGAGCTTTCACCATTTGGAAAAGTAAGTTCAGGAAAAATGTACTTTCTCTAAATCAGTTGGGGTAGACGTTGCTTCTATTTTCCATTGATAACTTTCCCAGTCATGGTGATTCAGAGGGGAAATATGCAAAGTTGGTGGCCCCATGTATTCATTGTCTTTGTCCTTTGGCTGTAGGGAAATAAAGGTAGTGAAGTGCTATTGAAGGAACTTTCATGACTAACAGCTGTTGATGGTATTCATTGCTACCACAATGGTAGTAGAGTGAATGAATGTTTGTGAATGTGAGGTCAAATAAATGAGATGTTTTGCCCTAGATGGTATCAAGATTTTTGAGTGGTATCGGAGCTGCGCTCATACAGGCAAATAGATACACAGTCCTCAATTGTACCTTACACATGGTGGGTAGTTTCTGGGGAACCAAGATATGAGTTACTCATCTCAGAATTCCCAGCCTCAGACCTGCTCTTGTAGACAGGTTATTGATATGGCTGGTCCAGTTCTGTTTTTGATCAACAAGGTACTGCTGAATGTTGACAGAGAGGGATTCAGGAATGGTGATACCATAAAATATCAAGGGCTAACTGTCTCCTGCTGGAGTTGGCCATTGTCTGATATTTATATTGCATGAATATTACTTGTCACTTATCATCCCAAACCTGAATGTTGTCCACACCTTGCAGCACATGGAGACAAACCACTTCTGTATCTGAAGAGTTGTTTGCAACAAGAGTTGACCTAGCTCATTGCCATAACTTAACTTGATTCCAGTAATTATGGAAATGGACCAGAAAATATCAAAATAAAAATGTTAGATAACAAGCATGGGGCTGGATGAACACAGCAGGTCAAGCAGCATCATAGGAGCAGGAAAACTTGACGTTTCGGGCCT
>JAHRHZ010000009.1:38649920-38672244 GCA_024137785.1 Ginglymostoma cirratum
AACGTCAAGTTTTCCTGCTCCTATGATGCTGCTTGACCTGCTGTGTTCATCCAGCCCCATGCTTGTTATCTCGGATTCTCCAGCATCTTCAGTACCTGTTATCTCCAAAATAAAAATGTTCACTTGGGTGGAGTTAATTTCAATGATTTAAGGAGGGATGAACACAAATTTGAAGAAGCAATTGCAGGATACTGCAGAAACAATGCATTAGATGGCATTCAGTGAGGATAAGCTAGGCATATCCTTTTGAAAGGAGAAGTAAAACAGTCAAAAGTAATGCATACTGAATTAAAAAAAGGTAAAAAAGAGGAAATGAAGGCTTATAATTAATGCCAGGAGCAAGATTCAGGTAGTAACTGGAATGGAATTGAAGAAGTGAATCAGAAAGGAAATAAAGGTTACACATAAACGTTACTCAGCAGCGTTAAATTGAATTTGAAATATCAATAGGGATAAAGTTGGTCTTTTAAATGATCTGAAGGAAATCTTCAGGTGGAGGCAGAAAGTATTGCATTAAATGAGTTTGCATCTGTCTTGAAGGATACACTAGAAAAGGATAAGAAGGTCAATGGCAAACTAATACAAAATCATTCCAAAAAAGATTAGCATAACAGAATGGGTTTAGGCCCAAAACGTCGAGTTTTCCTGCTCCTGTGATGCTGCTTGGCCTGCTGTGTTCATCCAGCCCCATGCTTGTTATCTCGGATTCTCCAGCATCTGCAGTACCTTTTATCTCTTAGCATAACAGAATGTTAGTTGGCTATCTTCTGAGAGAAGAGTATCCTAGGCATTGGATGAAACAAATGTTGAAATAATAGCTACAATGATCATAATCCTTTGATCTTCATTGGAGACAGGCATAATGCTAGTGGAGTACAGGATTTCTACTG
The DNA here is from genome assembly GCA_024137785.1 of Ginglymostoma cirratum. Classification (NCBI taxonomy): domain Eukaryota; kingdom Metazoa; phylum Chordata; class Chondrichthyes; order Orectolobiformes; family Ginglymostomatidae; genus Ginglymostoma; species Ginglymostoma cirratum. The sequence goes on from JAHRHZ010000009.1 coordinate 38,650,811, forward strand.
TCACACACAACTCAAGAAACAGGAGTGAAATAAACTTGGAAGTTACTGTCCAAAGAAAGATGATCAAGGAAATGCAACCAATATTGCATGTATCTTTCATATCTGGGCCTACAGGTGAACAGTTATAAACAGTTAGCATAATTAATTAATCCTCATTAAAACTCCAATCCCCTTCTAATCCCCCCCTTACACACGCACATAGCTCCATCTGCACACAACTCCCGGGCTCTAGTTAGTCTGCCAACACTGTTGTAACCCAAACACAGCTGTACAAATTACTTGCTTTCAAATCATGCAGTAATCTTTGATTTTTAAAGCAGTTATTATCTCATTTTAGTCCACAGTTTAAAAAAACACAGAGAAAAACGCAGTCTTATGCAAGTAAGGAGAATGTGTTGGTATGGAAACAACATCAATGGATGGCAGATGCTTGCTTCCCGGATGTGTTCAAATGTTTAAGTGAGATTTTCTACAAGTATCGGTTCTAAATCCATTACTTTCTTCAACTTTTATGAACAATTTTAGCTTTTGTTTGGGGAAGGGCATTGTAAAGTCTTCAGATGATAAGAAATTTGGTAAAATGTCAGGTAACAATGAAGGTATTTATCAACTTCAAAATGGCAGCTATGATGTCATACTGAGCAGAAACATACAGATGGAGTTCAACACAGAGTAGTGACCACTTTGGGAGGGCTTATGTAAAAAGACAATACATGAAAAATGGCACAGTTTTGAAAAGCATAAGGGAGCAGAGTCCCTGATGTCAATTTACATGAATCAGTGAAAATAATATAGCACGTTATTCTGCTGGTTAAAGAAATTATTTGGATTTATACTCAAAGCAAAAGGTTTTGAAAGCAAAGTGAGCATGCAAAAATTCTGTAAGTCACTGGCTAAGCCTTGGGTCATATTGTGACTAGTCTGCGTACTGCACTTCAGGAAAGATTTATAGGTCTTCAAAAAGTTGCAGATGAGGTTTGCCAGACTTTAAAAAGAGATTTTTTTAAAATATACCATTCACGAGATGTGAGTATTTCTGGCTGACCAGCATTTGTTGTGGATTCCTAATTGCCTAGAACACACTGCAGAACCAACCACATTGCTGTGTGTCTGAACGCACATGTAGGCCAGACCAGGTAATGATGGCATATTTCCTTCCCTGAAGGACATTAGGGGAGCAGCTCGATTTTTTATGACAATCAACAGTGGTTGCATCATCTAAAACTAGAACTTAAATCAATAGCAAAACATCTTGAGGCAAGGTAAGCAGAATTCTTTTCAGCCAGGGAAGTGCTGAGATCTGAAACACTCCATATGAAAAGGGGTTGGAAGCATATACCATACATTATTTTGAAATGGAGTTGTACATGTACATGAAGATGTGGGTTATATTCATGGACTAAGGTGGGGATGTGGGACGAAGTATAACTGCTCTTCTAAAAATGCATGCATAGATTCAATAGGCTGAATGACCTTTTTTTCAGCCCTGTACATTTCTATGATCCTGTAATAAAATAATCAGAAATGATAGGAGAGAGGATGGGATGGAATAGCTGCACTAACTGCATGTCATTTAATGACAGTAGAAAAAAAAGTACTATATTTAATGGTCGGATATAAATAGAATCCATTTGGGTTGCAACAAAAGGTGAAGAAGCATTCCAATTACTCTGAGGTACCTTAGAACAGGTAGCAAAAAAAAAAGCAGGCAACTTGTATTTACAATTCAGCTAGTTAAATATTGCAACACATTACAGAAGACTACTGGATCTAGTAATGGGAATCAATCAGGGTAGTGAAAAGATATAAATGTTGGAGAACATCTCCTTCACAATGATCACAATGTCATAATATTTAAGATAAAGATTAGAAAGGACATGGGTGTGGCAAAAACTAAAGTAATAGATTGGAAAATGTTGATTTTGGGTGGTTCAGAATGGAGCTAAGGAAAATCACTAGAAACTTTTACTGACAACGAAATAAAACAGCAGTGGCAAGCTTCATATCCAGTGGGAATATATCCCATTAAAAAGGAAGCGCAAATCAGAAAGTAATGATGTGCCGTTTACCTGTAAAGTAAGGTGAACAATGAAATAAAAGAAAGTACAGAGGCAACAAAACAAGAAACGAAAATATGGATGACAAAAATATTGAAGAAGAAAATGTAAATATAATTATGAAGGCAAAGATGGATTACAAATTAAGCTACCATGGAGCATTGAAAGAAATAATAAAGTATTCCATAGACACAAAACTATCAAATGATGAGGATATGGCTAATGACACTATAGCATAAACAGGATAAAGCCAGAGACAAAGGCCGAATTATTAAATAATTTCTTTGTTTCAGCATTTACCAGGGAATCTAAAATGAGAGATGACATGAGAATTGGAAGTTAAAAAATACAAAAAGCATTTGTACAGAAAAGAAGGAGGCTTACTTTGAAGCACTTTAAGATAAATTAGGGAATAGACAGCACAGTCACTACTGTGAATACATAAAAATTAATTAGAAGACACAATAGTTAGCAAACACTTAGTGAGGTTTCTGAATTGAAAATTGGATATAGAACAATTCCATGGATTCCGTTGACCAACTAGTTTAGTGACAATGGTAGAAAAGATAATGCAAACTTTATTCAAGAATGTAGCACAAATTACATGTAGGAATTAAAAGTCTAATAATAGTCAAATTTCACAAGATTTTGAAAAGATTTCAAAAGGGAAGGTCATAGCAGCCCAAAATACTTTCAAGTGGAAACACAAATGGTAGTCAAGAATGTTGTAATGAATGAAATGTACTTTTCAAAAGCATTTGATAAACTGCAGCACTGTAGTTTTGTGACAAATATCAGAATGTATAGAGTGAAGGGACACGCTGAGAATGTATAGAAAGTTAGTTACATAACAGAAAACAGGGAGAAGTGATTAAAAGGAACTATACAGACTGGCAAAAACGTGGAAGGAGGTGTCCAGAAGGATCAAAACTGAGGCCATAGCCAACTGTAACATATGTTATCAGTGATGTCAGATCACATAGAAGTGGATCCTCAGGAGGAAGGCTCCAATGGAGTCCTATTGAACCAGGTCACTTCAGATGGTGTAAATAGTGCATACATGTTCATTACTTTATGAAATAAGTAATCAATTCAATGAAGACATTAGGATGCTATTTCAGTCAAAAGGAAATAATGGAAATAAAATGCATTATGTGCAGCATTTGATTATATGCCAAAAAATTAGTCAGAAGATATTATACAAAAGCATGGGAAACATGATATTCCTCAGGGCATTGGAGGGTAGCCAAGTACCTGTGACAGAAGCCAGAAGGAGGATTACTTAAACATAGACATAGAAACATGGAAATAGAAGGAGGAGCAACCCATTCGGCCCTTTGAGCCTGCTCCAGCACTTACTATGACCATGGTTGAGCGTCCAACTCAGTATTCTGCTCCAGCTTTCTCTGTATACTCTTTGATTCCTTTAGCCCTAAGAACCATATCTAACTCCTTCTTTAAACAATTCAACGTTTTGGCCTAAGCCGATTTCTGTGGGAAAGAATAGTCCCACCACTCTCTGGGTGAAGAAATGTCTCTTCATCTCAGTTCTAAATGGCTTAGTCTGTCTCCTTAGATTGTGATCTCGAACTTGGACTCCCCAGTCATCAGGAATACCTCCCTGCATTTACCCTGTTTAGTCCTGTTTGAATGTTGTAGGTTTCTGTGATATCCCTCTTTGTTCTTCTAATCTCCAGTGAATATAGCCCTAACTGATCCAGTCTCTCTTTATGTGTCAGTCTTGTTATTCCCAGGGATCAGAATGGTAAATCTTTGTTGCATTCCCAACATAGCCAGAACATCCTCCCTCAGATAAGGACACCAAAATTGCACACAGTACTTCTGGAGTGGTCTCACCAAGGTCCTGCACAATTGCGGCAAGGCATTGCTGCTCCTGTACTTGAATCGTCTTGCTATGGAGGTCACCATACGAATCGCCATCTTTCCTACTTCCTTCACCTCAATGCTTACTTTCAGCAACTGGTGCAAAAGGGGACCCTGTTTTCCCAATCTATTGCCATTGAGAAAATAATCTGCTTTTCTGTTTTTGCTACCAAAGTAGATAAACTCACACATTTCCACATTATACAACATCTATCAGGTATTTGCCCACTCTGCAGAAAAAAGGAAAAATAAGAGACCGAAAAAAAAAACAGAGGAGAGAGAAAGAAATTCTGCGCTCAAATTCTAAAACAAAAGCAAAGATCTTCAACAAGAAATGGAAAGTGAACACTTCATTGTGGATTGGGAGCCAATGACATCCTTACTCAATAACAGCTATTCAAGATTCATATCCATCTTTATTTTACAGGTAACTAATAAGTAATTCCAAGAAAAGAGCTCTCAAAATTTTGCTTGTTATCAGGAAGGAGAGCTTTTATTGAATGATTGCATCCGGTCTTTCAGAAAGATCCAGAAAAGATCTGTCGCACACCCATGTCATACAGACAGAAACCCAAAGAATCAATTGATGAGTTTGTTGTAAGATTGCGTAGCAAAGAATGTGTGTGATTTTTCCAAAGATGAACTCAGAGTGATTCATCAAATTAGTACACTTCTACATGGATTAAAGCTTTTGGGAACGGTATTCTGGGCAATAAAAAGAAGCATACCATTAATGCACTATTGGAGGATGATGCAATGATGAGCCAAAGTGGTCGGCTAACATCAATATGCCTTAGGTGTAGCCACAATTGCCACTGTCAGTAAAATGGTCTGAACCAACAAGGTCTGTTAATGATGCAAATTTTCATATCTACATCTTCCTAAAATCTGTTAAAAAGCATGCAGCACCAAAGTACACTGAACATGCATATGCAGCAAACTTGGTTCCAAAGCCCAAGTCAAACCCCACACATGACACAGATCACCACAAAAAAACAGTACCACACCACAATGTTGACAGCAATGCAAGTCTTAACAATATGCACAAATGCAAACAAACTGTTGAAGTAAACCATTGACAGATCAGAAGTCAAATTTTGGATGATAACCATTGTTTCCATGTTGTTAACCTCACGCACAACGTTGATGGTTTAAGATCATAAGAGGTATGCAGGTCTTATTTCAAGAGAGATTGTCAACATGAAGGTCACAATCTCAATCATGATTTCATTGTAATCATCGACAATAAGTGGATGGATGTCATGTTTAATAGACATTCTAAAGGTAGATGCATATGAAACAATGATAGCAAATACATTTGTTGAGGCCACAAAGCATTGAGACTGAAAGAAATGAGAAAGATGAGCTTTCAATGGCTTTTTGTGTAGGAATTTTCACATGAGAATACAATCATTGTAGATAGAGTTATTTTGCATAAGGTAGCAGGGACAAGTCAACATTGACAGTCCATTTAAAAGATCCCAAGATAAAGAGGAAATCTGTAGACTTATCTAAGAAGCCAAGCCATTGATGATGGCAGAAGAGTGGCAAGTTCTAGGATGTTGAAGAGTTGAGGGAGGGCCTTGAGATGACAGGAACCTAACAGAGGAGAACTGAAAGGTCGCTTGGTGAAAGAGATAAATGGTATTGGAGATCTAAAGTGGAAAAAAATGAAAAAGAAAGAATATAAAGTGGAAAGACAAGTGGTGAATTTGAGTCTTGAGCAGCAGTCTAAACATACACAGAAATGGATACAGTAAGTAAACAAGTTACAGATGTCAAGTTATGTTGCATGTCTAGGACATATCCCGGTAGTAAACAAGGAACATACAGGAGACAATATATAGAATTCCACATTAAAGCCAGGGATCCTATCATGGAATAAAAGGTTATGATCTCTCTACCTTCATTAATTTATACAGTTTTGAATTACTTATTACTTTGGTTAGACCCTCAGCATGCGACACTTATACCTATCATGTTATTCCAGTCTTAGGCTGAGATTAAGAATATATGGCAAGAAGATTCTTGGGGAGCTCTCTGTTCAGGAGTTATCTTAAAATGCAAGTGTTATTGCAGTTGCAATTAATTCAGAGCCTGTTTCTTGTTATCTGAATGCCTAAGCATGCTGTCTTTTACTGTCATCTGTACAAGTTTCTCTAGTAATAGAAATTGAGTGAATTAGATATTTGACAACAGTTGAGACCATTACATGATTTAATTGCCTTAAAGTAGAGAATGGATTTCAAGGCTGTGTGCAACTCATTGCTCTTGTGGGGAGATGCCTATAATTTCTGCAATATTATTAATTCCTTCTTGCTTCCTTTAATCAAAGTGCAAAGTGAAGTGTTAGATGCTGCAGTCAACTTTACGGAATGAAGCATTAAATGGTGCCTAGCACATTGAGCAAACAAATGAGAAACTGACCGGTGTGCCACCGTGTGTGTTTCAGTCGAGCTAGTGACCATTGTTCATCCAAACACTTGCATCCTTATTTGCTGAAACTCCAACTTATAGAGACAATCAAGCTAGTTTTAGCTTTGTAAAAGTTGCACTTTAATTTTAAGCACTTTCAGCACAGTACTCATATTTTCCATTGGATTGTGGACCACAAGATATAACAGCAGAAGCCATCAATTCTGCTTCACCATTTAATGAAATCATGGTGATAATCTTAAACTCCACACTTCTGCCTTTTCCCTTATAGCCTTGATTCTGTTACTGATTAAAAATCTGTCTGTCTCAGCCTTGAATCTACTTAACAACACAGACTCAATAGTCCTCTGCACTAAATGATTCCACTCCTCTCTGAGGGGGAAAAAAATCCTCTTCATCTCTGTTTTAAACGGATGCCCCCATATTCTAAGATTATATTGTCCAGCCTTATACTCTTGCACCAGGAGAAACAACTTTCTGCATCTACCCTCTCAAATCTCTTAGGAGTCTTGTATTTTTGAACAAGGTCATTTCTCATTCTTTTAAACCCCAATGAGTGCAGTGGTAACCTCCTGAACCTCTCCTTATGTGAGAATCCCTCCAGACCTGGAATCAGCTTAATTTACTTTATCTGGACTGCCTCCAATGTCAGTATATCTTTCTTTAGGTAAGGGGATGAAAATTGCTCACGGTATTCCAGCTGATGTCAGACTTGAGCCTTGTATAGTTATAGCAAATCTTCCCTAATTTGATACTCTATTATCATTGAATAAAGGACAACATTCCATTTCTCATCCCTTTCATTGACTGAACTTCAATGCGTGCTTTTTTTTTTGTGATTTGTGAATGAACGCTCCCAAATCCTTCTGTTCTGTAGCTTTCTGTAGTCTTTCTCCATTTAAATAATAGATAGCTTCTCTGTTCTTGCTGCCAAAGTACATAACCTCACAGTTTCCCACATTTCATTCCATCTGCCAAGTTTTTGCCCACTTGCTTAACAAATCTATATCCCTCTAGAGGCTCTATGTCATCCTCACCATTTGCCTTCCCACCTATTTTTGTGTCAGTTGCACACTTGATGACAGTTCATTCACTTCTCTCAAAAAAAGTCATTAACATATTGTAAATAATTGTGAACCCAGCACTAATCCCTGTGGCATTAAACCAGTTACAACTTGTCATCCTGAAAATGTTCCCCTTTTCTGAACTCTGACTTCTATTATTTAGTTAATTCTCTATTCATCTACCCTCAGTACCATGGGCTTATATCACATTAAATGTGTGGCACGTTGTCAAATGCCTTCTGAAAATCCAAAAATATTACACCCACTGCCTCCCCTATATCAATGCTGATCATTGCCTCCTCGAAGAATTGTAGTAAATGAGTCAGGCATTATTTCCCCTTTGTGAAGACACATTGACATTACCTGATCATGTTGCGTATTTCGAAACACTCTGCTATTACATCTTTTACAATAGACTCAAACATTTTTCTAATAATAGATGTTAAGCTAACTGGCCTGTCTGGTTGATTCTTTACTACCATGAAATCATAAACATTACAACATGTGTCAATTGCATCGCAGGTGTTATGAATGGCAAATGGATTCACATTGTTAGATTAAATACTACCATAAATCGAAAATGGTGGTGGAGTAGGTCTCCTGAACTGAAAATTGTCAATGAGTTTGTTTGCTCCAACCACTTTTCCATTTCCATTTCTCACCTTTTTTTTCCTTTTTTCTCGTTCTTTTTATTCTCTCTACTTATCTTCTGGAGGAGGTTGGTCGTGAAGTCAGCAGCAGCAGCGACAACAGTGTTTGAGGTTCCAGAGTGGGGACTTTGCCAGTTGGCTATGAGGTGGTTGTTGTGCCCGGGTGGATCTCTGGTGGCCGGTAGAATTGTGGAAGCAGCAGGGGGCCCGGAGCTGCACCAGAGCGGGACTCTGGCAGCATGGCAGTCAGTGGTGAGATGGCAGTGTGTAGGCATGGGAATTGAGAGATCATGCCCAGTGAGGAGATCGATCGACCCTTTGGAGGGAAAGACTAGTTTGGAGTGACTGCAGGACTGTAGCTAAAGAAGGACTATAATTTAAAACTTTTAACTTTATTTCTTAGCTACTACTTTATACTGACAATTTAAAATGTTGAACTTTCAACTTATTTCTTTATTTTTCTACTCTTTACCTAAGATTTTGCAGCTAGATACTTAAGATGGAGCCATGAGTGGCGATATTGTAAACTTTTCACTGTACTCCTGCATCCCTGTACTTGAATACGTGAGACAATAAAACCTAATTCTATTTCTAATTCTACATGCAAAGCAATGTAAAGATAAAGAGCACAAATAGCTTACATCTTTCGTTATCAGGAAAGGGGAAAACTAGTTATAGGTCTTGGAGTTTGCATCTCTACATGTACAGATGGTGGCAGGCAGGCTTTCACTCAGTACAGGAGCAGCCTGATAAGCTCCCAAAGTGGTCTTTCTGCCAACCTTCCATGGTTTGTTGAGAGCCAAAGAACACTAACACTATGGACCAGGGAAAGAGACTTGGCAAAGTCCCAAATTACCATTTGGGTTCCTGACCCAGTATGTTTCCACCAGTTGGCCAGGGACAAAGTTCATAAAATAGTCCCTGTGGTCTTTCTTTCAGTTACCACTGCAACACATAGCCGCTTTACTGAATTGTCCATCAGCTTCCAAGATAAAATTCAGGCAGATTATACCGAGATTTCTGCCTCCATGGATTTCAGTTGTAAAGCAGTGCTGGCAGCCAAGCCAAATTTCAAATCCTTGTTCAGATAGTCATGACAAAATGGCAGATCAAAAGTTTCAGACACAAAACATCTCAGAGAGACTTCAAGGCCAATGATGCCTGTAGGAGCTTTAGTGGGGAGTAATATTTAGTCAGCTGGGGTCTTCTGCGATGCTGGATGATTCTCATTCTTCCAATCTCTGCAAGTGTTCTTCATCCTCAACAAAAAAAAACTGCAAAATTATGTCTTCATCTTGCTATGGAGTTGGTGTGTGGGGGGGGGGAGTGGGTCGGGGGCTAATGAGGGCAGATTGTTGGGGCACCGTGAGTTCAAAAATCTCAGGGTTACCTGAGGCAGAATATGGAGTGTGTTGCAAAAAAGTGCAAACTCATGAAAAAGGGGTTGAAAACGTGTTTTCAGAAACCAAGAATCTTCAAGCTAATGTTGGGGATTCACAAATTTCTCACTTTCCTGGTTCCTTCCTGGAGGAGATGATCTATCAGCTCTTTTACTGGGTGCAAATTATGTAGCCTGTAACCAGGGCACATAAGGTGGCCAGTTGACATTTGAAAGAACATGAGTTCCACAGGAGCAGACTTCATGGAAATTGATTTAAATGTGGGCCAGCCGTGAAAATAAGGCCCAACTTTACTCATTGGAAGTCAACCTTATGTTGTTCCAGCACTATGAGTACATGAGGAAATTCTCCTGCCATCTCTGAAATGATATAGATTATGAGCAGCACAAACTGACAGCTATGAGTCTGGAATCTTGGGAGAGGCTTTTATCTTGACAGGGTGGGTCCATTTGCAAAGATGCAGCAAACTAAAAAGTTGAACACCTAATCAATATAACTAACAGTACAAAGAGTGTACTTGTATGTTTGAATTCATTCTGATCCTTTGTCTGCACTTCCAATGAGAGACAGCAATTTACAAAGTTAATTAAAGTAAAAGGCAGTACTTATTGCTTAATGAAATGTAAATTCATAAAATAGCTAGGTTTGTTATTTTGGCATTGGAGAATAAGCTCCCAGTAGATGGATCCTTGTAGGCTGAACTGTGAAAATTTCCCATTACACACTATTGGACACATGGGTCCCATTCTTGTTAATTTGAAGATTGCATTTGTATTTACTGAACACAAGATCTCACATAGGGAGAAGAAAAGTTGACTAAATCTGGTCACTGACCTAGCTTAAGTCCAATTGAAAATGGAAAGAAGCTGTGTGTTTGGTATTTTGTGTTTTTTTTAATCATTCTCAGGATATGGCCATTTCAAGCAAGGCCAGCTTCAATTCAACATTTCTGCTTTGCTCTCATAGTGATTTTGCAATACTCTGCTGATAGAGTTTTGACTTTGTGAAACTTGTTGTGATACCTTTACTTGCAATAACATGTAGTTCTCTGTTGTCCTATCAAAAGTCATTTCTAATTAGATTGGTACTTGAACGTATAGTACAGAATTGTGTGGGATATGATTAGTGACTTCCTTCCAATTTGAATGCATACTGACTATTGCTACTCTCATTCTTCTACCTGTTAACAGAATCCATTTACCAAAACAATAATTTGTCTTCAGTTCTATGTGTTTTAATTTTAGCTTACTGCCTCTTATGTAGTTTCATATCAAAAGCCTTCTGAAAGTCCATATAGACTACCCACAAACATTTTTTGCTCTATTCTTTTTGTTTTTCTTTGCAATAAATTCATTCATGTTCATTAAAAATGTTCAACCTTTACAAATCCTTGATGATATTTTCTGATCAGCTCAAATTTCTTGATGTGTTCAGTCCTTCTGTTCTTAAAATTTAAGTTCCCGATAATAATTTCCTAGTTTCCCATTTTTTTTCCTTTAAAGAATGGAGTTACATTAAAAAGTTTACACCTTGCCAAATGGAAGGGCCAATTCTAGAATTGAGAATGTTTTGGAATGTTGGAGTATCTGCAGTTTGCTTGACCTTTGTTTTATTCTAAGATGAAAACCTTTCCATTCTATGGATTTGCCAGTCTGCAGTCCTTTTTTTTCTTTTCTAATGCTATTTAGTTGCTTACATTGACATCAGTGAGTTCCTGTTCTTGTTTTATTATAAATCCTGAGGATGTTCGGCATGTTGTCTTTTTCCTTGATTATAACATAAGCATAATTATTCAAAATTTCTGTCATTAATATTTCTTTTTACGATGTTACAATGTCGCAGAGCTCATGATCGTGGAAATAGACAAATGGAATTAGTGAATGCATGGCTCAAGATTTCATTCAGAAGGGAGAGTTTTAGATTTTTGGATCACTAGGACTGTTTCTGTGAAAGGTGAGACGTCTGCAAGCAGAACAGTCTGCACCTGAACCAAAATGGGCCCAACATCCTTACAGGAGGGTTGGCTATATGCTGCTGGGAGGTTCTTAAGCTTGTTCAGCAGGGGCAAGGCTCACAGTGTGTTAGTTCGATATCAACATATAACTTAGAAAAGGAACCTAGGCAGAGTGAATTCAGCCATCTGCTATATCAAAGGAGTAAGGCAAGACTGGATAGCTTCTACTCACAAGTAGTAATCATCAGCATTATTGGTCACTCGCAGACGAGGATGGCTCTCTTCCACTCTTCAGCTGAGTCCATAAGTGGCTGTACAGACCGATATGACTAATGTAGGTTCTGTTACACTTGAGGCAGGAAGTAGTCCCGGGGATGGATGGGTGGGGCTTTGACGTGGTAGCACACTCCTTATGCTGTTTTTGCCTGGCTTCCGCTTTTTCCCAACGGCAAGTCTCAGAGTGCTTGGCACCTTCCCAGATGCTTCTTCTCCACTTTGGGCAGTCTTGGGTCAGTGATTGGCAGGTGTCTGTGGGAACGCTGCTCTTCACCATGCGGCCTTGAAGGTATCACCGAAGCTCTTCATGTGTTCACCTGGGACCCACATGCAGTTTCAAGGCTGGAGTAGAACTTCTGGTCTCCCTGCTATTGGAAAGATGTTGCTAAACCTGAAAGTGTTTAGAACAGGTTTACAGGGATGTTGCCAGAGTTGGGGGGTTTGAGCTATAGGCAGAGGTTGAATAGGCTGAGACTATTTTCCCTGGAGTGTTGGAAGCTGAGGGGTGACCTTATAGAGGTTTATGAAATCATGAAGGACATGGATAGGGTGAATAGTCAAGGTCTTTTCACCAGGGTTGGAGGCTCCAAAACTAGAAGGTGTAGAATTAAGGTGGGAGGGGAAAGATTCAAAAGGGAATTAAGGGGGACATGTTTCAGACACGGGGTGATGCAAGTATGGAATGAACCGCCAGAGGAAGTGGTGGAGGCTGGTACAACTACTATTTTAAAAGACATCCAGATTGGTATATGATTAGAGAGGTTTTAGAGGGATATGGGCTAAATGCTGGCAAATAGGATTAGATTAATTTAGGATATCTGGTCAGCATGGATAAGTTGGACTGAAGGGTCTGTTAGCATGCTGTACATCTCTATGACCCTATGACTTGCTTGGGGAGTTTCATGTTGGTCATGTGGATGATGTGACCCAAACCATCGTAGCTGATCAAGAGTGGTCAGTGCCTCCATGCTGGGGATGTTAGTCTGGTCGAGCACACTTGTGTTGGTGTATCTTTCTTCTCAACGGATTTGAAGGATCTTGCGCAGGCAGCATTGGGAGTACTGCTCCAGCACCTTGAGGTGTCTGCTTTAGACAATTTACATCTCAGAGCCATATGGGAGAGCAGGAACAACCACAGTTCTGTAAACCATGATCTTGGCATTAAATCTGATGTTGTTATCCTCGAACACCTTTTTTCTCAGGTGGCGGAAGGCTGCACACTGGAAGTGGTGCCACAGGCAGTAGGGGTAATACAGATGGGTGAAAAGTGTGGATTGAGACATGGAACTGTGATGTTGTTGCCGTCATATGGTGAAGGGAGGGACAAGACTGACAACTGAACATTCCATGGTAGCAGATCATCAAGCAGCACAGTGGAGCGTGCAAAAATGGAGGAGATTCCTAATAGATTCTAGGAATAAATAGAAAGGGCCAACACACTGTTAGGACTGTATTATGGGCTCCCAAACAGCCAGTGGCCAATTAAGGAGCAAAAATATTATCAATTAACTAAGACATAAAAGAAAATAGGGTAATTTTATTAAGGGATTTCAACTAGCCCAACATTAATTTTGATAATCAGAGTATAAAGAGAGGGTAGATTTCTTAAAATGCATACAGGAGAGTCTTTCATGTCAACATGTCGATGATCCTGAGAGGGATGATGCAGAACTCGACATAATTCTGGGGAATGAAGCTGGACAGGTCTTCAACATGTCAATGGAGAAGCATGAATATCGCAGCAATTGGCAAGTTATCAAAGTGGAATAGACAACCGACTATTCCCGAGGGGTAGTTCTCTAACAAGCTGCAGTGGAAGACTCAAGCTGAGAGTTTCAAGCAAGTTTCCTGGTGTTGGTCACGCTTATCCAGGATTCTATACTCACCACTTACACTCAAGCACATCCTCATTAAAGTTCTCCCTATTGTTAGCTGTTTATACATTTTAAGTTTAGACATTTCACACTTAACATTGAATTCAATCCACATAAATGTGAATGTTGGCATTTGTTATAGGAAATGTGACAAAAGAATATCAAAAAGATACAAGAGATTGCAGACTGGAAATTCACACTGGTCTATCTCTTTAATGAAAATGTAGATAACATACATTTTTCCTTTCGCTTTGAATTATCATTTCATGCCAATTGTTTTTTTTTTAATTTCAAGCCCCATTTAACCTCTCTCTGATTCCATCATTTCTCTCAGTATGGTTTCCAGATGGTCCTTGAGAGTAGCACATCATATTTGAACACAGCACCTCCTTTCTATAGTGGGGAAATTACAGAATTTGACCAATTCTTTGATGTCATGTGTGATCATGTCAGTAGTGGTGCCATCTTTTTTTTGTTACAATGCCTGTTGCCAAGAAACACAAGAATGGTGACTTGGTTAGGGCATGTGAAAATGGCAAATCATTGAGGAAAACATACACAGCAAGATTTGGCAGTTTCATTGAAATCAGTTACAAAAAGGAAGAGAATGTCTATTTGACAGTGATTTAAAAGATGATGCAGGTCCTCTGTCTTTCAAAGACCAGCACAAACGATCAAGCAAAGAACTGTACTGAATCATAATGGGTGAAGCTGAAAAACATGGTCTGAATCAAAAACAGAAATTGCTGGAAAATCTCAACAGGTCTGGCAGAATCTGTGCAGACAAATCAGAGTTGATATTTCGGGTCTAGTGACCCTTCTTCAGAACTGATGGTATCTAGGAAAATGATGTTATTTATGCAGAATATAGTGTTGTGGGAGGGGTCAATGGAGTACAATGTTGATAAGTGTGAGGTCATCCATTTTGGTAGGAATAACAGCAAAATGGACTCTGTTTTAAATGGTAAAAAATTGCAGCACGCTGCTGTGCAGAGGGACTTGGGTGTCCTTGTGCATGAATAGCTAGAAGTAGGATTGCAGGTGCAGCAGGTAATTAAAAAGGCAAATGGAATTTTCTCCGCCATTGCTAGAGGGATGGAGTTTAAAAACAGGGAGGCTATGCTGCAGCTGTATCGGGTCCTGGTGAGGCCACACCTGGAGTACTGTGTGCAGTTTTGGTCTCCTTACTTGAGAAGGGATATAGTAGCATTGGAGGAGGTGTAGAGGAGATTCACTCAGTTGATTCCAGAGTTGAGAGGGTTGGATTATGAGGAGAGACTGACTAGTCTGGGATTATAGTCACTGGAATTCAGAAGAATGAGGGGAGATCTTATAGAAACATATAAAATTATGAAGGGAATAGATAAGGTGGAGGCAGGGAGGTTGTTTCCACTAACAAGTGAAACTAGGACTAGGGGACATAGCCTCAAAATAAAGGGAAGCAGATGTAGGACTGAGGTCAGGAGGAACATCTTCACCCAAAGGGTTTTGAATCTGTGGAATTCCCTGCCCAGTGAAGTGGTTGAAACTACCTCGCTGAATGTTTTTAAGGTAAGGCTAGATAAAGTTTTGAACAGTAAAGGAATTAAGGGTTATGGTGAATGGGTGGATAAGTGGAGCTGAGTCTCAAAAAGATCAACCATGATCTTATTAAATGGCAGGGCAGGCTCGAGGGGTCAGATGGCCTACTCCTGCTCCTAGTTCTGATGTTCTTATGTGAAAGAGTAAATAACAGATGCAGAGAGTGCGCAAAGAGAACAAAAAATAGGTGGACAGACAAAGAAGTGGATAATGGTCAGTCTAGAAGAATGAATATCTGTTAATGGGGACTGTCAGTGGCTAAAAATGGGTAACGTGTAATAGCAGACCATGTGATAACAAGGCCTGGTGTGTGGGCTTGGGTAAGGACATGGAAGAGTTCAAGTCCTAAGGTTGTTGAACTCAATGTTGAGTCCTAAAGGCTGCAGAGTTGCCAAACGGAAACCAAGGTACTGCTCTGAGCTTTCATTAGCTTCAGTTTAGCACTGAAGTAACACTGAGACAGAAATGTTGGCCAGGGAACAGGATGGTGTGGTGAAGTGGCAAACAACAGGAAGCTCAGGATCTTTCTTGAGGACAGAATGTTAGTTTTTTTTTCTTTATTCATTAATGTGTTGAGTACATCACGGGCTAGGCAGTATTTATTGTCCATCCCTAATTGCCTAGAAGGCAGTTCAGAGACAACCACATTGCTGTGGGTCTGGAGTCACATGTAGGCCAGACCAGATAAAGATGGCAGTTTCCTCCTCTAAAGGACATTAGTGAACCAGATTGTTTTTTTCCGACAATCAATAAGATTCATGGTCATCATTAGATTCTTAATTCCAGATATTTTGTTGAATTCAAATCCCACTACCTGCCATGGCAGAATTCGAACTTGGGTCCTCAGGATGTTATCCGGGTCTCGGAGTTAACAGTCTATGCTTTGTTTCCCCGGTGTAGAGGAGTCCATGTTGTGAGCAGCAAATGCAGTAGATGAAATTGAGTGAAGGTAAAGTGCTGCTTCGCCTGGAAGCTGTGCTTGGGCCCTTGAATACTGAGCAGGGACAAAGTAAACGGGCAGGTGTGACATGTTCTGCAGTTGCAGGGGAAAATGCTATGGAGCTGTGTAGGTAGGGTAGGGGTGATGTTGGAAGTGAAACAAGAGTGGATCAGGGTGTCCCAGAGGGAAAGGAATTTATGGAAGGCTGTCAGGGGAGGGGAATATGTGTCTGGTGATGGCATCCCGCTGGAGGTGGCAGTAATGCCAGCTAATGATCCTCTGGATGTGGATGCTAGTGAGATGGTAGATGAAGACAAGGAGGGCACTATTGTTGTTATGGTGGGGAAGAGAGGGTGTGGGGGCGAAAGTGCGGGAGATGGATCGGACTTGTCTGATGTTCCTGTTCTATTAATGAATGACAACTTAACAAGTGAGGTTTTTGATTTCTTTTATTCTTCTTGCAGAAGAATATAAATGTCAACACTGAGAAACACAATGGCCGCAATCAATACCATCTGAAAGACACACTGCAGAAAATCAAGGATCCTCCAACGGCGACTTCCAAATCAGATGGTGACTTCCACCATCTAGAAGGACAAAGGCAAAATATACCTGAGAACATCGGCACCTGTAAATACCCCATCATTCCACTCATTATTTTGATTTGGAACTATATTGCTGTTCTTTCACTGTCACTGTAATAAAATCCTGGAACCCTTCTTAACAATACTGTGGATGGACTGCACCCCATGACTGCAGTGGCTTATCAATGCAGATCACCATCACTTCCTTCAGGATAATTTGAAAGGGTAATGAAATTTGATATAGCAAGCAATATCTGCATACCATGAATGAATTTAAAAAAAAAAGTTGTAGCATTTCTAAAACTAAGTCCCTAAGTTTGATTGCTGAAGAAAAAGTTGAGAGAATCCTGGCAGAAAGAAGAAGGAGGACAGCTACTATCTCATGTTTGTAACTAATGCACTCATTCTATTAGTTAATTAATGAATGACAAGCAAAGCTTATAATGAAGTTCCCTATTATTTCAAAACTCCACCCAATTGGATGAGTTTGAGAAGTGATGGCCTCGTGGCATTATTGCTAGACCATTAAATCAGAGACCCAGGTAATGTATTGGTGACCAATGTTCAACTCCCACATGGCAGATGATAGAATTTGAAGATTTTTTTGTTAAAAATCTGGAATTAAGAATCTAATGATGACCATGGAGGGAACACCTATCTGGCTCACTAATGTACTTTATGGAAGGAAACATCCATCCTTGTCTGGTCTGGCCTACAGGTGACTCCAGATCGACAGCAATGTCTGTCCTCTGAGTAATTACAGATGGGCAATATATGCTGGCCTAGCCAGAGATGCTCACATGC
Organism: Ginglymostoma cirratum; assembly: GCA_024137785.1. Taxonomy (NCBI): domain Eukaryota; kingdom Metazoa; phylum Chordata; class Chondrichthyes; order Orectolobiformes; family Ginglymostomatidae; genus Ginglymostoma; species Ginglymostoma cirratum. The sequence goes on from JAHRHZ010000009.1 coordinate 38,668,315, forward strand.
CATGAATGAAATTAAAAAAAAGACACCCTTGGATCAAGAGGTCAACTCTAAACTGTCTGGCCCCAAGTCTTTGTCATTTTAATGAAAGTGATTCAATGAATGAATGCCAAATCCAGACATAGACCTACTTAAGATACGAAAGTCATAATCCAATGAATATTGTTATCATTACATAGTTTTACAATCCCTTCTGTGGGAGTCCCAGCAGCAGAAAATAGCTGGAGCAACCAAATGACCAGAAGAGCTCCTGCAAATTTTAAATTTTTATTTACCTTTGAATTCCTTATAAGGCATTGGAAGCAGAAATGTCTTCTCAGGCTCAACATTCCTTCCAGCTTCAACCAATCCCCTGACTTCAGCATCCCATCAAGAGGAAACCCTTATATGTATTCAGTCTCCATTGGCCAGCTGGGAAGGGCCTCCATGATCCTGGCCTTGTCAAGTTCACTGTTTGCTATTGAACTGCCATGGATCCTTCCATCCTCCTCGTAAAGATCTCGGCCCTTTGATAAAACTGTTCTTCTGAACAACACTGCACTTTGTCAAGCATATCTCTTTTTGTGGTTATTCTGCCAGAAAATAAATCAGGCTTCTTAACATCATGTCTATGCCAATCGACTGCATATTCTCAATCACAATCTAGTTCCCAAACACTAGGTTAAAGACATCAGCACTAGAAGGTCAGCTTTAACAGAGTAAACTAGGTCTGATGCATTGTGTGAGGGAAAGGTAATTGTACTCTTAAATATTGATGCAGCCATTAGGAACACCAGCTTGATGGTGGATTAGGTAGAGACCATTAGTTATATTTGGACGGCATGAATGGTACAGTGAAGTGAAGTCAAGTTGCCATAGTCCCAAAGAACTATAGGACTGTTTTCTCCATTGAAAAAGGCAACATGGTGAGTTTAACCTGAGGTCATCATGCCTCAGGAAAGGGGCAAGGCCCAAAAGACAGGTCCATCATGGTGCGATAATTGAACCCATACTATTGGTGTCACTTTGCATCGCAAACCAGCTGTCTAGCCAACTGTAACCTTTGTTACAGTACATCAGTCACTCATCAAATGTATGGCATCTCCAGGGACATTTGGAGTTAAATCTACCATTACATCAATCTCCACATGCTGCAAGCCCTGCATGATTACACTAACCCACAAAAAAAATGTGGTCTTGTCCAAACATCCAGAATTATCAGCTGAGAAGGAACGCAACTAACAGCCATGACCATAGACAGTAACTGTAGGTTCTTCCTCTTTTCACTTGCTTGAGGAGATAGTGGCAAAAGAGTAATGCCAATGGACTAGTCCAGAACCCTAGGCTAAATCCTGGGAATGCAGGTCTGATCCTAAAATGTCATTTGGTACAGACTTTATATTGATGTAAGTTTTGGGAGTCTGATCCAGCCACAGTGAAAAGCAATACATTTCCAAGTCAGGATGGTGATTGGCTAGAAGAGTTATTTGTAGGTACAGGTTACCCCCTTGATCTGCTGTCTTTGACCTTCTAGGGCTAGAGATCATTTGGAAGTTGCAGTCTGTTGAGCTTTGGTGGGTTCCATGGAATCCCTACACTGTGGAAACAGGTCTTTCAACCTAACAAGTCCACACCGACCCTCAAAGCATCCCACCCAATCTACACATCCCTGAACACTACAGGCAGTTTAGCACAGCCAATCCATATAACCTGCACATCTTTGAACTATGGGAGGAAACCTGAGCACCCAGAGAAAACCCACGCAGAAATGGGGAGAATGTACAAGCTCCACACAGGCAGTCACCCAAGGGTGGAATTGAACCCAGGTCTCTGGAGCTGTCAGGCAGTAGTGCTAACCACTGAGCCACTGTGCCGCCAACATATCTTGTAGTTGGCACACACCGTTGCCATTGTGAGTTGGCAGTGAAGGGAGTGATGCTGCGGGTGTTGAAGATGGAGTGTAAGTCAATTGGGATGCTTTGTCCTATATGGTACAGGGTATTGCTGGACCTGCACTTATCCAGGCTAATGAAGAAGATTTAACACAATCCTAACTTGTGGCTTGTAAATGGTGGACATGCTTTGAGTAGTCACATAGTGAGTTAATCTCTGCAAAATTCTCAGTCTCCAACATGGTCCAGAATCTACAGTATATATATCGGTGATGCATGTGGGGATTGGACACAGAGTGGTAAGTATTAATCAGCAGGAAGTTTCCTTATCCATGTGTAAGCTGATGGCCTGACACTTCATAATCCGGAATCAATGTTGAGGATGCCCAGAGTAAATATCTCCTGGCTGCAAAGTACTTTGTCACCACGTCTGATGGAACTGTTCTGTCAACAGGACAGAACGCACCCAGGGTTGATGATGGTCATGACTTGGATATTGATGATTCCATGGAGATAACTACATCAGTCTTTTACTGTGACACATCTTCCAATTATGACACCAGTCCCCACATGTTGTTAGTAAGGAGGACTTGGCTGGATTGACCATTGTGCCATTGCCGTTTCCAGTGCCTTGGCCAAGGCCAGGTGCCATTTTTATTCCTGATATCAGACTTTGTAACAGTTAAATACAACTGAGTGGCTGACAAGGCCATTTCAGAAACAGCAGGATTATGATTGGCCTGGAACATACCAGAGGAAGTAAGGATGGTAATTTTTTTCCCCTAAAGCTGAGAAAATGGGTTTTAGTAACAATGTAACATTTATTAGTTCAATTCAAATTTTCATTATCTGCTGTGGTGGGATTCAAACCATGTTCCCAAACCTGGACCTCTGAAATAAAAGGTACTGCAGATGCTGGAGAATCCGAGATAACAAGCATGGGGCTGGATGAACACAGCAGGTCAAGCAGCATCATAGGAGCAGGAAAACTTGACGTTTCGGGCCTAAACCCTTCATCAGATATGGGGGAGGGGAAGAGGGTTCTGAAATAAATAGGGAGAGACGGGGAGGCGGATAGAGGATGGATAGAGGAGAGGATAGGTGGAGAGGAGGCAGACAAGTCGAAGAGGCGGGGATGGAGCCAGTAAAGGTGAGTGTAGGTAGGGGGGTAGGGAGGAGATAGGTCAGTCCAGGGAAGACGGACAGATCCAATGCATCATCCTCCGACACTTCCGCCATCTGCAGTCAGACCCCACCACCAAAGACATCTTTCCCTCCCCACCCTTATCTGCCTTCCGGAGGGACCACTCCCTCCGCAACTCCCTTGTCCGCTCCACACTCCCCTCCAGCCCCACCACACCCGGCACTTTTCCTTGTAACCGCAGGAAGTGCTACACCTGCCCCCACACCTCCTCCCTCACCCCAATCCCAGGCCCCAAGAAGACTTTCCACATCAGGCAGAGGTTCACCTGCACTTCTGCCAATGTGGTATACTGCATCCGCTGTACCCGTTGTAGCTTCCTCTACATCGGGGAAACCAAGCGGAGGCTTGGGGACCGCTTTGCAGAACACCTGCGCTCAGTTCGCAACAAACAACTGCACCTCCCAGTCGCGAACCATTTCAACTCCCCTTCCCATTCCTCAGATGACATGTCCATCCTTGGCCTCCTACAATGCCACAGTGATGCCACCCGAAGGCTGCAGGAACAGCAAATCATATTCAGCCTGGGAACCCTGCAGCCCAATGGCATCAATGTGGATTTCACAAGCTTCAAAATCTCCCCTCCCCCAACCGCATCCCAAAACCAGCCCAGCTCATCTCCACCTCCCTAACCGGTTTTTCCTCTCACCCCAAGCCACACCTCCATCTCCTATCTACTAACATCATCCCGCCCCCTTGACCTGTCCGTCCTCCCTGGACTGACCTATCTCCTCCCTACCCCCCTACCTACACTCACCTTTACTGGCTCCATCCCCGCCTCTTCGACTTGTCTGCCTCCTCTCCACCTATCCTCTCCTCTATCCGCCTCCCCCTCTCTCCCTATTTATTTCAGAACCCTCT